>JAWZYU010000192.1:0-307000 GCA_038380435.1 Ryuthela nishihirai | reverse complement strand
AGTGCCGCTCAGAGGTAAAACAACTCAACGTTAAAGAACACGCTGGATGGCCTTGACGGGAGGTTACCATCTGTCTCCTAACGTCTCTGAGCCTTCGGAGTCCTTGTGACCTGGCCATTTAGCCCATGGTGTGCAAAAAAGTGCCGCTCAGAGGTAAAACAACTCAACGTTAAAGAACACGCTGGATGGCCTTGACGGGAGGTTACCATCTGTCTCCTAACGTCTCTGAGCCTTCGGAGTCCTTGTGACCTGGCCATTTAGCCCATGGTGTGCAAAAAAGTGCCGCTCAGAGGTAAAACAACTCAACGTTAAAGAACACGCTGGATGGCCTTGACGGGAGGTTACCATCTGTCTCCTAACAGCTGTTCCAGTGGGTCTCCTCCCCCAACCTTCTCTGAGCCTTCGGGGTCCATGTGACCTGGCCATTTAGCCCATGGTGTGCAAAAAAGTGCCGCTTAGAGGTAAAACAACCCAACGTTAAAGAACACGCTGGATGTCCTTGACGGGAGGCTACCATCTGTCTTCCAACAGCCATTCCAGTGGGTCCCCTCTCCCAACCTTCTCTGAGCCTTCGGGGTCCATGTGACCTGGCCATTTAGCCCATGGTGTGCAAAAAAGTGCCGCTCAGATGTAAAACAATCCAACCCAAACAACGAAACGCGACATTCCGTCGCACTCCAAACAATACACGTCACTTCCATCGTAAGTCGACATATTTATTTCTTGCTTTTTGTCACTCGCTACCTACGCCAAACAAAACCGAATTTTCCACTTCAAAATCATCCTGTTTCAAACTTTCCACTTCAAAATCATCCTGTTTCAAACTTTTCACTTGCGGTCCACTTAATCGAAAGAACTACCATCTGTCCCCGCATGGATATAATCTTCTGAATACGATATACAGAGAGAGATTGCTTCAAAAACAGAACGGACTTAGGCCTGAAGTGATGCTCACTCCGCCAATTCGAAAACGGAAACAGGGAACACTTAGACGATTTCTCCCCGCAAAAAAACATTCTCACGTTTTGTGTCAGCTACAGATCAATCCTTCGTGGAATCCATCATGCTCTGTATTATGGTGCCCGAGTCACGTTCGTCGGAGACACTTCAAAGACTAGCCTCACAGCGCACTCATCGGCAAGACTCACTACCCTATAAGACAACGATGTTATTTTTACGTTCATTCGGAATCTCCAGTCGAAAGGAAGAGTTGTGCATCTTCTAGCAGACTCTAAGGTGGATAGAAATGAGGACCAGAAGTTAGAACACCTGTAAATCAAATGTCAAGTTTTTTGACGCTCCGGAAAATGATCGATAGAAAAATATGGTTTGGGTTGTTTTACCTCTGAGCGGCACTTTTCTGCACACCATGGGCTAAATGGCCAGGTCACAAGGACTCCGAAGGCTCAGAGACGTTAGGAGACAGATGGTAACCTCCCGTCAAGGCCATCCAGCGTGTTCTTTAACGTTGAGTTGTTTTACCTCTGAGCGGCACTTTTTTGCACACCATGGGCTAAATGGCCAGGTCACAAGGACTCCGAAGGCTCAGAGAAGGTTGGTGGAGGGGACTCACTAGAACAGCTGTTGGGAGACAGATGATAGCCTCCCGTTAAGGTCATTCAGTGTTTTTTTTTCAACTTTGAGTTGTTTTACCTCTGCGCGGTACTTTTTTGCACACCATGGGCTAAATGGCCAGGTCACATGGACCCCGAAGGCTCAGAGAAGGTTGGGAGAGGGGACCCACTGGAACAGCTGATGGGAGACAGATGATAGCCTCCCGTCAAGGTCATTCAGTGTGTTTTTTTCAACATTGAGTTGTTTTACCTCTGAGCGGCACTTTTCTGCACACAATGGGCTAAATGGCCAGGTCACATGGACCCCGAAGGCTCAGAAAAGGTTGGTGGAGGGGACTCACTAGAACAGCTGTTGGGAGACAGATGGTAGCCTCCCGTTAAGGCCATCCAGTGTGTTTTTTTAACATTGAGTTGTTTTAGCTCTGAGCGGCACTTTTTTTGCACACCATGGACTAAATTGCCAGGTCACATGGACCCCGAAGGCTCAGAGAAGGTTGGGAGAGGGGACCCACTGGAACAGCTGTTGGGAGACAGATGTTAGCCTCCCGTCAAGGCCATCTAGCATGTTCTTACCGTGCACAGGGTATGGCTCTCCCGCACACGGGGCCACGGCTTAACGTCCCATCCGTCCGACGGCGGCCTTTCCAAGCCCATCGGTGTCCCCTACTGACCGTGGGCAGGGCGGTGAATTTTGCGGATATAAATCTCAACGCTGACCCAGCTGGGACTCGAACCTGGGAACTACAGATTACGAGCCTGGCGCGCTACCCACTGAGCCACCCCCGCCCCAATAACTGAGGATATCGAGACAATAGGAAGACTATTCTCCAGCCATTCCGGGTAACCGAGGATATTAAAGTGATCGAAAGACTATTCTCTAGCAATTCCGGAAAATTGAGGATATTTAGGAAGACTATCTGAGATATCTAGGAAGACTATTATCCGTCCATTCTGGATAACTGCGGATATCCAGATAATCGGGAGACTATTATCCAGTTTTTATGGATAACTGAGGATATCTAGATAATCGGAAGACTCTTCTTTTTCTATTCTGGACAACCGAAGATATCCAGGTATTCTGAGGACTGTCCTTCAGACATTCTAGATAATCGAGGATATCCAGATAATCTGAAGACTTTTCTCCAGACATTCTGGATAACCGAGAATATTATTCTATTCTGGGTAATCGAGGATATCCAGGTAAGTGGAATACTATTCTACAGCCATTCTGGATAACAGAAGATATCCATATAAACAGAAGCTATTCTCCAACCATTCTGGATATCCGAGGATATCCAGATAATCAGAACACTCTTCTGCATCTTTTCTGGATAACCGAAAAAATTCAGGTATTCTGAGGACTATCCTCCAGTCATTCTAGATAATCGAGGATACCCAGATAATCAACAATATCCAGATAATCGGAAGACTATTCTCCAGTCATTCTAGATAATCGAGGATATCCAGATAATCGGAAGACTATTCTCCAGTCATTCTAGATAATCGAGGATATCCAGATAATCGGAAGACTATTCTCCAGTCATTCTAGATAATCGAGGATACCCAGATAATCAACAATATCCAGATAATCGGAAGACTATTCTCCAGTCATTCTAGATAATCGAGGATATCCAGATAATCGGAAGACTATTCTCCAGTCATTCTAGATAATCGAGAATATCCAGATAATCGGAAGACTATTCTCCAGTCATTCTAGATAATCGAGGATACCCAGATAATCGACAATATCCAGATAATCGGAAGACTATTCTCCAGTCATTCTAGATAATCGAGGATATTCGGATAATCGGAAGACTATTCTCCAGTCATTCTAGATAATCGAGGATATTCGGATAATCGGAAGACTATTCTCCAGTCATTCTAGATAATCGAGGATATCCAGATAATCGGAAGACTATTCTCCGGTCATTCTAGATAATCGAGGATATCCAGATAATCGGAAGACTATTCTCCAGTCATTCTAGAAAATCGAGGATAACCAGATAATCGACAATATCTAGATAATCGGAAGACTATTCTCCAGTCATTCTAGATAATCGAGGATATCCAGATAATCGGAAGACTATTCTCCAGTCATTTTGGATAATCGAGGATATCCAGATAATTGGAAGACTATTTTCCAGTCATTCTAGATAATCGAGGATACCCAGATAATCGACAATATCCAGATAACCGGAAGACTATTCTCCAGTCATTCTAGATAATCGAAGATATCCAGATAATCGGAAGACTATTCTCCAGTCATTCTAGATAATCGAGGATAACCAGATAATCGACAATATCCAGATAATCGGAAGACTATTCTCCAGTCATTCTAGATAATCGAGGATATCCAGATAATCGAAAGACTATTCTCCAGTCATTCTAGATAATCGAGGATATCCAGATAATCGGAAGACTATTCTCCGGTCATTCTAGATAATCGAGGATATCCAGATAATCGGAAGACTATTCTCCAGTCTTTGTAGATAATCGAGGATACCCAGATAATCGACAATATCCAGATAATCGGAAGACTATTCTCCAGTCATTCTAGATAATCGAGGATATCGAGATAATTGGAAGACTATTCTCCAGTCATTCTAGATAATCGAGGATACCTAGATAATCGACAATATCCAGATAATCGGAAGACTATTCTCCAGTCATTCTAGATAATCGAGGATATCCAGATAATCGGAAGACTATTCTCCAGTCATTCTAGATAATCGAGGATACCCAGATAATCGACAATATCCAGATAATCGGAAGACTATTCTCCAGTCATTCTAGATATCGAGGATATCCAGATAATCGGAAGACTATTCTCCAGTCATTCTAGATAATCGAGGATATCCAGATAATTGGAAGACTATTCTCCAGTCATTCTAGATAATCGAGGATACCCAGATAATCGACAATATCCAGATAATCGGAAGACTATTCTCCAGTCATTCTAGATAATCGAGGATATCCAGATAATCGGAAGACTATTCTCCAGTCATTCTAGATAATCGAGGATATCCAGATAATCGGAAGACTATTCTCCAGTCATTCTAGATAATCGAGGATATCCAGATAATTGGAAGACTATTCTCCAGTCATTCTAGATAATCGAGGATACCCAGATAATCGACAATATCCAGATAATCGGAAGACTATTCTCCAGTCATTCTAGATAATCGAGGATATCCAGATAATCGGAAGACTATTCTCCAGTCATTCTAGATAATCGAGGATATCCAGATAATCGGAAGACTATTCTCCAGTCATTCTAGATATCGAGGATATAAAGATAATCGGAAGACTATTCTCCAGTCATTCTAGATAATCGAGGATATCCAGATAATCGGAAGACTATTCTCCAGTCATTCTAGATAATCGAGGATACCCAGATAATCGACAATATCCAGATAGTCGGAAGACTATTCTCCAGTCATTCTACATAATCGAGGATATCGAGATAATCGGAAGACTATTCTCCAGTCATTCTAGATAATCGAGGATATCGAGATAATCGGAAGACTATTCTCCAGTCATTCTAGATAATCGAGGATATCCAGATAATCGGAAGACTATTCTCCAGTCATTCTAGATAATCGAGCATACCCAGATAATCGACAATATCCAGATAATTGGAAGACTATTCTCCAGTCATTCTGGATAACCAGAGAATATCTAATTAATTAGGAAACCATTTCCCAAACATTTATGCATATCCGGCATTTAACTATATTCTATTACAAAAATGAAATTTCACAGCGGTTCGAATCATGCAAATAGTTAAGATCCCAGTAGTTTAAACTCGAGCTTTGGTTTAGGATACATAAATTTGGAAGTTAAGATTAAAAGAGTTTTACCTACGAGGGATGAATTCAATCTAAAATGCCTGAAAAATGGGGCGGGGGTGGCTCAGTCGGTAGCGCGCCAGACTCGTATTCTGTAGTTCCCAGGTTGGAGTCCCAGCTGGGTCAGCGTTGAGATTTATCTCCGCAAAATTCCCCGCCCTGCCCACGGTCAGTAGGGGACACCGATGGGCTTGGAAAGACCGCCGTCCGTCAGATGGGACGTTAAGCCGTGGCCTCGTGTGCGGGAGAGCCATACCCTGTGCACGTTAAAGAACACGCTGAATGGCCTTGACGGAAGGCTACCATCTGTCTCCCAACAGCTGTTCCAGTGGGTCCCCTCCCCTAACTTACTCTGAGCCTTCGGGGTCCTTGTGACCTGGCCATTTAGCCCATGGTGTGCAAAAAAGTGCCACTCAGAGGTAAAACAATCCAACGTTAAAGAACACGCTGGATGGCCTTGATGGGAGGCTACCATCTGTCTCCCAACAGCTGTTCCATTGGATCCCCTTCCCCAACCTTCTCTGAGCCTTCGGGGTCCTTATGACCTGGCCATTTAGCCCATGGTGTGCAAAAAAGTGCCGCTCAGAGGTAAAACAACCCAACCCAACCCTTACGAGGGATGAATTTAATCTAAAATGCCTGAAAAATAAAGAAAACTCGACTGTTTCTTTTCTGTCAGCACGCTGCGAAAACTAATAACATTCCAAATGCGAATGCCATCCAGCGTTCCGACTTGTTATCTCAGTAGAATCTGTGGCAAACAATTGCTGAAATACTTTTCTCCATTTTCACAGACGTCTTTTCTCGACATATACAGTGGAATTAAATGAAATAAAAAAAAGACTATACAACTTGCCGAAGAAAGAGCCATCTGGGCTCTTCGTATTTCGTGTTACAAGTAGCGACCAGCGTTCTCCGCCGTAGGAAGTGGAACAGGAATGGATCCTCATTCTCATCTGTGGACAGAGAGAGAACAATTACACGAGAGTGCTTAGATCAGAGGATGCTGGGTATCGGAGAAGTGTCTTAGTTTACATGAACGATCCAAAAGTTCCTGAACAACTCAGTCAGCAGCAGTCTGAATGAATCGGAGGAAGGAAAGCAAGTATTTGGAGAGGAGGGACTACCACAGCTGCACATCGATGAAGATCAGGCATTGTGAAAAGGTAGAATAGTAGCTGAAAGTTTAATTGCGAACTACTAGAAGGATAGAAATATTTTTTGATAGGGTTGGGTTGTTTTACCTCTGAGCGGCCCCATCTTTGGATAGCCTTGATATCTTAGTTATATTCGTTTTAGGTGCATTTTAGTCGAGATTTTGGGTTAACATGAAGAATCTTGTTTGAAAATATGGCAAGTTCGGTTAATCTCTCCCAAACCCCATATAGGGCAGGGGTGGCTCATTCGGTAGCGCGCCAGGCTCGTAATCTGCAGTTCCCAGGTTCGAGTCCCAGCTGGGACGGCGTTGAGATTTGTCTCCGCAAAGTTCCCCGCCCTGCCCGCGGTCGGTGGGGGACGCCGATGGGCTTGGAAAGGTCGCCGTCCGTCGGATGGGACGTTAAGCCGTGGCCCCGTGTGTGGGAGAGAGCTATACCCTGCGCACGTTAAAGAACACGCTGGATGGCCTTGACGGGAGGCTATCAGTTGTCTCCCAACAGCTGTTCCAGTGGGTCCCCTATCCCAAACTTCTCTGAGCCTTCGGGGTCCACGTGACCTGGCCATTTAGCCCATGGTGTGCAAAAAAGCGCCGCTCAGAGATAAAACAACCCAACGTTAAAGAACACGCTGGATGGCCTTTACAGGAGGCTACCATTTGTCTCCCAATAGCTGTTCCAGTGGGTCCCCTCACCCAACCTTCTCTGAGCCTTCGGGGTCCTTGTGACCTGGCCATTTAGCCCATGGTGTGGAAAAAAAGTGCCTCTCAGAGGTAAAACAACCCAAAACACAGATGCCTGAAACAAAGTTCGTAAAACTCGTAGCTCGGACTCTACTACTCTTTTTATTCCGTGGTACCTTTACTACTCTTTTTCGGTACCTTTCCCTTGTACCTTTTGCTCTGGTATTTTTATTCCGTGGTACCTTTACTCTACTACTCTTTTTCGGGTACCTTTCCCTTGTACCTTTTGCTCTGGTATTTTTAATCCGTGGTACCTTTACTACTCTTTTTCGGGTACCTTTCCCTTGTACCTTTTGCTCTGGTATTTTTCTTCTGCGGTACCTTTCCTCTGATGTTTTTTTTATTCCGTGGTACCTTTACTCTACTACTCTTTTTCGGGTACCTTTCCCTTGTAACTTTTGCTCTGGTATTTTTCTTCTGCGGTAGCTTTCCTCTGATGTTTTTTTTATTCCGTGGTACCTTTACTCTACTACTCTTTTTCGGGTACCTTTCCCTTGTACCTTTTGCTCTGGTATTTTTCTTCTGCGGTAGCTTTCCTCTGATGTTTTTTTTATTCCGTGGTACCTTTACTCTACTACTCTTTTTCGGGTACCTTTCCCTTGTACCTTTTGCTCTGGTATTTTTCTTCTGCGGTAGCTTTCCTCTGATTTTTTTTTTATTCCGTGGTACCTTTACTCTACCACTCTTTTTCGGCTACCTTTCCCTTGTAACTTTTGCTCTGGTATTTTTCTTCTGCGGTACCTTTCCTCTGATGTTTTTTTTATTCCGTGGTACCTTTACTCTACTACTCTTTTTCGGGTACCTTTCCCTTGTACCTTTTGCTCTGGTATTTTCATTCCGTGGTACCTTTACTACTCTTTTTCGGGTACCTTTCCCTTGTACCTTTTGCTCTGGTATTTTCATTCCGTGGTACCTTTACTCTACTACTCTTTTTCGGGTACCTTTCCCTTGTACCTTTTGCTCTGGTATTTTTCTTCTGCGGTAGCTTTCCTCTGATGTTTTTTTTATTCCGTGGTACCTTTACTCTACTACTCTTTTTCGTGTACCTTTCCCTTGTACCTTTTGCTCTGGTACTTTTATTCCGTGTTTACCTTTACTCTACTACTCTTTTTCGGGTATCTTTCCTTTGTACCTTTTGCTCTGGTATTTTTCTTCTGCGGTACCTTTCCTCTGATGTTTTTTTTTATTCCGTGGTACCTTTACTCTACTACTCTTTTTCGGGTACCTTTCCCTTGTACCTTTTGCTCTGGTATTTTTCTTCTGCGGTACCTTTCCTCTGATGTTTTTTTTATTCCGTGGTACATACCTTTACTCTACTACTCTTTTTCGGGTACCTTTCCCTTGTACCTTTTGCTCTGGTATTTTTCTTCTGCGGTACCTTTCCTCTGATGTTTTTTTTATTCCGTGGTACATACCTTTACTCTACTACTCTTTTTCGGGTACCTTTCCCTTGTACCTTTTGCTCTGGTATTTTTCTTCTGCGGTACCTTTCCTCTGATGTTTTTTTTATTCCGTGGTACATACCTTTACTCTACTACTCTTTTTCGGGTACCTTTCCCTTGTACCTTTTGCTCTGGTATTTTTAATCCGTGGTACCTTTACTACTCTTTTTCGGGTACCTTTCCCTTGTACCTTTTGCTCTGGTATTTTTCTTCTGCGGTACCTTTCCTCTGATGTTTTTTTTATTCCGTGGTACCTTTACTCTACTACTCTTTTTCGGGTACCTTTCCCTTGTAACTTTTGCTCTGGTATTTTTCTTCTGCAGTAGCTTTCCTCTGATGTTTTTTTCATTCCGTGGTACCTTTACTCTACTACTCTTTTTCGGGTACCTTTCCCTTGTACTTTTTGCTCTGGTATTTTTCTTCTGCGGTACCTTTCCTCTGATTTTTTTTATTCCGTGGTACCTTTACTCTACTACTCTTTTTCGGGTACCTTTCCCTTGTACCTTTTGCTCTGGTATTTTTCTTTTGCGGTACCTTTCCTCTGATGTTTTTTTTATTCCGTGGTACCTTTACTCTACTACTCTTTTTCGGGTACCTTTCCCTTGTACCTTTTGCTCTGGAATTTTTCTTCTGCGGTACCTTTCCTCTGATGTTTTTTTTTTCCGTGGTACCTTTGCTCTACTACACTTTTTCGGGTACCTTTCCCTTGTACCTTTTGCTCTGGTATTTTTCTTTTGCGGTACCTTTCCTCTGATGTTTTTTTTATTCCGTGATACCTTTACTCTACTACTCTTTTTCGGGTACCTTTCCCTTGTACCTTTTGCTCTGGAATTTTTCTTCTGCGGTACCTTTCCTCTGATGTTTTTTTTTTCCGTGGTACCTTTGCTCTACTACACTTTTTCGGGTACCTTTCCCTTGTACCTTTTGCTCTGGTATTTTTCTTTTGCGGTACCTTTCCTCTGATGTTTTTTTTATTCCGTGGTACCTTTACTCTACTACTCTTTTTCGGGTACCTTTCCCTTGTACCTTTTGCTCTGGTATTTTTCTTCTGCGGTACCTTTCCTCTGATGTTTTTTTTTTCCGTGGTACCTTTGCTCTACTACACTTTTTCGGGTACCTTTCCCTTGTACCTTTTGCTCTGGAATTTTTCTTCTGCGGTACCTTTCCTCTGATGTTTTTCTTCTATGGTGCTTTTTGCTCTGATACCTTTCCTTTGAACCTTTTATTCCCGTCCCTTTTTTCTGGTAGTTTTATTTGTTTGTACCTTTGCTCTGGATCTTTTTCTTTTTACCTTTTCCTATTATTTTTCCTGCTTTTCTTCTCTATTTAAGCACGTTCACCTTCCTCCGACATTGAAAACTACTACTAACAGATACTCTGGAAATATCCACATTTTTAGACATCGGATTCACCTTTCTTCAACTCCAGCATCATAATATCAATAAGAATCACCTTTAAAAATATGTGCATCTTCTATTTTAACTCTCAGCTGCTGTAATGAGAGAGAGAGACGAAAATATTCAAAGCACACGTGAATCTTTAAACCACGTAGAGTCTCATTTTCCCCTGAGAAAACTTTCCTCTCAAGGTCATAAAGTTTCGAATTTAGCTTTTGCATTCCAGTAAAATGAAACAAGAAGAAAATGAAGTAGCTGCTCCAATGGAGATCCAAGCTGAAACCATTAAGACTGAAAACTAACTACATATTGACTTGAAATGGACTCTGGCATACCAGAACAGTGGTATCAATAATTTTGTGATGCATAAATCTTTCCCTGTACTTTGCTCTTCCTACTCCGCTCTAAGAGATGGAATTCAATACTTCAATTTTTTTGGGAACGGAGCCAACAGATAGTGAAATCTCCCTCCACATGATGTCAATGAGAAATCTACATTCCAAATTTATAACTTCTAAAATAAAAATTTTTACGTGGTTGGGTTGTTTTACCTCTGAGCCGCACTTTTTTTGCACATCATGGGCTAAATGGCCAGGTCACAAGGACCTCGAAGGTTCAGAGAAGTTTGGGGGAGGGGACCCACTGGAACAGCTGTTGGGAGACAGATGGTAGCCTCCCGTCAACGCCATCCAGCGTGTTCTTTAACGTTGGATTGTTTGACCTCTAACGGCACTTTTTTGCACTCCATGGGCAAAATGGCCAGGTCACAAGGACCTCGAAGGCTCATAGAAGGTTGGGGGAGGGGACCCACTGGAACAGCTGTTGGGAGAAAGATGGTAGCCTCCAGTCAAGACCATCCAAAGTGTTCTTTAAAGTGCGCAGGGTATGGTTATCCCCCACACACAGGGCACCTCCCATCAAGGCCATCCAGCGTGTTCTTGGACAGGTCACATTTGACCCGAAGGTTCAGAGAAGGTTGGGACAGGGACCCACTGCAACAGATGTTGGGAGACAGATGGTAGTCTCCCGTCAAGGCCACCCAGCGTGTTCTTTAACGTGCACAGGGTATGGCTCTCCCGCACACGAGGCCACGGCATAACGTCACATCCGACGGACGGCGGCCTTTTCAAGCCCATTGGTACTGAAAACGGATTGTGCGCAGAGCTCTGAATTGTGCGCTATGGACTGTGCGCAGAGCTCTGAATTTTGCGGTGATAAATCTCAACGCTGACCCAGCTGGGCCTCGAACCTGGGAACTGCAGATTACGAGATTGGCGCGCTACCGACTGAGCCCTCCCCCCGATTTTTACGGAGAAATGAGACTGAAGATGAATTAAAGATCAAAACCAGGTCTGTCTAAATCTTGATTTTCAATAATATTTGTTTAGCATTTAAAGAACTGCAATTCCTACGTTCGAGTCCCAGCTGGGTCAGTGTTGAGATTTATCTCCGCAAAACTCCCCGCCCTGCCCACGGCCAGTAGGGGACACCGATTGGCTTGGAAAGACCGCCGTCCGTCGGATGGGACGTTAAGCCGTGGCCACGTGTGCGGGTTGGGTTGGGTTGTTTTACCTCTGAGCGGCACTTTTTTGCACACCATGGGCTAAATGGCCAGGTCACATGGACCCCGAAGGCTCAGAGAAGGTTAGAGGAGGGGACCCACTGGAACAGCTGTTGAGAGACAGATGGTAGCCTCCCGTCAAGGCCATCCAGCGTGTTCTTTAACGTGTACAGGGTATGGCTCTCCCGCACACGGGGCCACGGCTTAACGTCCCATCCGACGGACGGCGGCCTTTCCAAGCCCATCGGTGTCCCCTACTGACCGTGGGCAGGGCGAGGAATTTTGCGGAGGTAAATCTCAACGCTGACCCAGCTGGGACTCGAACCTGGGAACTACAGATTACGAGCCTGGCGCGCTACCGACTGAGCCACCCCCGCCCCCACGTGTGCGGGAGAGGCATACCCTGTGCACGTTAAAGAACACACTGGATGGCCTTGACGGAAGGCTACCATCTGTCTCCTAACAGCTGTTCCAGTGGGTCCCCTCCATCAACCTTCTCTGAGCCTTTGGGGTCCTTGTGACTTGTCCATTTAGCTCATGGTGTGCAAAAAAGTGCCGCTCAGATGTGAAACAACCGACCCCTTGAGCGGGAGAGTCGTACCCTGTGCACATTAAAGAACACGCTGTATAGTCTTGACGGGAGGTTACCATCTGTCTCCCAACAGCTGTTCCAGTGGGTCCCCTCACCAAACCTTCTCTGAGCCTTCGAGGTCCTTGTGACCTGACCATTTAGCCCATGGTGTGCAAAAAAGTGCCACTCAGAGGTAAAACAACCCAACCCATTTAAAGAATTATGGAAATTTGAATGTTGGACAGAAATAATTAAAGTCCTGTGAAAAATTGAAAAACGTTGTGTTATATAGACAAACTTTTAAAATATCCATCTGTTACATTAAATAATTTGAAATAACACTTTTCATTGAAATTATAAAAAAAACTCTCTTTATGTTTGGCATATTTTTTGGTTGTAAAATATTCAAGTTTCTGTAACTCTTTAAATACTAAGCCAATACTGTTGGATATCGAGTTATTGACAGATTCGATTCACATTTTTAATATTGATTTAGTGACATTTTCCAGAAAAGCGATTATTTTAATATTACCTTTTTCTAATGCAACTATTCGTTGACACAAGATGGAAGGTAATGGGTTGGGTTGTTTTACCTCTGAGCGGCACTTTTTTGCACACCATGGGCTAAATGGCCAGGTCACATGGACCCTGAAGGCTCAGAGAAGGTTGGGGTTGGGTTGTTTTACCTCTGAGCGGCACTTTTTTGCACACCATGGGCTAAATGGTCAGGTCACAAGGACCCTGAAGGCTCAGAGAAGGTTGGGGTTGGGTTGTGTTACCTCTGAGCGGCACTTTTTTGCACACCATGGGCTAAATGGCCAGGTCACATGGACCCCGAAGGCTCAGAGAAGGTTGGGGGAGGGGACCCACTGGAACAGCTGTGTTGTGTTGTGTTGTTTTACCTCTGAGCGGCACTTTTTTGCACACCATGGGCTAAATGGCCAGGTCACATGGACCCCGAAGGCTCAGAGAAGGTTGGGGGAGGGGACGCACTGGAACAGCTGTTGGGAGACAGATGGTAGCCTCCCGTCAAGGCCATCCAGCGTGTTCTTTAACGTGCACAGGGTATGGCTCTCCCGCACACGGGGCCACGGCTTAACGTCCCATCCGACGGACGGCGGCCTTTCCAAGCCCATCGGTGTCCCCTACTGACCGTGGGCAGGGCGTGGAATTTTGCGGAGATAAATCTCAACGCTGACCCAGCTGGGACTCGAACCTGGGAACTACAGATTACGAGCCTGGCGCGCTACCGACTGAGCCACCCCCGCCCCACTGGAACAGCTGTTGGGAGACATGATAGCCTCCCGTCAAGGCCATCCAGCGTGTTCTTTAACGTTGGGTTGTTTTACCTCTGAGCGGCACTTTTTTGCACACCATGGGCTAAATGGCCAGGTCACAAGGACCCTGAAGGCTCAGAGAAGGTTGGGGTTGGGTTGTTTTACCTCTGAGCGGCACTTTTTTGCACACCATGGGCTAAATGGTCAGGTCACAAGGACCCTGAAGGCTCAGAGAAGGTTGGGGTTGGGTTCTGTTACCTCTGAGCGGCACTTTTTTGCACACCATGGGCTAAATGGCCAGGTCACATGGACCCCGAAGGCTCAGAGAAGGTTGGGGGAGGGGACCCACTGGAACAGCTGTGTTGTGTTGTGTTGTTTTACCTCTGAGCGGCACTTTTTTGCACACCATGGGCTAAATGGCTAGGTCACATGGACCCCGAAGGCTCAGAGAAGGTTGGGGGAGGGGACGCACTGGAACAGCTGTTGGGAGACAGATGGTAGCCTCCCGTCAAGGCCATCCAGCGTGTTCTTTAACGTGCACAGGGTATGGCTCTCCCGCACACGGGGCCACGGCTTAACGTCCCATCCGACGGACGGCGGCCTTTCCAAGCCCATCGGTGTCCCCTACTGACCGTGGGCAGGGCGTGGAATTTTGCGGAGATAAATCTCAACGCTGACCCAGCTGGGACTCGAACCTGGGAACTACAGATTACGAGCCTGGCGCGCTACCGACTGAGCCACCCCCGCCCCACTGGAACAGCTGTTGGGAGACATGATAGCCTCCCGTCAAGGCCATCCAGCGTGTTCTTTAACGTTGGGTTGTTTTACCTCTGAGCGGCACTTTTTTGCACACCATGGGCTAAATGGCCAGGTCACAAGGACCCTGAAGGCTCAGAGAAGGTTGGGGTTGGGTTGTTTTACCTCTGAGCGGCACTTTTTTGCACACCATGGGCTAAATGACCAGGTCACATGGACCCCGAAGGCTCAGAGAAGGTTGGGGGAGGGGACCCACTGGAACAGCTGTTGGGAGACATGATAGCCTCCCGTCAAGGCCATCCAGCGTGTTCTTTAACGTTGGGTTGTTTTACCTCTGAGCGGCACTTTTTTGCACACCATGGGCTAAATGGCCAGGTCACAAGGACCCTGAAGGCTCAGAGAAGGTTGGGGTTTGGGTTGTTTTACCTCTGAGCGGCACTTTTTTGCACACCATGGGCTAAATGGCCAGGTCACATGGACCCCGAAGGCTCAGAGAAGGTTGGGGGAGGGGACCCACTGGAACAGCTGTTGGGAGACAGATGGTAGCCTCCCGTCAAGGCCATCCATCGTGTTCTTGAAAGTGTACAGGGTATGGCTCTCCCGCACACGGAGCCACGGCTTAACGTCCCATCCGACGGACGGCGTCCTTTCCCAGGCCATCGGTGTCCCCTACTGACCGTGGGCAGGGCGGGAAATTATGCGGAGATATATCTCAACGCTGACCCAGCTGGGACTCGAACCTGGGAACTACAGATTACGAGCCTGGCGCGCTACCGACTGAGCCACCCCCGCCCCAGGTACGAGGGAGAGGGATTTTAATTCAATAATCACTGAGTAAATATTTGGTTTTCGACAAATGAATCAACTTTTTGCACTTCGACAGTAAACCTTTTGTAAGTAAACCTTTTGTTGTCCCACAATTGAGTTAACCTTTTGTTCTTCGACAAGTGAGTAAACTTTTTTGTTCTTTGCGAAGTGAGTAAACCTTTTATTATTCGACAAGTGACTAAATCTTTTGTATTTCGACAAGTGAATAAACCTTTTATTGTTCGACAGGTGAGGAAGCTCTTTGTATTTCTACAGATGAGTAAACTTTTTGTTTTTCGACAAGTGATTAAATCTTTTTGTTGCTCGACAAGTGACTAAATCTTTTGTATTTCGACAAGTGAATAAACCTTTTATTGTTCGACAGGTGAGGAAGCTCTTTGTACTTCTACAGATGAGTAAACTTTTTGTTTTTCGACAAGTGAGTGAACTTTTTGTTCTTCGAGAAACGAATAAACTTTTTGTTCTTCGAGAAATGAATAAACCTTTTGTTTTTGACCAAGTAAGTAAACCTTTTGTTCTTCGCCAAGTAAGTAAACCTTTTGTTCTTTGCCAAGTAAGTAAACATTTTGTTCTTCGCCAAGTGAGTAAACCTTTTGTTCTTCGACAAGTGAGTAAACCTTTTGTTCTTCGCCAAGTAAGTAAACCTTTTGTTCTTTGCCAAGTAAGTAAACATTTTGTTCTTCGCCAAAGTGAGTAAACCTTTTGTTCTTCGACAAGTGAGTAAACCTTTTGTTCTTCGCCAAGTAAGTAAACCTTTTGTTCTTTGCCAAGTAAGTAAACATTTTGTTCTTCGCCAAGTGAGTAAACCTGTTGTTCTTCGCCAAAGTGAGTAAACCTTTTGTTCTTCGACAAGTGAGTAAACCTTTTGTTCTTCGCCAAGTAAGTAAACCTTTTGTTCTTTGCCAAGTAAGTAAACATTTTGTTCTTCGCCAAGTGAGTAAACCTGTTGTTCTTCGCCAAAGTGAGTAAACCTTTTGTTCTTCGACAAGTGAGTAAACCTTTTGTTTTACACCAAGTGAGTAAAACTTTTGTTCTTCGTCAAGTGAGTAAACCTTTCGTTCTTTGACAACTGGGTGAACCTTTTGTTCTTGAACAAGTGAGTAAACCTTTTTTTTTCTTCGACAAGCGAGTGAAGCTTTTGTTCTTCGACAAGTGAGAAAACCTTTTGTTCTTCTACAGGTGAGTACACCTTTTGTTCTTCGACAAGTGAGTGAACCTTTTTTCCTTCGACAAGTGAGTGAACCTTTTTTCCTTCGATAATGAGTGAACCTTTTTTTTCTCCTACAGGTGAGTAAACTTTTTTCTTCTACAGGTGAGTAAACTTTTTGTTCTTTGACATGTGAGTAAACCTTTTGTTCTTTGACATGTGTGTAAACTCTTTGTTATTCGACAGGCGAGTAAACCTTTTTTTTTTCTTCAACAAATGAGTCAACTTTTTGTATTTCGAAAGTGAGCAAACCTTTCGTTCTTCGACAATTGAGTGAACCTTTTGTTCTTCGACAAATGAGTGAACCTATTGTTCTTTGCCAAGTGAATAAAAATTTTGTTCTTCGACAAGTGAGTAAATCTTTTGTTCTTCGAAAAGTGAGTAAACTTTTTGTTCTTCAAAAAATTAAGTAAACCTTTTGTTCTTTGTTAAGTGAGTAAACCTTTTGTTCTTTGAC
Source organism: Ryuthela nishihirai (assembly GCA_038380435.1). NCBI lineage: Eukaryota > Metazoa > Arthropoda > Arachnida > Araneae > Heptathelidae > Ryuthela > Ryuthela nishihirai. The sequence goes on along the minus strand of JAWZYU010000192.1, from coordinate 290,185 downwards.
AAGTGAGTAAACCTTTTGAAGTTCGACAAGTGAGCAAACCTTTTGAAGTTCGACAAGTGAGCAAACCTTTTGATCTTCGACAACTGAATAAATCTTTTGTTCTTCGCCAAGTGAGTAAACCTTTTGTTCTACGACAAATGAGTAAACCATTTTTTTTTCGACGTTAGTAAACCTTTCGTTCTTCAAGTGAGTAAACTTTTTGTACTTTGACAAATGAGGAAGCCTTATGTTCCTCGACAAGTGAGTAAACCTCTTGTTCTTCGACAAGTGGATGAATCTTTTGTTTTTCGACAAGTAAGTAAACATTTTCTTCTTCGACAACTAAGTAAACATTTTGTACTTCGAAAAGTGAGTAAACCTTTCTCTTCGCCAAGTGAGTAAACCTTTTTGTTCTTCGACAAGTGAATGAACCTTTTGCTCTTTGACAGGTGAATGAATATTTTGTTCTTCGACAAGTGAGTACACCTTTCGTACTTCGAGAAGTGATTAAACCTTTTGTTCTTCGACATGTGGGTAAATTTTTTTTCCGAAAGTGAGTAAGCATTTTGTTCTTTGACAGGTGAGTAAACCTTTTGTCTTCGACAAGTGAGTAAACCTTTTGTTCTTCGATAAGTTAAACAGACTTCTTTGATAGATGGATGAACATTTTCTTTTTTTGACATGTGAGTAAAATTGTTTCGGCATGTGAGCAAACTGCCTTCTTTAAAAGGCTAACAAGTTTTTTACCCACTTTAACTGGTCAGTTAACTTAGTCTTCTGACAGATCTCGATTTAACTTTTGATTCACTTAAAGAAAACAACTATGAATTCAAATAGTGAAAGAAATAATTTTTTCTAAAAATGAGAAATTTTTTCAAGACATGAAGCTTGTAATGCAGAAACTATTTGTAAACGATTCAGACAACTTTCGTTTTTCCTAAATATTTAAAGAGGCTGAGTTCTTAATTGTTGTTTTTCATAATTAAAATAAATGTTACGATGACAAAAATATATAGAAAATTTTGTAGATTTAACTTTGATTAAAATAATTTATGATTCATTGATGATAAAGCCGTATTTTTCTCATGGGCTATTATCTTTACATTAACATATATATATATATAAATACTACTGAAATTGTTCAAAATCGTGTTTTGGGGTGTATTTTAAAGCAAAAACGAAGGTTGGGTTGGGTTGTTTTACCTCTGAGCGGCGCTTTTTTGCACACCATGAGCTAAATGGCCAGGTCACATGGACCCCGAAGGCTCAGAGAAGGTTTGGGGAGGGGACCCACTGGAACAGCTGTTGGGAGACAGATGGTAGCCTCCCGTCAAGACCATCCAGCGTGTTCTTTAACGTGCACAGGGTATGGCTCTCCCGCACACTGGGGCACGGCTTAACGTCCCATCCGACGGACGGCGGCCTTTCCAAGCCCATCGGTGTCCCCTACTGACCGTGGGCAGGGCGGGGAATTTTGCGGAGATAAATCTCAACGCTGACCCAGCTGGGACTCGAACCTGGGAACTACAGATTACGAGCCTGGCGCGCTACCGACTGAGCCACCCCCGCCCCAAAAACGAAGGTAAAACGTTAAAGAGAGTTAAATACATTTTGGTCTTTTAAAATTAAGCATATTATATGCATTAACTATTTTGATACGTCTAAATAAAAACTAGGATATTGACAGAATTAGATATTTTTCTGTCCATACGAGATTATTTAAAAACATATTAATTGAAGAAACGGTTAAGAAAAATGTAAGAGTTGAGATTTATCTCCGCAAAAATATCCGCCATGCCCATGGTCAGTAGGGGACACCGATGGACTTGGAAAGGCCGCCGTCCTTCGGATGGAACGTTAAGCCGTCGCCCCGTGTGCGGGAGAGACATACCCTGTGCACGTTAAAGAACACGCTGGATGGCCTTGACGGAGGATGGCCTTTGACTGAGGCTTCTCTGAGCCTTCGGGGTCCTTGTGACCGGGCTGTTTAGCCCATGGTGTGCAAAAAAGTGCCGCTCAGAGGTGAAACAACCCAACATTAAAGAACACCCTGGATGGCCTTGACGGGAGGTTACCATCTGTCTCCCAACAGCTGTTCCAGTGGGTCCCCTCCCCCAACTTACTCTGAGCCTTCGGGGTCCTTGTGACCTGGCCATTTATCCCATGGTGTGCAAAAAAGTGCCGCACAGAGGTAAAACAAATCAACGTTAAAGAACACGTTGGATGGCCTTGACGGGAGACTACCATCTGTCTCCCAACAGCTGTTCCAGTGGGTTCTCTCCCCCAACCATTTTTGAGCCTTCGGGGTTCTTGTGACCTGGCCATTTTAGCCAATTGTATGCAAAAAAAAGTTCCGCTCAGAGCTGTGCGAGTATTCCGTTATCATACAATTCAAATGGCATTTTTCACTAAACTAAAAATCACCGAGACGTGGCTACAGAATCATTAATGCCGAGTAAATGTACATAAAGTTAAAGACATCATCTAGAAGCACACGAAAAGGGTTGAACGTATCAGAAAACATAAAAACAAAACAAGCATATGCATCTGAGTCACCATGGAGATTTCCTGTCGTGCCAAATCTTCTCCTCTTCTTCGAAAATGATCCCTGTTCCTTCCGCTAGCTTAATGCTCCCCCATATCTGTCGCTTCTCGTTCCCAGTCGCTCCCCGTGGCCTTCACGAACAGAGTGCCTCCTCCTTTACGTCCACATCTCCTCGTGCATGCCTCGAATAAGCCGATTACTCTCCATCCTCCCACTACGGATCTCAGCATCCCTCTTCTTCTTCTTCTTCTTCCTCTCAATCCACCGCCAACCTTCACTAAGGTTTCTCTCGGAACTCACACCATTTGCTTTGACTCGCATCCTCTGCATCATTCTCCTTGCGATGCGTGCCGTGTTGCTCTCTAGCAGATTGGACGTGACCTCCTCATCCCTTAGAGTTACAGCTCTGCATCCTCCGAACCCCGCCGTCTGCGAATTGATGCAACCTAGTGTGGCAAACGGGAATAGGCTGGATGGGTCCGAACATTTGTTCTGCTTTTTGTATGCTTATTTTATTTCGCTCATTGGTGAAACAATCTGGAACCACAAAATGTGGTAAATGACACGAAACTCAATAACACATCATCGGTGGTAGAAGAACACATCAAATTACCATCAGGGACTCTACCTACCTCTCCCATCCAGCACGGGGCGGGGATGGCTCAGTCGGTCGCGCGACAGGCTCGTAATCTGCAGTTTCCAGGTTGGAGTCCCAGCTGGGTCAGCGTTGAGATTTATCTCCGCAAAACTCCCCGCTCTGCCCACGGTCAGTAGGGGACACCGATGGGCTTGGAAAGGTCGCCGTCCGTCGGATGCGACGTTAGGCCGTGGCCCCGTGTGCGGGAGAGGCATACCCTGTGCACGTTAAAGAACACGCTGGATCGCCTTGACGGGAGACTACCATCTGTCTCCCAACAGCTGTTCCAGTGGATCCCCTCCCCCAACCTTCTCTGAGCCTTCAGAGTCCTTGTGACCTGGCCATTTCGACCATGGTGTGCAAAAAAGTGCCGGTCGGAGGTAAAACAATCCAACGTTAAAGAACACACTGGATGACCTTGACGGGAGGCTACCATCTGTCTCCCAACAGCTGTTCCAGTTCCAACAGCTGTTCCCCCCAAACTTCAATGAACCTTCGGAGTCCTTGTGACCTGGCCATTTAGCCCATGGTGTGCAAAAAAGTGTCGCTCAGAGGTAAAACAACCCAACGTTAAAGAACACGCTGGATGGCCTTGACGGGAGGCTACCATCTGTCTCCCAACAGCTGTTCCAGTGGGTCCCCTCCCCCAACCTTCTCTGAACCTTCGGAGTCCTTGTGACCTGGCCATTTAGCCCATGGTGTGCAAAAAATTGCCGCTCAGAGGTAAAACAACCCAACGTTAAAGAACACGCTGGATGGCCTTGACGGGAGGCTACCATCTGTCTCCCAACAGCTGTTCCAGTGGGTCCCCTCCCCCAACCTTCTCTGAGCCTTCGGGGTCTTTGTGACCTGGCCATTTAGCGCATGGTGTGCAAAAAAGTGCCGCTCAGAGAGGTAAAACAACCTAAAACAACATATACGTGGTCCTCTTGAAATTAAAGAATATATTTTTAACGCAGAAATATGAAAAAAATAAAGATGAAATCAAATCAAGTTAAATCTCGATTTTCTACAATGTTCTTTGAAAGATTTATCGAACCCGGAATATTTAACAAAAAAAAATAATGAGCCATAAAAATTTACTTCAGAAATTAATTAACAGTTATATAATAAAATTTTCTTCAAACCATTTAATGAAATAACTATGTATCGTAAAAGTTTGGAGCAATATTATTTCAATATTAGATATTTATGAACGATTTTTTTTATAAAGTTAGATAAATTATTGTTAACTATCCCATCTATACTAAACAAATATGCTAAAAATCGGGATTTAAATAGATTTTACTTTGTTTTTTATCTTCAGTTACATTTTGCCATTAAAATACATATTTTAGAAGTTACAGGTCTTAGAAGTTAGATATACTATATACGGTACAGTCGCTCAAAAAAATATCAGAACAATATGGTTGATTACAAAATTCAGAAAAAATATCTTGCAACGATATTTTTAGAAATTAGTGTACTGGCAAACTGTCTTGTGTCGCCTTAAATTTAAGCACGAGATACTATGTGGTAATGGGGCGGGGGTGGCTCAGTCGGTAGCGCGCCAGGCTCGTAATCTGTAGTTCCCAGGTTCGAGTCCCAGCTGGGATTGGATTGGATTGTTTTACCTCTGAGCGGCACTTTTTTACACACCAAGGGCTAAATGGATAGGCCACAAGGACCCGGAAGGCTCAGAGAAGGTTGGGGGAGGGGACCCACTGGAACAGCTGTTGGGAGACAGATGGTAGCCTCCCGTCAAGGCCATCCAGCGTGTTCTTTAACGTTGGGTTGTTTTACCTCTGAGCGGCACTTTTTTGCACACCGTGGGCTAAATGGCCAGGTCACATGAACCCCGAAGGCTCAGAGAATGTTGGGGGAGGGGACCCACTGGAACAGCTGTTGGGAGACAGATGGTAGCCTCCCGTCAAGCCATCCAGCGTGTTCTTTAACTTTGGGTTGTTTTACCTCTGAGCGGCACTTTTTTGCACACCGTGGGCTAAATGGCCAGGTCACATGGACCCCGAAGGCTCAGAGAAGGTTGGGGGAGGGGACCCACTGGAACAGCTGTTGGGAGACAGATGGTAGCCTCCCGTCAAGCCATCCAGCGTGTTCTTTAACGTGCACAGGGTATGGCTCTCCCACGCACGGGGCCACGGCTTAACGTCCCATCCGACGAACGGCGGCCTTTCCAAGCCCATCGGTGTCCCCTACTGACCGTGGGCAGGGCGGGGAAATTTTGCGGAGATAAATCTCAACGCTGACCCAGCTGGGACTCGAACCTGGGAACTACAGATTACGAGCCTGGCGCGTTACCGACTGAGCCACCGCCGCCCCTCCCAGCTAGGTCAGCGTTGAGATTTTTCTCCGCAAAATTCCCCGCCCTGTCCACGGTCAGTAGGGGGCACCAATGGGCTTGGAAAGGCCGCCATCCGTCTGATGGACGTTAAGCCGTGGCTCCGTGTGCGGGAGAGTCATGCCCTGTGCACGTTAAAGAACACGCTGGATGGCCTTGACGGTAGGCTACCATCTGTCCCCCAACAGCTGTTTCAGTGGGTCCCCTCCCCCAACCTTCTCTGAGCCTTCGGGGTCCATGTGACCTGGCCATTTAGCCTATGGTGTGCAAAAAACGCCGCTCAGAGCCAAAACAACTCAACGTTAAAGAACACTCTGGATGGCCTTGACGGGAGGCTACCATCTGTCTCCCAACAGCTGTTTCAGTGAGTCTCCTCCCCCAACCCTCTCTTAGCCTTCGGTATCCTTGTGACCTGTCTATTTAGCCCATGGTGTGCAAAAAAGCGCCGCTCAGAACCAAAACAACTCAACGTTAAAGAACACTCTGGATGGCCTTGACGGGAGGCTACCATCTGTCTCCCAACAGCTGTTTCAGTCGGTCTCCTCCCCCAAATCTCTCTTAGCCTTCGGTGTCCTTGTGACCTGGCCATTTAGCCCATGGTGTGCAAAAAAGTGCCGCTCAGATGTAAAACAACCCAACGTTAAAGAACACACTGGATGGCCTTGACGGGAGGCTACCATCTGTCTCCGAACAGCTGTTTCAGTCGGTCTCCTCCCCCAAATCTCTCTTAGCCTTCGGTGTCCTTGTGACCTGGCCATTTAGCCCATGGTGTGCAAAAAAGCGCAGCTCAGAGGTAAAACAACCCAATCTAACTCTTTCTAATATGAGTAATGTTATTTCTATCTTATGATTAGTGATCAACACAAACTGTCAATAGATGGTAGTTGGTGATACATTGGGAATTTGTTGTTCTCTATCTATTCACATCAGACATGTTTCACGTTTTTGATAACTCACATAATAATATCGATACCCCATTAATCCGTTCCGACATAATTATCGAAATCGATCAAGACGAATACACTTTTCCCCAGATGACAAAGACGAGATGACAGATCACATCCATTTCACGTGTCTGTAAGATTTCGGGAGAATAAACGGACGTCCATTCCATCCTCCATTTTTCTAATATTTCGATTCCCAAACCGAAGTCAGCCAACACATTCATTCGTCTCCTCCTTTCAAGATGATGGTGACCTATATATATATACTGCACTACGGAGCTGATTAATGCAACCGAAGATGCTGCAGAAACTTATCGCTTGGGAAAACTAAAAGAAGATGAGAGGGGGAGGGGGTGGCGTGAGGGGGAAGACGAACCGACGTGAATGAAGAATGTATTCCGAACCGCATGACTCCCGTTTTGAATGGTTGCCAAGGTGACGCGAAAGCAGAGGAATGCCGGGAAACTTTCCACAAACAGAACTGAACGGTGGCTGAGGATTCTCTGGAACTGAAACCATGGAGATGAAGACAAAGACAAAATGGTTGCTTTGCTTGCTTTTTTAATGTTTTTTCTAATCGTGCTGCAATGGTGGCTGTATGTGCGCTGTAAAAAAATGGATTCTGAATAAACAGACTGATACATATTCGAATTAGGGTGGAAAGGATGAATCTCGAGGATGTTGTTCATCATCCCTTATGCAGTGACATCAGTGACAGGGTTAGGTTGGGTTGTTTTACCTCTGAGCGGCATTTTTTGCACACCATGGGCTAAATGGCCAGGTCACATGGACCCCGAAGGCTCAGAGAAGGTTGGGGGAGGGGACCCACTGGAACAGCTGTTGGGAGACAGATGGTAGTCTCCCGTCAAGGCCATCCAGCGTGTTCTTTAACGTTGGGTTGTTTTATCTCTGAGCAGCACTTTTTTGCAGACCATGGGCTAAATGGTCAGGTCACATGGACCCCGAAGGCTCAGAGAAGGTTGGGGGAGGGGACCCACTGGAACAGCTGTTGGGAGAGAGATGGTAGTCTCCCGTCAAGGCCATCCAGCGTGTTCTTTAACGTGCACAGGGTATGGCTCTCTCCAGCACACATGAGCCACGGCTTAACGTCCCATCCGACGGACGGCGGCCTTTCCAAGGCCATCGGTGTCCCCTACTGACCGTGGGCAAGGCGGGGAATTTTGCGGAGATAAATCTGAACGCTGATCCAGCTGGGACTCGAACCTGGGAACTACAGATTACGAGCCTGGCGCGCTACCGACTGAGCCACCCCCGCCCCATGTACTTTAAAGAAAACGCTGGATGGCCTTCACGGGAATCTACTGTTTCCCTAACAGATGTCCAATGGGACTTCTTTGAATCTTTGGGGTCCTAGTCACCTGGTGTTTATCTCATTGTGTGCATAAGTGCAACCGAACCCTATATGACATACTAAACGCTGTTGCCTGAACCGAAATTGTAGACGGAAACAAGCAAAACATTGTAAATCGTATCCTGGACAGCAGCTGGGCGGGGATGACTCAGTCGACAGCTCGCCAGGCTCGTATTCTGCAAATCCCAGGTTCGAATCCCAGCTGGATCAGCGTCGAAATTTATCTCCGCGAAACTTCCCGCCCTGTCCACGGTCAGTAGGGGAACCAATGGGCTTGAAAAGGCCGCCGTCCGTCGTATGGACTTAAACCGTGATCTCGTGTGTGGGTGAGCCATGCCGTATGCACGATAAAGAGCACGCTGGATGGCTTTGACGGGAGGCTACCATCTGTCTCCCAACAGCTGTTCCAGTAGGTCCCTTCTCCCCACTTTCTCTGAATCTTTGGGGTCCTTGTGACCTGGCCATTTAGCCATTATGTGCAAAAAAGGACTTTGGGTTCGGTTTTACCTCTGAGACAGCACTTTTTTGCCCACAGTGGGCTAAATGGCCAGGTCACAAGGACCCCGAGGGATCAGACAAGATTGGGGGAGGGAATCCACTGGAACAGCTGTTGGGACACAGGTGGTAGCCTCCCGTCAAGGCCATCGAACGTGTTCTTTAACGTGCACAGGGTATGGCTCTCCTGCACACGAGGCCACGGCTTAACGTCCCATCCGACAGACGGCGGCCTTTCCAAGCCCATCGGTGTCCCCTACTGACCGTGGGCAAGGTGGGGAATTTTTGCGGAGATAAATCTCAACGCTGACCCAGCTGGGACTCGAACCTGGGAACTACAGATTACGAGCCTGGCGCGCTACCGACTGAGCCACCCCCACCCCATTTTTACCCAGAGAAGCAATATGAGGGCAAACAGTGAAACTAGCAATAAAGGTTAACAGTCGACCAAAGTAACTAGACAATAATACATTAAAAACAAACTGATAAAGAAAATCAAACTGGCTACTTAATTCCAAATACCCATTACATTTAGCAGCGGAATTCCCCAGCCATCCAAAATCATTTCAAAATGACAAAAAGGAATACCGTACTATTGTACGCTATCTCTCCCTTCCTGCATAAGTTTACGAATTTAACTGTGTTCAAAAGACGGCGAGCTTATGGTTTATTATTGAGGTCCCAACGGACCTCTCAAAATCGATATTTACCCAAGATGACATTTGGCGGGAAGCATCAAAATTATCGCCGATTTACGGAGAAGTAATTGTTCTCTTGTGTGTATTTCTCGCTTCGGGATAAAATTAAATATTTGTACTTCTCTCGGCAAAGAGTTCACTCAGAAGTTAACTAAACGAGCTGTGATTAATTAACCGCTTAGTTCAATTAGACTTAAAAAAAAAATAAAAATAAAAACTTACGAAAAGGATGGAAGGTAGTAGAAACACACTTATGCCGCTATTTATAGTGAAGCAAACAATTATGCAGATTGTATTCATAACTCTTACCAGAATTTCGTGATTTTAAAAATAAAACTAAAAACTTGCGAAAAGTATGGAAGGTAGTGAGTGAGAAACACACTTATGCCGCTATTTATAGTGAAGCAAACAATTATGCGGGTTGTATTCATAACTCTTAACAGAATTTCGCGATTTAAAAATAAAACTAAAAACCCAAGAAATGTATGGAAGGTAGTGAGTGAGAAACACCCTTATGCCGCTATTTACAAGTGAAGCAAACAATTATGCGAATTGTATTCATAACTCTTAACAGAATATCGTGATTTAAAAATAAAACTAAAATCTCAAGAAAAGTATGGAAGGTAGTGAGTGAGAAACACACTTATGCCGCTATTTACAAGTGGAACAAATAATTATGCGGATTGTATACATAATTCGTAACAGAATTTCGCGATTTAAAAATAAAATTACAATCTCAAGAAAAGTATGGAGGGTAGTGAGTGATAAACACCCTTATGCCGCTATTTACAAGTGGAACAAATAATTATGCGGATTGTATCCATAACTCTTAACAGAATTTCGTGATTTAAAAATAAAATTAAATCTCAAGAAAAGTATGGAAGGTAGTGAGTGAGAAACACCCTTATGCCGCTATTTACAAGTGGAACAAATAATTATGCGGATTGTATCCATAACTCTTAACAGAATTTCGTGATTTAAAAATAAAATTTAAATCTCAAGAAAAAGAATGGAAGGTAGTGAGTGAGAAACACCCTTATGCCGCTATTTACAAGTGGAACAAATAATTATGCGGATTGTATCCATAACTCTTAACAGAATTTCGTGATTTAAAAATAAAATTAAATCTCAAGAAAAGTATGGTAGGTAGTGAGTGAGAAACACCCTTATGCCGCTATTTATAGTGAAGCAAACAATTATGCAGATTGTATTCATAACTCTTACCAGAATTTCGTGATTTTAAAAATAAAACTAAAAACTTACGAAAAGTATGGAAGGTAGTCAGTGAGAAACACACTTATGCCGCTATTTATAGTGAAGCAAACAATTATGCGGGTTGTATTCATAACTCTTAACAGAATTTCGCGATTTGAAAATAAAACTAAAAACCCAAGAAATGTATGGAAGGTAGTGAGTGAGAAACACCCTTATGCCGCTATTTACAAGTGAAGCAAACAATTATGCGAATTGTATTCATAACTCTTAACAGAATATCGTGATTTAAAAATAAAACTAAAATCTCAAGAAAAGTATGGAAGGTAGTGAGTGAGAAACACACTTATGCCGCTATTTACAAGTGGAACAAATAATTATGTGGATTGTATACATAATTCGTAACAGAATTTCGCGATTTAAAAATAAAATTACAATCTCAAGAAAAGTATGGAGGGTAGTGAGTGAGAAACACCCTTATGCCGCTATTTACAAGTGGAATAAATAATTATGCGGATTGTATCCATAACTCTTAACAGAATTTCGTGATTTAAAAATAAAATTAAAATATCAAGAAAAGTATGGAAGGTTGTAAGTGAGAAACACCCTTATGCCACTATTTACATGTGGAACAAATAATTATGCGGATTGTATCCATAATTCGTAACAGAATTTCGCGATTTAAAAATAAAATTAAAATCTCAAGAAAAGTATGGAAGGTAGTGAGTGAGAAACACCCTTATGCCGCTATTTACAAGTGGAACAAATAATAATGCGGATTGTATCCATAACTCTTAACAGAATTTCGTGATTTAAAAATAAAATTAAAATATCAAGAAAAGTATGGAAGGTTGTGAGTGAGAAACACCCTTATGCCGCTATTTAGAAGTGGAACAAATAATTATGCGGATTGTATCCATAATTCGTAACAGAATTTCGCGATTTAAAAATAAAATTAAAATCTCAAGAAAAGTATGGAAGGTAGTGAGTGAGAAACACCCTTATGCCGCTATTTACAAGTGGAACAAATAATTATGCGGATTGTATCCATAACTCTTAACAGAATTTCGTGATTTAAAAATAAAATTAAAATATCAAGAAAAGTATGGAAGGTTGTGAGTGAGAAACACCCTTATGCCGCTATTTAGAAGTGGAACAAATAATTATGCGGATTGTATCCATAATTCGTAACAGAATTTCGCGATTTAAAAATAAAATTAAAAACTCAAGAAAAGTATGGAAGGTAGTGAGTGAGAAACACCCTTATGCCGCTATTTACAAGTGGAACAAATAATTATGCGGATTGTATTCATAACTCTTACCAGAAATTCGTGATTTAAAAAAAAAAACTAAAAACTTACGAAAAGTATGGAAGGTAGTAGAAACACATTTATGCCGCTATTTATAGTGAAGCAAACAATTATGCGGATTGTATTCATAACACTTAACAGAATTACGCGATTTAAAAATAAAACTAAAATCTCACGAAAAGTATGGAAGGTAGTGAGTGAGAAATACACTTATGCCGCTCTCTATAGTGAAGCAAACAATTATGCAGATTGTATTCATAACTCTTAATAGAATTTCGCGATATAAAAATAAAACTAAAAACTCACGAAAAGTATGGAAGGTAGTGAGTGAGAAACACACTTATGCAGCTCTTTATACTGAAGAAAACAATTATGCTGATTGTATTCATAACTCTTAACAGAATTTCGTTATTTTAAAAATAAAACTCAAAACTTACGAAAAGTATGGAAGGTAGTGAGTGAGAAACACCCTTATGCCGCTCTTTATAGTGAAGCAAACAATTATGCGGATTGTATTCATAACTCTTAACAGAATTTCATGATTTTAAAAATAAAACTAAAAACTCACGAAAATAATGGAAGGTAGTGAGTGAGAAACACCCTTATACCGCTATTTACAAGTGCAGCAAACAATTAAGCGGATTGTATTCATAACTCTTAACAGAATTTCGTGATTTAAAAATAAAACTAAAATCTCAAGAAAAGTATGGAAGATAGTGAGTAAGAAACACCCTTATGCCGCTATTTACAAGTGGAACAAATAATTATGCGGATTGTATCCATAACTCTTAACAGAATTTCGTGATTTAAAAATAAAATTAAATCTCAAGAAAAGTATGGAAGGTAGTGAGTGAGAAACACCCTTATGCCGCTATTTACAAGTGGAACAAATAATTATGCGGATTGTATTCATAACTCTTACCAGAAATTCGTGATTTTAAAATAAATTTAAAATATCAAGAAAAGTATGGAAGGTTGTGAGTGAGAAACACACTTATGCCGCTTTTTATAGTGAAGCAAACAATTATGCGGATTGTATTCATAACTCTTACTAGAATTTCGTGATTTTAAAAAAAACCCTAAAAACTCACGAAAAGTATGGAAGGTAGTGAGTGAGAAACACCCTTATGCCGCTATTTATAGTGAAGCAAACAATTATGCGGATTGTATTCATAACTCTAACCAGAATTTCGTGATTTTAAAAATAAAACTAAAAACTCACAAAAAGTATGGAAGGTAGTGAGTGAGAAACACCCTTATGCCGATATTTACAAGTGAAGCAAACAATTAAGTGGATTGTGTTCATAACACTTAACAGAAATTAGCGATTTGAAAATAAAACTAAAAACTCACGAAAAGTATGGAAGGTAGTGAGTGAGAAACACACTTATCGCGCTCTTTATAGTGAAGCAAACAATTAATCGGATTGTATTCATAACTCTTAACAGAATTTCGTGATTTAAAAATAAAACTAAAATCTCCAGAAAAGAATGGAAGGTAGTGAGTGAGAAACACCCTTATGCCGCTCTTTATAGTGAAGCAAACAATTATGGAGATTGTATTCATAACTCTTAACAGAATTTCGTGATTTAAAAATAAAACTAAAATCTCAAGAAAAGTATGGAAGGTTGTGAGTGAGAAACACACTTATGCCGATATTTATCGTGAAGCAAACAATTATGCAGATTGTGTTCATAACTCTTACCAGAATTTCGTGATTTAAAAATAAAACTAAAATCTCAAGAAAATTATGGAAGGTTGTGAGTGAGAAACACACTTATGCCGATATTTATCGTGAAGCAAAAAATTATGCGGATTGTATTCATAACTCTTAACAGAATTTCGTGATTTAAAAATAAAATTAAAATCTCAAGAAAAGTATGGAAGGTTGTGAGTGAGAAACACCCTTATGCCGCTATTTACAAATGAAGCAAACAATTATGTGGATTGTGTTCATAACACTTAACAGAATTTAGCGATTTGAAAATAAAACTAAAAACTCACGAAAAGTATGGAAGGTAGTGAGTGAGAAACACACTTATGCCGCTCTGTATAGTGAAGCAAACAATTATGCGGATTGTATTCATAACTCTTAACAGAATTTCGTGATTTAAAAATAAAACTAAAATCTCCAGAAAAGTATGGAAGGTAATGAGTGGGAAACACCCTTATGCCGCTCTTTATAGTGAAGCAAACAATTATTCGGATTGCATTCATAACTCTTAACAGAATTTCGTGATTTAAAAATAAAACTATAATCTCCAGAAAAGTATGGAAGGTAGTGAGTGAGAAACACCCTTATGCCGCTCTTTATAGTGAAGCAAACAATTATGCGGATTGTATTCATAACTCTTAAGAGATTTCGTGATTCAAAGAGGTTAAAAATTTCGGAGAATCATATGTGACTATGTTCATAACAGACGTTCAAGAATTTAGGCAGTCAGAAATATTGTATGTGGAACAACGTGGTGAAAAATTTTTAAAGAATGATATGTATTTCTTTCTCTTTTAACGAATTGCAATTAGTTGGGTTAGGTTGTTTTACCTCTGAGCCGCACTTTTTTGCACACCATGGGCTAAATGGCCAGGTCACATGGATCCCGAAGGCCCAGAGAAAGTTGGGGGAGGAGACCCACTGGAACAGTTGTTGGGAGACAGATGGTAGCCTCCCGTCAAGGCCATCCAGTGTGTTCTTTAACGTTGGGTTGTTTTACCTATTAGCGGAACGTTTTTGCACACCATGGGCTAAATGGGCAGGTCACAAAGACCCCGAATGCTCAGAGAACGTTATGTATTTATATACATATGTTTTATTTTATTCCCATTGCTATAACTATAGTTTTATCTATCTATATACAAGGGTTGGGTTGTTTTAACACTGAGCGGCAAATTTTTGCACACCATGGGCTAAATGGCCAGGTCAGAAGGACCCCAAAGGCTCAGAGTAGGTTGTGACAGGGGACCCACTGGAACAGCTTTTGGGAGACAGATGGTAGTCTCCCGTCAAAGCCGTCCAGCATGTTTATTAACGTGTACAGGGTATGGCCTTCCCACATACGGGGCCACGGCTTAACGTCCCATCCGACGGACGGCAATCTTTCGAAGCCCATCGGTGTCCACTACTGACCGCGGGCAGGGCGGGGAGTTTTACGGAGATAAATCTCAACACTCACCCAGCTGGGACTCGAACCTGGGAACTGCAGATTACGAGCCTGGAGGGGGCCGGGGTGGCTCAGTCGGTAGCGCGCCAGGCTCGTAATCTGTAGTTCCCAGGTTCGAGTCCCAGCTGGGTCAGCGTTGAGATTTATCTCCGCAAAATTCCCCGCCCTGCCCACGGTCAGTAGGGGACACCGATGGGCTTGGAAAGGCCGCCGTCCGTCGGATGGGACGTTAAGCCGTGGTCCCGTGTGCGGGAGAGCCATACCCTGTGCACGTTAAAGAACACACTGGATGGCCTTGACGGGAGGCTACCATCTGTCTCCCAACAGCTGTTCCAGTGGGTCCCCTCCCCCAACCTTCTCTGAGCCTTCGGGGTCCATGTGACCTGGCCATTTAGCCCATGGTGTGCAAAAAAGTGCCGCTCAGAGGTAAAACAACCCAACCCAACGAGCCTGGAGCGCTACCGACTGAACCACCCCCGCCCCTATATACAAGGGCAGATTACGGGTCTGGTACGCTACCGACTGAGCCACCACCGCCCCCTATATATATAAGGGGTACGCCAGTTACATACACATTTCAAGGCGACACGTAAACATAAAAGGTGAGAACCATTGATCTAGAGAAATTTTTGAGAATGATTTGCGTTGCCTTTTCTCTTAACGAATTGCAATTAGTGGTGTGCTATTTGTTTCAAATTGCTAATGAGCTTTTGTTTACAAAAAACATCTTTCTTGAGAATGTTAAAAAAACCCACAAATGTTAATAAGCTGTACTAGAGACTCATTTATCATTCTCTCCTTAGAATCGATATTAATATTAGGAAAATAAAGAAGTAAAGAACGTATTAAGAAGCATGCCTATGGCGCTATTAACTACGAAAGTAATAATTGCATGGCTTGCACTTATATGAGCTTCAATTTGAAAAAGTATCTTTCCTGATAATTATATATATATTTACAAAATCACAAATTTTACGCTGTATATGAGGAGTTAGATGTTAATAAGCTCTACGTAGTGGCTCGTTTATTATTCTGTCATTAAAATGGGGCGGGGGTGGCTCAGTCGGTAGCGCGACAGGCTCGTAATCTGCAGTTCCCAGGTTCGAGTCCCAGCTGGGTCAGCGTTCAGATTTATCTCCGCAAAACTCCCCGCCCTGCCCACGGTCAGTATGGGACACCGATGGGTTTGGAAAGGCCACCGTCCGTCGGTTGGGACATTAAGCCGTGGTGCCATGTGCGGGAGTGCCGTACCCTGTGCTCGTTAAAGAACACGCTGGATGGCCTTGACGGGAGGCTACCATTTGTCTCCCAACAGCTGTTCCAGTGGGTCCCATCCCCCCAACCTTCTCTGAGCCTTCGGGGTCCATGTGACCTGGCCATTTAGCCCATGGTGTGCAAAAAGTGCCGCTCAGAGTTAAAACAACCCAACGTTAAAGAACACGCTGGATGGCCTTGACGGGAGGCTACCATCTGTCTCCCAACAGCTGTTCCAGTGGGTCCCCTCCCCCAACCTTCTAAGTCTTCGGGGTCCATGTGACCTGGCCATTTAGCCCATGGTATGCAAAAAAAGTGCCGCTCAGAGGTAAAACAACCCAACTGTCATTAAAATCGATCTTAGTAAAACGAATAAGTTCCGATAAGATTAACACACTTATTGTGCTATTTACTATGAAAGGGGTCCCAGCTGGATCAGCGTTGAGATTTATCTCCGCAAAATTCCCCGCCCTGCCCACGGTCAGTAGGGGACACCGATGGGTTTGGAAAGGCCGCCGTCCGTCGGATAGGACGTTAAGCTGTGGCCCCGTGTGCGGGAGAGCCATACGCTGTGCACGTTAAAGAACACGCTCGATGGCCTTGACGGGAGGCTACCTTCTGTCTCCCAACAGCTGTTCCAGTGGGTCCCCTCCCTCAACCTTCTCTGAGCCTTCGGAGTCCATGTGACCTGGCGATTTAGGCCATGGTGTGCAAAAAAGTGCCTCTCAGAGGTAAAATAACCCTAACCCTAACTGTGAAAGGGACATTTCTGTGGATTGCTTTCCTAGTGGTTAATAGACTATCGAACTTTTAAGCGGCTAGAAACATTGTATGCGAAACAACACAGTGAAAAATTTTAAAGAATGGTTTGTGTTTTTTTTTAAAGAATCTCAATTATTGGTGAGCTATTTGTCAGAAGATTCCTAATGAGATTTCGTTTGTAAAAAAAAAACATCTCTACTGCGAATGATACAATGCGAAATTTGACATTTTCTCTTTATCTTAAGAGTTAGATTTTGAGTGCTGTTGTTTTACCTCTGAGCGGAACTTTTTCTGCATACAATGGAATAAATGGGCAGGTCACAAGGACCCTGAGAAGTTTGGGGGAAGGGGACCCACTGGAACAGCTGTTGGGAGATAGATGATAGCCGCCCATCAGGGCCATCCAGCGTGTTCTTTAACGTTAGGTTGTTTTACCTCTGAACGGCACTTTTTTGGCATACAATGGGCTAAATGGCCAGGTCACAAGGACCCTAAGAAGGTAGGGGGAAGGGGACCCACTGGAACAGCTGTTGGGAGACAGATGGTAGCATCCCGTCAAGGCCATCCAGCGTGTTCTTTAACGTTGGATTGTTTTACCTCTGAGCGGCACTTTTTTGCACACCATGGGCTAAATGGCCAGGTCACATGGACCTCAAAGGCTCAGAGAGGGTTGGGAGAGGGGACCCACTGGAACAGCTGTTGGGAGACAGATGGTAGCCTCCCGTCAAGGCCATCCAGCGTGTTCTTTAACATTAGGTTGTTTTACCTCTGAGCGGCACTTTTTTGGCATACAATGGGCTAAATGGACAGGTCACAAGGACACCGAAGGCTCAGAGAAGGTTGGGGGAGGAAATCCACTGGAACAGCTGTTTGGTTACAGATGGTAGCCTCCCGTCAAGGCCTCCAGCGTGTTCTTTAACATGCACAGGGTATGGCTCTCCCACACACGGGGACATGACTTAACGTCCCATCCGACGGACGGCGACGTTACCCAACCCATTGTTGTTTCTTACTGACCGAGCGGTGAGTGTTGCGGAGATGAATCACAATGGTAACCCAGACGGGATTCGAACCTGAGAACTGCAGATTAAGAATCTGTCGCGCTACCAACTGAGCCATCCTGGACAAGAAGAAAAGAACTAAGAATGCCAAATGCCACTGGAGAATACAGAATTCTCATTTCCAAAGAGAATCACGCTCCACGATGTCCATATTCCGCTCTCAATACCGTCTAAAATAGAAATTAAAAAAAAAATAGGGTTGGGTTGTTTTACCTCTGAGCGGCACTTTTTTGCAGACCATGGCCTAAATGGCCAGGTCACAAGGACCCCGAAGGCTCAGAGATGATTGGGGGAGGGGACCCACTGGAACAGCTGTTGGGAGACAGATGGTAGCCTCCCGTCAAGGCCATCCAGCGTGTTCTTTAACGTTGGGTTGTTTTACCTCTGAGCAATACTTTCTTTTGCACACAATGGAGTAAATGGCCAGGTCACATGGACCCCGAAGGCTCAGAGAAGGTTGGGGGAGGGGACCCACTGGAACAGCTGTTGGGAGACAGATGGTAGCCTCCCGTCAAGGCCATCTAGCGTGTTCTTTAACGTTGGGTTGTTTTACCTCTGAGCGGCACTTTTTTGAACACCATGGGCTAAATGGACAGGTCAAAAGGACCCCGAAAACTCAGAGAAAGTTGGGGGAGGGGACCCACTCGAACAGCTGTTTGGAAACAGATGGTAACCTCCCGTCAAGGCCATCCAGGATGTTCTTTAATGTTGGGTTGTTTCACCTCTGAGCGGCACTTTTTTGCACACCGTAGGCAAAACAGCCCGGTCACATGGACCCCGAAGGCAAAGAGAAGGTTGGTTGAGGGGATCCACTGGAACAGCTGTTGGGAGACAGATGGTAGCCTCCCCTCAAGGCCATCCAGCATGTTCTTTAACGTGCACAGGATATGGCTCTCCCGCGCACGGGGCCATGGCTTAACGTCCCATCCGACGGACGGCGGCCTTTCCAAGCCCATCGGTGTCCCCTACTGACCGTGGGCAGGGCGGGGAATTGAAAAAAAAATCGGAAAATGCGAATTGCAGTAACCGATCCAATATTAAGGGATATTTTTTTTTCAGCTCTACTTTCTAAACTAAAACAAAACGTGTAGAGAAAGACAATTATTAATCTCTTATTTTGTTAAATGTCTGCCGCCATACAAATAAGAAAAAGCAACGGACGTGGCTCATTCGGTAGCGCGCCAGGCTCGTAATCTGTAGTTCCCAGATTCGAGTCCCAGCTGGGTTAGCGTTGATATTTATCTCCGCAAAACTCCCCGCCCTGCCCACGGTCAGTAGGAGACACCGATGAGTTTGGAAGGCCGCCGTCCTTTGGATGAGACGTTAAACCGTGATTCCGTATGAGTGAGAGCCGTGCATATTGGGGCGGGGGTGGCTCAGTCGGTAGCGCGCCAGGCTCGTAATCTGTAATTACCAGGTTCGAGTCCCAGCTGGGTCAGCGTTGAGATTTATCTCCGGAAAATTCCCCGCCCTGCCCACGGTCAGTAGGGGACACCGATGGGCTTGGAAAAGCCGCCGTCCGTCGTATGGGACGTTAAGCCGTGGCCCCGTGTGCGGGAGAGCCATACCCTGTGCACGTTAAAGAACACGCTGGATGGCCTTGACGGGAGGCTACCATCTGTTTCCTAACAGCTGTTCCAGTGGGTCCCCTCCCCCACCCTTCTCTGAGCCTTCGGGGTCCATGTGACCTGGCCATTTAGCCCATGGTGTGCAAAAAAGTGCCGCTCAGAGGTAAAACAACCCAACCCAAATTAATAGGAGATTCGAAAAATGCGAATTAGAATAACCTTTCAGTACCTATGCAAGAACAAAGAAGTTTTTAATCTAAATCTAATTTAATACTAAAATCTAATGTTTATTGATGGACATTTATTCATGTGTTTATTAAGTATAAAAAAGTTGAAAAATCTACAGTCAGACAGAAATGCAAAATAATGAACTTTTTTGAAAATGAGTTTCAAAAAGTGGCCACAAAGGCAAAAAGATCCCTCTGGCGAATATGGAATTCCGATTTTCAAAAAGAATGCAGCTTAATTCAAATTAAATGAAGATCTGGAAAAATGCGAAATCGTACTATCAGTACATATCCATATCGCTCGACGTCCTCCCTACACCTGGGGCGGGGGTGGCTCAGTCGGAAGCGCGCCAGGCTCATAATCTGTAGTTCCCAGATTCGAGTCCCTGCTGGGTCAGCGTTCAGATTTATCTCCGCAAAAATCCCCGCCCTGCCCACGGTCAGTAGGGGACACCGATGGGCTTGTAAAGGCCGCCGTCCGTCGGATGGGACGTTAAGCCGTGGCTCCGTGTGCGGAAGAGCCGTGGCCCCGTTTGCGGAAGAGCCATACCCTGTGCACGTTAAAGAACACGCTGGATGGCCTTGACGGGAGGCTATCATCTGTCTCCCATCAGCTGTTCCAGTGGGTCCCCTCCCCCAACCTTCTCTGAGCCTTCGGGGTCCATGTGACCTGGCCATTTAGCCCATGGTGTGTAAAAAAGTGCCGCTCAGAGATAAAATAACCCAACGTTAAAGAACACGCTGGATGGCCTTGACGAGAGGCTACCATCTGTCTCCCAACAGCTGTTCCAGTGGGTCCCCTCCCCCAACCTTCTCTGAGCCTTCGGGGTCCATGTGACCTGGCCATTTATCCCATGGTGTGCAAAAAAGTGCTGCTCAGAGGTAAAACAACCCAACCCAACCTTCCTACACCACAAAAAAAAATCTGTATATATATTGAGAGGTCGTGAATCTGTATCTGTGAAATAAATAATGAAATCTTTATATATATGTATTGGGAGGTCGTGAATCTTAATATATGAAATAGAAAATGAAATCTGCATATATATCGAGTGGTCGTGAATCTGCATATGTGAAATTAAAAAATGAAATTTGTATATATATTGGGAGGTCGTGAATCTGTACATGTTAAATAAAAAAAATCAAATCTGTATGTATATTGGGAGGTCGTGAATCTGCATATATGAAATTAAAAAAATGAAATCTCTATATATCGGGTAGTCGTGAATCTGTATATGTGAAGTTAAAAAAACGAAATCTTTATATATAAATATATTGGGAGGTCGTGAATCTGTATATATGAAATAAAAAACGAAATCTCTCTCTCTATATATATATCGGGAGGTCGTGAATCCGTATATATAAATTAAAAAATGAAATCTGTATGTATATTGGGAGGTCGTGAATCTGTATATGTGAAATAAAAAATGAAATCTCTCTCTCTCTATATATATATATCGGGAGGTCGTGAATCCGTATATATAAATTAAAAAATGAAATCTGTATGTATATTGGGAGGTCGTGAATCTGTATATATGAAATAAAAAACGAAATCTCTCTCTCTATATATATATATATCGGGAGGTCGTGAATCCGTATATATAAATTAAAAAATGAAATCTGTATGTATATTGGGAGGTCGTGAATCTGTATATATGAAATAAAAAACGAAATCTCTCTCTCTATATATATATATATCGGGAGGTCGTGAATCCGTATATATAAATTAAAAAATGAAATCTGTATGTATATTGGGAGGTCGTGAATCTGTATATGTGAAATAAAAAATGAAATATGTATGTCTATTGGGAGATCGTGAATCTCTATATGTGAAGTAAAAAAATTAAATCTGTATATATATTGGGAGGTCGTGAATCTGTATATATGAAATAAAAAATAAAATCTGTATATATATATATATCTATATATATTGTGAGGCCGTGAATCTGTATATGTGAAATAAAAAATAAAATCTGTATATATATATCTATATATATTGTGAGGCCGTGAATCTGTATATGTGAAATAAAAAATAAAATCTGTATATATATCTATATATATTGTGAGGCCGTGAATCTGTATATGTGAAATAAAAAATAAAATCTTTATATATATCTATATATATTGTGAGGCCGTGAATCTGTATATGTGAAATAAAAAATAAAATCTGTATTATATCTATATATATTGTGAGGCCGTGAATCTGTATATGTGAAATAAAAAATAAAATCTTTATATATATATATCTATATATATTGTGAGGCCGTGAATCTGTATATGTGAAATAAAAAATGAAATCTGTATATATGTGTGGAGGTCGTGAATCGGTATATATGAAATAAAACATGAAATTTGTATATATATATATCTCTAAAAACAAAAGAAAAAGTCCAAACGACAATGTGAAAAGAACAAGTCATTTTCCGAATCCTGTCTAAAAATCAGATCTATGCAGATATCGAAAGTAGTTGATATTCAAAATGGCGTCCATCCGTTTCCCTTAAATATCGGCGACTCCCGCCAGAATCGAAAGAGAGGAGCAGCAGCATCCGAACAGAGTGATATTCTTCTTGCCCTCCCCCGTTCGGCAAACATGAGAACAGGCCACTCGTCGCCACCGCTACCAACTGTAACATGTCAGTGGAGCGCTTCAGCAGGTAGCCGGCGCCTCCTTGTGCCTTGTGGCTTCGGATGCTGTGTGCGCCTCTCTCAGATCCCCCAGGCGCTGTAGATAAAAGGAGGAGGCGGCCTGTGAACACACATTAGCATCACGGATTGCTTCAGTAAGAATTCGCACTGAACGTCATGGGAAGATTGCCTCCCCAACCATATATAGAGAGAGATGCACATTCATTGGTTTCCAGTCTCTTAATGTGTAATCTTAATGTTGCTCCTGGAGTTCGCTGCATCATCGGTCACAACAAGCACAATATCTGTGGCAAATGCAGTGAATATGACGATCACAAATGCAGAGAATATGATGATGACTGTAGTCTGTGCTCTATTGAAAAGTTGTTTCTCCCTAATGGAAAATAAGGAAAATGATGTAAAGTTTGCGCTGCAGGAGTATCTGAACGAATAGAAATGTTTCAATATCGAATTGATGGTGGTATAGAGAAAGTGATATCGGAATATAAAATTATTATTTGGAGGTATTTTAAAACTATGAGGAATGTCACGGATGTTGAAAAGATGGCTGCTACCTAGCCAAAAGTATTGATAGCTGTTTAATGCACCCAAACCTCAATTAAAAGTGATAGATTCGTTTTCGAAAAAAATTCGTCTAATGTGGAATTGCGTTAGTCGAACACGAATTTATCATCGAAAATATGATTTTTTTCGATGGATTTAAACAATATGAGGGGTGTTTACCTCTGATCTGCACTTTTCTGCACACAATGGACTAAATTGCTAGTTCACAAGAACCCCGAAGGTTCAGAGAAAGTTGGGGGAGGGGACCTACTAGAACAGTTGTTGTGAGACAGATGGTAGCCTTCCGTCAAGGCCATCCAGCGTGTTCTTTAACGTGCATAGGGTATGGTTGGGCTAAGTTGTTTTACCTCTGAGCAGCACTTTATGCACACAATGGACTAAATGGCTAGTTCACAAGAACCCCGAAGATTCAGAGAAAGTTGGGGGAGGGGACCTACTAGAACAGTTGTTGTGAGACAGATGGTAGACTTCCGTCAAGGCCATCCAGCGTGTTCTTTAACGTGCATAGGGTATGGTTGGGCTGAGTTGTTTTACCCCTGAGCAGCACTTTATGCACACAATGGACTAAATGGCTAGTTCACAAGAACCCAGAAGGTTCAGAGAAAGTTGGGGGAGGGGACCTACTAGAACAGTTGTTGTGAGACAGATGGTAGACTTCCGTCAAGGCCATCCAGCGTGTTCTTTAACGTGCATAGGGTATGGTTAGGCTGAGTTGTTTTACCTCTGAGCGGCACTTTTTGCACACCATGGGCTAAATGACCAGGTCACAAGGACTCCGAAGGTTCAGAGAAAGTTGAGCGAAAGGACCCACTGGAACAGCTGTTGGGAGACAGATGGTAGCCTCCCGTCAAGGCCATCCAGCGTGTTCTTTAACGTGCACAGGGTATGGCTCTCCCGCACACGGATCACGGCTTAACGTCCCATCGTTTCGTGATATTCAATCGATGGATGAAGCAATCATTGGCATGATGAGACAATTCCATCGATGGGCGAACAATCATCCTCAGTTTCCATCGATGGGCAAAACAATCATCCTCAGTTTCCATCGATGGGCAAAACAATCATCCTCAGTTTCCATCGATGGGCAAAACAATCATCAGAAGCTTATCCATCGATGGGTGAAGCAATCATTCGCATGATGAGACAATTCCATCGATGGGCAAAACAATCATCCTCAGTTTCCATCGATGGGTGAAGCAATCATTCGCATGATGAGACAATTCCATCGATGGGCGAACAATCATCCTCAGTTTCCATCGATGGGCGAACAATCATCCTCAGTTTCCATCGATGGGCAAAACAATCATCCTCAGTTTCCATCGATGGGCAAAA
The DNA here is from genome assembly GCA_038380435.1 of Ryuthela nishihirai. Lineage (NCBI taxonomy): Eukaryota > Metazoa > Arthropoda > Arachnida > Araneae > Heptathelidae > Ryuthela > Ryuthela nishihirai. Next base: position 266,077 of record JAWZYU010000192.1, on the reverse strand, counting down.
CAATCATCAGAAGGCTGAGACTTTTCCATCGATGGGTGAAGCAATCATTCGCATGATGAGACAATTCCATCGATGGGCGAACAATCATCCTCAGTTTCCATCGATGGGCAAAACAATCATCAGAAGGCAGACTTTTCCATCGATGGGTGAAGCAATCATTCGCATGATGAGACAATTCCATCGATGGGCGAACAATCATCCTCAGTTTCCGTCGATGGGCAAAACAATCATCAGAAGGCTGAGACTTTTCCACCGATGGGTGAAGCAATCATTGGCAGGATGAGACATTTCTTTCGATGGACGAAGCAAACATCAGCAGGCTGATGTGTTTCATCTATTGGCGAAACAATCATCAGCAGGCTGAGACGGTTCCAAGCGATGAAAGCACTAAATCATCACAAGAAGATGATCGAACCAATCATCGTCTGGTGACGACTGGTAATGAGGTTCCCAAATGACTAAGTGATGATAGAATCAGGACTCTTGCCAAGGATATCCAGCGATTGAAAAATTTAATCGCTGTTAATCAAACCATGAGGTTCCATTTTACCTAACTAATACATGTTAATCAAACCATGCTAACTATGTACTATTATAGATATAATTATTTACATGTTAATCAAACCATGAGGTTCCATTTTACCTAAGGAAATCGTACCAGAGGTTCCCATATCACCTTAACTAATCGTAACAGGAAGTTCCCATCTCATATTGACAATCGTACCACGAGGTTCCCATCTCATTTTCACAATCGTACCATGAGGTTCTCGTCTCATATTAACAATCGTATCAGGAGGGTTCCCATCTCATATTAAAAAACGTGCCATGAGGTTTCCATCTCAGCTTAACAAATTGTACCAGGATGTTCTCATCTCACCTTAAAAAGTGGTACCAGGAGATTCCCTTCTCACCTCAGCAAATTGTAATAAGAGGTTCCCATCTCATCTTAACTATTCGTATCATGAGATTCCCATCTCAGCTCAACAAATTGTATCGGGATGTTCTCATCCCACCTTCATAAATCGTACCAGGATATTTCACCTCACCTCAGTAAATCGTAAAAGGAATTTCCCATCTCATCTTAACAAATCATACCAGAGAGTTCTTCATCTCATCTTAACAAATCATACCAGGGGGTTCCCCATCTAATCTTAACAAATCTTACCAGGAGATTCCCGTCTCACCTTAACAGATCTTACCATGAGGTTCCCATCAGAACTTAACAAATTGTACCATGATATCCTTATCTCAGCTTAACTAACTGTACCAGGAGGTTCCCAACTCACCTAAACAAATCATACCAGGGGGTTCCCATCTCACCTTAACAAATCATACCAGGGGTTCCCATCTCATCTTAACAAATCTTACCAGGAGGTTCCCATCTCATCTTAACAGATATTACCATGAGGTTCCCATCAGAACTTGTACCATGATATTCTTATCTCAGCTTAACTAACTGTACCAGGACGTTCCCATCTCACCTTAACAAATCATACCAGAGTGTTCCCATCTCACCTTAACGAATAATACTAAGAGGTTCCCATCTCACTTTAACAAATCTTACGAAGAGGTTTCCATCTGAGCTTAACAAATTGTACCAGGATGTTTTCATCTCTCCTTAATAAATCTTTCCATGATATTTCCATCTCACTTTAACGAATCAGACCAGGGGTTTCCTATCTCATCTTACGAATCATACTAAGAGGTTCCCATCTCACTTTAGCAAATCTTACCAAGAGGTTTCCATCTGAGCTTAACAAATTGTACCAGGATGTTTTCATCTCTCCTTAATAAATCTTTCCATGATATTTCCATCTCACTTTAACGAATCAGACCAGGGGTTTCCTATCTCATCTTAACGAATCATACTAAGAGGTTCCCATCTCACTTTAACAAATCTTACCAAGAGGTTTCCATCTGAGCTTAACAAATTGTACCAGGATGTTTTCACCTCTCCTTAATAAATCTTTCCATGATATTTCCATCTCACTTTAACGAATCAGACCAGGGGTTTCCTATCTCTCTTAACGAATCATACTAAGGGGTTCCCATCTCACGTTAACAAATCTTACCAAGAGGTTTCCATCTGAGCTTAACAAATTGTACCAGGATGTTTTCATCTCTCCTTAATAAATCTTTCCATGATATTTCCATCTCACTTTAACGAATCAGACCAGGGGTTTCCTATCTCATCTTAACGAATCATACTAAGAGGTTCCAATCTCACTTTAACAAATCTTACCAAGAGGTTTCCATCTGAGCTTAACAAATTGTACCAGGATGTTTCCATCTCTCCTTAATAAATCTTTCCATGATATTTCCATCTCACTTTAACGAATCAGACCAGGGGTTTCCTATCTCATCTTAACGAATCATACTAAGAGGTTCCCATCTCACTTTAACAAATCTTACCAAGAGGTTTCCATCTGAGCTTAACAAATTGTACCAGGATGTTTCCATCTCTCCTTAATAAATCTTTTCATGATATTTCCATCTCACTTTAACGAATCAGACCAGGGGTTTCCTATCTCATCTTAACGAATCATACTAAGAGGTTCCCATCTCACTTTAACAAATCTTACCAAGAGGTTTCCATCTGAGCTTAACAAATTGTACCAGGATGTTTCCATCTCTCCTTAATAAATCTTTCCATGATATTTCCATCTCACTTTAACGAATCAGACCAGGGGTTTCCTATCTCATCTTAACGAATCATACTAAGAGGTTCCCATCTCACTTTAACAAATCTTACCAAGAGGTTTCCATCTGAGCTTAACAAATTGTACCAGGATGTTTCCATCTCTCCTTAATAAATCTTTCCATGATATTTCCATCTCACTTTAACGAATCAGACCAGGGGTTTCCTATCTCATCTTAACGAATCATACTAAGAGGTTCCCATCTCACTTTAACAAATCTTACCAAGAGATTTCCATCTGAGCTTAACAAATTGTACCAGGATGTTTCCATCTCTCCTTAATAAATCTTTCCATGAAATTTCCATCTCACTTTAACGAATCAGACCAGGGGTTTCCTATCTCATCTTAACGAATCATACTAAGAGGTTCCCATCTCACTTTAACAAATCTTACCAAGAGATTTCCATCTGAGCTTAACAAATTGTACCAGGATGTTTCCATCTCTCCTTAATAAATCTTTCCATGATATTTCCATCTCACTTTAACGAATCAGACCAGGGGTTTCCTATCTCATCTTAACGAATCATACTAAGAGGTTCCCATCTCACTTTAACAAATCTTACCAAGAGGTTTCCATCTGAGCTTAACAAATTGTACCAGGATGTTTCCATCTCTCCTTAATAAATCTTTCCATGATATTTCCATCTCACTTTAACGAATCAGACCAGGGGTTTCCTATCTCATCTTAACGAATCATACTAAGAGGTTCCCATCTCACTTTAACAAATCTTACCAAGAGGTTTCCATCTGAGCTTAACAAATTGTACCAGGATGTTTCCATCTCTCCTTAATAAATCTTTCCATGATATTTCCATCTCACTTTAACGAATCAGACCAGGGGTTTCCTATCTCATCTTAACGAATCATACTAAGAGGTTCCCATCTCACTTTAACAAATCTTACCAAGAGGTTTCCATCTGAGCTTAACAAATTGTACCAGGATGTTTCCATCTCTCCTTAATAAATCTTTCCATGATATTTCCATCTCACTTTAACGAATCAGACCAGGGGTTTCCTATCTCATCTTAACGAATCATACTAAGAGGTTCCCATCTCACTTTAACAAATCTTACCAAGAGATTTCCATCTGAGCTTAACAAATTGTACCAGGATGTTTCCATCTCTCCTTAATAAATCTTTCCATGATATTTCCATCTCACTTTAACGAATCAGACCAGGGGTTTCCTATCTCATCTTAACGAATCATACTAAGAGGTTCCCATCTCACCTTAACAAATCTTACCAAGAGGTTTCCATCTGAGCTTAACAAATTGTACCAGGATGTTTCCATCTCTCCTTAATAAATCTTTCCATGATATTTCCATCTCACTTTAACGAATCAGACCAGGGGTTTCCAATCTCATCTTAACGAATCATACTAAGAGGTTCCCATCTCACTTTAACAAATCTTACAAAGAGGTTTCCATCTAAGCTTAACAAATTGTACCAGGATGTTTTCACCTCTCCTTAATAAATCTTTCCATGATATTTCCATCTCACTTTAACGAATCAGACTAGGGGTTTCCTATCTCATCTTAACGAATCATACTAAGAGGTTCCCATCTCACTTTAACAAATCTTACCAAGAGGTTTCCATCTGAGCTTAACAAATTGTACCAGGATGTTTTCATCTCTCCTTAATAAATCTTTCCATGATATTTCCATCTCACTTTAACGAATCAGACCAGGGGTTTCCTATCTCATCTTAACGAATCATACTAAGAGGTTCCCATCTCACTTTAACAAATCTTACCAAGAGGTTTCCATCTGAGCTTAACAAATTGTACCAGGATGTTTCCATCTCTCCTTAATAAATCTTTCCATGATATTTCCATCTCACTTTAACGAATCAGACCAGGGGTTTCCTATCTCATCTTAACGAATCATACTAAGAGGTTCCCATCTCACTTTAACAAATCTTACCAAGAGGTTTCCATCTAAGCTTAACAAATTGTACCAGGATGTTTTCACCTCTCCTTAATAAATCTTTCCATGATATTTCCATCTCACTTTAACGAATCAGACTAGGGGTTTCCTATCTCATCTTAACGAATCATACTAAGAGGTTCCCATCTCACTTTAACAAATCTTACCAAGAGGTTTCCATCTAAGCTTAACAAATTGTACCAGGATGTTTTCACCTCTCCTTAATAAATCTTTCCATGATATTTCCATCTCACTTTAACGAATCAGACCAGGGGTTTCCTATCTCATCTTAACGAATCATACTAAGAGGTTCCCATCTCACTTTAACAAATCTTACCAAGAGGTTTCCATCTGAGCTTAACAAATTGTACCAGGATGTTTTCATCTCTCCTTAATAAATCTTTCCATGATATTTCCATCTCACTTTAACGAATCAGACCAGGGGTTTCCTATCTCATCTTAACGAATCATACTAAGAGGTTCCCATCTCACTTTAACAAATCTTACCAAGAGGTTTCCATCTGAGCTTAACAAATTGTACCAGGATGTTTTCACCTCTCCTTAATAAATCTTTCCATGATATTTCCATCTCACTTTAACGAATCAGACCAGGGGTTTCCTATCTCATCTTAACGAATCATACTAAGAGGTTCCCATCTCACTTTAACAAATCTTACCAAGAGGTTTCCATCTGAGCTTAACAAATTGTACCAGGATGTTTTCATCTCTCCTTAATAAATCTTTCCATGATATTTCCATCTCACTTTAACGAATCAGACCAGGGGTTTCCTATCTCATCTTAACGAATCATACTAAGAGGTTCCCATCTCACTTTAACAAATCTTACCAAGAGGTTTCCATCTCAGCTTAACAAATTGTACCAGGATGTTTTCACCTCTCCTTAATAAATCTTTCCATGATTTTTCCATCTCACTTTAACGAATCAGACTAGGGGTTTCCTATCTCATCTTAACGAATCATACTAAGAGGTTCCCATCTCACTTTAACAAATCTTACCAAGAAGTTTCCATCTAAGCTTAACAAATTGTACCAGGATGTTTTCACCTCTCCTTAATAAATCTTTCCATGATATTTCCATCTCACTTTAACGAATCAGACCAGGGGTTTCCTATCTCATCTTAACGAATCATACTAAGAGGTTCCCATCTCACTTTAACAAATCTTACCAAGAGGTTTCCATCTGAGCTTAACAAATTGTACCAGGATGTTTTCATCTCTCCTTAATAAATCTTTCCATGATATTTCCATCTCACTTTAACGAATCAGACCAGGGGTTTCCTATCTCATCTTAACGAATCATACTAAGAGGTTCCCATCTCACTTTAACAAATCTTACCAAGAGGTTTCCATCTGAGCTTAACAAATTGTACCAGGATGTTTTCATCTCTCCTTAATAAATCTTTCCATGACATTTCCATCTCACTTTAACGAATCAGACCAGGGGTTTCCTATCTCATCTTAACGAATCATACTAAGAGGTTCCCATCTCACTTTAACAAATCTTACCAAGAGGTTTCCATCTGAGCTTAAAAAATTGTACCAGGATGTTTCCATCTCTCCTTAATAAATCTTTCCATGATATTTCCATCTCACTTTAACGAATCAGACCAGGGGTTTCCTATCACATCTTAACGAATAATACTAAGAGGTTCCCATCTCACTTTAACAAATCTTACCAAGAGGTTTCCATCTGAGCTTAACAAATTGTACCAGGATGTTTCCATCTCTCCTTAATAAATCTTTCCATGATATTTCCATCTCACTTTAACGAATCAGACCAGGGGTTTCCTATCTCATCTTAACGAATCATACTAAGAGGTTCCCATCTCACTTTAACAAATCTTACCAAGAGGTTTCCATCTGAGCTTAACAAATTGTACCAGGATGTTTTCATCTCTCCTTAATAAATCTTTCCATGATATTTCCATCTCACTTTAACGAATCAGACCAGGGGTTTCCTATCTCATCTTAACGAATCATACTAAGAGGTTCCCATCTCACTTTAACAAATCTTACCAAGAGGTTTCCATCTCAGCTTAACAAATTGTACCAGGATGTTTTCACCTCTCCTTAATAAATCTTTCCATTATTTTTCCATCTCACTTTAACGAATCAGACTAGGGGTTTCCTATCTCATCTTAACGAATCATACTAAGAGGTTCCCATCTCACTTTAACAAATCTTACCAAGAGGTTTCCATCTGAGCTTAACAAATTGTACCAGGATGTTTTCATCTCTCCTTAATAAATCTTTCCATGATATTTCCATCTCACTTTAACGAATCAGACCAGGGGTTTCCTATCTCATCTTAACGAATCATACTAAGAGGTTCCCATCTCACTTTAACAAATCTTACCAAGAGGTTTCCATCTGAGCTTAACAAATTGTACCAGGATGTTTTCACCTCTCCTTAATAAATCTTTCCATGATATTTCCATCTCACTTTAACGAATCAGACCAGGGGTTTCCTATCTCATCTTAACGAATCATACTAAGAGGTTCCCATCTCACTTTAACAAATCTTACCAAGAGGTTTCCATCTGAGCTTAACAAATTGTACCAGGATGTTTTCATCTCTCCTTAATAAATCTTTCCATGATATTTCCATCTCACTTTAACGAATCAGACCAGGGGTTTCCTATCTCATCTTAACGAATCATACTAAGAGGTTCCCATCTCACTTTAACAAATCTTACCAAGAGGTTTCCATCTCAGCTTAACAAATTGTACCAGGATGTTTTCACCTCTCCTTAATAAATCTTTCCATGATTTTTCCATCTCACTTTAACGAATCAGACTAGGGGTTTCCTATCTCATCTTAACGAATCATACTAAGAGGTTCCCATCTCACTTTAACAAATCTTACCAAGAAGTTTCCATCTAAGCTTAACAAATTGTACCAGGATGTTTTCACCTCTCCTTAATAAATCTTTCCATGATATTTCCATCTCACTTTAACGAATCAGACCAGGGGTTTCCTATCTCATCTTAACGAATCATACTAAGAGGTTCCCATCTCACTTTAACAAATCTTACCAAGAGGTTTCCATCTGAGCTTAACAAATTGTACCAGGATGTTTTCATCTCTCCTTAATAAATCTTTCCATGATATTTCCATCTCACTTTAACGAATCAGACCAGGGGTTTCCTATCTCATCTTAACGAATCATACTAAGAGGTTCCCATCTCACTTTAACAAATCTTACCAAGAGGTTTCCATCTGAGCTTAACAAATTGTACCAGGATGTTTTCATCTCTCCTTAATAAATCTTTCCATGACATTTCCATCTCACTTTAACGAATCAGACCAGGGGTTTCCTATCTCATCTTAACGAATCATACTAAGAGGTTCCCATCTCACTTTAACAAATCTTACCAAGAGGTTTCCATCTGAGCTTAAAAAATTATACCAGGATGTTTCCATCTCTCCTTAATAAATCTTTCCATGATATTTCCATCTCACTTTAACGAATCAGACCAGGGGTTTCCTATCACATCTTAACGAATAATACTAAGAGGTTCCCATCTCACTTTAACAAATCTTACCAAGAGGTTTCCATCTGAGCTTAACAAATTGTACCAGGATGTTTCCATCTCTCCTTAATAAATCTTTCCATGATATTTCCATCTCACTTTAACGAATCAGACCAGGGGTTTCCTATCTCATCTTAACGAATCATACTAAGAGGTTCCCATCTCACTTTAACAAATCTTACCAAGAGGTTTCCATCTGAGCTTAACAAATTGTACCAGGATGTTTTCATCTCTCCTTAATAAATCTTTCCATGATATTTCCATCTCACTTTAACGAATCAGACCAGGGGTTTCCTATCTCATCTTAACGAATCATACTAAGAGGTTCCCATCTCACTTTAACAAATCTTACCAAGAGGTTTCCATCTGAGCTTAACAAATTGTACCAGGATGTTTTCATCTCTCCTTAATAAATCTTTCCATGATATTTCCATCTCACTTTAACGAATCAGACCAGGGGTTTCCTATCTCATCTTAACGAATCATACTAAGAGGTTCCCATCTCACTTTAACAAATCTTACCAAGAGGTTTCCATCTGAGCTTAACAAATTGTACCAGGATGTTTTCATCTCTCCTTAATAAATCTTTCCATGACATTTCCATCTCACTTTAACGAATCAGACCAGGGGTTTCCTATCTCATCTTAACGAATCATACTAAGAGGTTCCCATCTCACTTTAACAAATCTTACCAAGAGGTTTCCATCTGAGCTTAAAAAATTGTACCAGGATGTTTCCATCTCTCCTTAATAAATCTTTCCATGATATTTCCATCTCACTTTAACGAATCAGACCAGGGGTTTCCTATCACATCTTAACGAATAATACTAAGAGGTTCCCATCTCACTTTAACAAATCTTACCAAGAGGTTTCCATCTGAGCTTAACAAATTGTACCAGGATGTTTCCATCTCTCCTTAATAAATCTTTCCATGATATTTCCATCTCACTTTAACGAATCAGACCAGGGGTTTCCTATCTCATCTTAACGAATCACACTAAGAGGTTCCCATCTCACTTTAACAAATCTTACCAAGAGGTTTCCATCTGAGCTTAACAAATTGTACCAGGATGTTTTCACCTCTCCTTAATAAGTCTTTCCATGATATTTCCATCTCACTTTAACGAATCAGACCAGGGGTTTCCTATCTCAAATTAACGAATCATACTAAGAGGTTCCAATCACACTTTAACAAATCTTACCAAGAGGTTTCCATCTGAGCTTAACAAATTGTACCAGGATGTTTTCACCTCTCCTTAATAAGTCTTTCCATGATATTTCCATCTCACTTTAACGAATCAGACCAGGGGTTTCCTATCTCATCTTAACGAATCATACTAAGAGGTTCCCATCTCACTTTAACAAATCTTACCAAGAGGTTTCCATCTGAGCTTAACAAATTGTACCAGGATGTTTTCATCTCTCCTTAATAAATCTTTCCATGATATTTCCATCTCACTTTAACGAATCAGACCAGGGGTTTCCTATCTCATCTTAACGAATCATACTAAGAGGTTCCCATCTCACTTTAACAAATCTTACCAAGAGGTTTCCATCTGAGCTTAACAAATTGTACCAGGATGTTTTCACCTCTCCTTAATAAATCTTTCCATGATATTTCCATCTCACTTTAACGAATCAGACCAGGGGTTTCCTATCTCATCTTAACGAATCATACTAAGAGGTTCCCATCTCACTTTAACAAATCTTACCAAGAGGTTTCCATCTGAGCTTAACAAATTGTACCAGGATGTTTTCATCTCTCCTTAATAAATCTTTCCATGATATTTCCATCTCACTTTAACGAATCAGACCAGGGGTTTCCTATCTCATCTTAACGAATCATACTAAGAGGTTCCCATCTCACTTTAACAAATCTTACCAAGAGGTTTCCATCTAAGCTTAACAAATTGTACCAGGATGTTTTCACCTCTCCTTAATAAATCTTTCCATGATTTTTCCATCTCACTTTAACGAATCAGACTAGGGGTTTCCTATCTCATCTTAACGAATCATACTAAGAGGTTCCCATCTCACTTTAACAAATCTTACCAAGAGGTTTCCATCTAAGCTTAACAAATTGTACCAGGATGTTTTCACCTCTCCTTAATAAATCTTTCCATGATATTTCCATCTCACTTTAACGAATCAGGCCAGGGGTTTCCTATCTCATCTTAACGAATCATACTAAGAGGTTCCCATCTCACTTTAACAAATCTTACCAAGAGGTTTCCATCTGAGCTTAACAAATTGTACCAGGATGTTTTCATCTCTCCTTAATAAATCTTTCCATGATATTTCCATCTCACTTTAACGAATCAGACCAGGGGTTTCCTATCTCATCTTAACGAATCATACTAAGAGGTTCCCATCTCACTTTAACAAATCTTACCAAGAGGTTTCCATCTGAGCTTAACAAATTGTACCAGGATGTTTTCATCTCTCCTTAATAAATCTTTCCATGATATTTCCATCTCACTTTAACGAATCAGACCAGGGGTTTCCTATCTCATCTTAACGAATCATACTAAGAGGTTCCCATCTCACTTTAACAAATCTTACCAAGAGGTTTCCATCTGAGCTTAAAAAATTGTACCAGGATGTTTCCATCTCTCCTTAATAAATCTTTCCATGATATTTCCATCTCACTTTAACGAATCAGACCAGGGGTTTCCTATCACATCTTAACGAATCATACTAAGAGGTTCCCATCTCACTTTAACAAATCTTACCAAGAGGTTTCCATCTGAGCTTAACAAATTGTACCAGAATGTTTCCATCTCTCCTTAATAAATCTTTCCATGATATTTCCATCTCACTTTAACGAATCAGACCAGGGGTTTCCTGTCTCATCTTAACGAATCATACTAAGAGGTTCCAATCACACTTTAACAAATCTTACCAAGAGGTTTCCATCTGAGCTTAACAAATTGTAGCAGGATGTTTCCATCTCTCCTTAATAAATCTTTCCATGATATTTCCATCTCACTTTAACGAATCAGACCAGGGGTTTCCTATCTCATCTTAACGAATCATACTAAGAGGTTCCAATCACACTTTAACAAATCTTACCAAGAGGTTTCCATCTGAGCTTAACAAATTGTACCAGGATGTTTCCATCTCTCCTTAATAAATCTTTCCATGATATTTCCATCTCACTTTAACGAATCAGACCAGGGGTTTCCTATCTCATCTTAACGAATCATACTAAGAGGTTCCCATCTCACTTTAACAAATCTTACCAAGAGGTTTCCATCTGAGCTTAACAAATTGTACCAGGATGTTTCCATCTCTCCTTAATAAATCTTTCCATGATATTTCCATCTCACTTTAACGAATCAGACCAGGGGTTTCCTATCTCATCTTAACGAATCATACTAAGAGGTTCCAATCACACTTTAACAAATCTTACCAAGAGGTTTCCATCTGAGCTTAACAAATTGTACCAGGATGTTTCCATCTCTCCTTAATAAATCTTTCCATGATATTTCCATCTCACTTTAACGAATCAGACCAGGGGTTTCCTATCTCATCTTAACGAATCATACTAAGAGGTTCCCATCTCACTTTAACAAATCTTACCAAGATGTTTCCATCTGAGCTTAACAAATTGTACCAGGATGTTTTCATCTCTCCTTAATAAATCTTTCCATGATATTTCCATCTCACTTTAACGAATCAGACCAGGGGTTTCCTATCTCATCTTAACGAATCATACTAAGAGGTTCCCATCTCACTTTAACAAATCTTACCAAGAGGTTTCCATCTGAGCTTAACAAATTGTACCAGGATGTTTCCATCTCTCCTTAATAAATCTTTCCATGATATTTCCATCTCACTTTAACGAATCAGACCAGGGGTTTCCTATCTCATCTTAACGAATCATACTAAGAGGTTCCAATCACACTTTAACAAATCTTACCAAGAGGTTTCCATCTGAGCTTAACAAATTGTACCAGGATGTTTCCATCTCTCCTTAATAAATCTTTCCATGATATTTCCATCTCACTTTAACGAATCAGACCAGGGGTTTCCTATCTCATCTTAACGAATCATACTAAGAGGTTCCCATCTCACTTTAACAAATCTTACCAAGAGGTTTCCATCTGAGCTTAACAAATTATACCAGGATGTTTTCACCTCTCCTTAATAAATCTTTCCATGATATTTCCATCTCCCTTTAACGAATCAGACCAGGGGTTTCCTATCTCATCTCAACGAATCATACTAAGAGGTTCCCATCTCACTTTAACAAATCTTACCAAGAGGTTTCCATCTGAGCTTAACAAATTGTACCAGGATGTTTTCATCTGACCTTAACAAATCCTACTAGGAGGTTCCTATATTAATATAGCAAATCGAATCAGGAGGTTTCCATCTCACCTTAGCAGATGGCTAGTTCCTTAATGAATATTTTACCTTTCCTTAACTTTCCTTAAAATGAATATTTTACCTTTCCTCCGAATGCAGTCACCTATTTTTGAGACTGAATTTGATCACCTAATGGAATTCAAGTTCCATAATAAAATCACTCACTATGAGATCAAACATTTTTTCTCATCTTCTGATAGATTTTTGTTTGCCATTTTTTTTTTCTCTTCTTCTTTTAATGTTTTTTGAATTTGCCAAATCATAACACGTTAGCTGTTGGCAATCATAACACGTTAGCATATGAAAGCAATAGGTTAACGTAGGCTACACAAAACGAAATTTATTCCTCATTTTCAGCCACCAAAATGAATGGAATTTCTTTCTCTGATATTTAATTCCCCGTCCTGCCCACGGTCAGTAGGGGACACCGATGGGCTTGGAAAGGCCGCCGTCCGTCGGAAGGGACGTTAAGCCGTGGCCACGTGTGCGGTAGTGACATACCCTGTGCACGTTAAAGAACACGCTGGATGGCCTTGACGGGAGGCTACCATCTGTCTCCCAACAGCTGTTCCAGTGGGTCCCCTCCCCCAATCTTCTCTGAGCCTTCGGGGTCCATGTGACCTGGCCATTTAGACCATGGTGTTCAAAAAAGTGCTGCTCAGAGGTAAAACAACCCAACCTGTAAACTGCAGTTTCCCGGTTCGAGTCTCACCGGTTACAACGTTGAGATTTTATCTCCGATAATCTCCGCTAAACCTTCTGTTAGAAAGGGAACATCGACGGCATGGGACGACAGTTGTCCGTCGGATGGGACTTTGAGTCGTAGACTCCTATACAGGATAGCCATTATGTGTCAGACGCAAGCCAAAAATCAAGCTAGATGACCTTGACTGGAGGCTACCATCTGGCTCCTAACATCTGTCCAGTGTCTACCCTTCCTCCAGCCTTTCCTGAACTTTTGGGGTCCTTGTAACCCGACCATTTAACTCACTGTGCGGTAAAGAAATTGACACGAACAATCCAATGGATGGCCTTGACTGGAGGCTACCATCTGGCTTCTAACATCTCTCCAGTTTGTACCCTTCCTCCAACGTTTCCTGAACCTTTGGGGTCTTTGAAACCCGAACATTTAACTCTCTGTGCGGAAAGGAAATTGACACAAACAATCCAATGAATGGCCTTGACTGGAGGCTACCATCTGGCTCCTAACATCTCTCCAGTGTGTACCCTTCCTCCAACCTTTCCTGAACCATTCGGGTCCTTGTAACCCGACCATTTAACTCACTGTGCGGAAAAGAAATTGACACAAACAATCCAATGGATGGCCTTGACTGGAGGCTACCATCTGGCTCCTAACATCTCTCCACTGTGTACCCTTCCTCCAACCTTTCCTGAACCTTTGGGGTCCTTGTAACCCGACCATTTAACTCACTCTGCGGAAAAGAAATTGACACAAACAATCCAATGGATGGCCTTGACTGGAGGCTACCATCTGGCTCCTAACATCTCTCCAGTGTGTACCCTTCCTCCAACCTTTCCTCAACCTTTGGGGTCCTTGTAATCTGACCATTTAACTCACTGTGCGGAAAAGAAATTGACGCAAACAATCCAATGGATGGCCTTGACTGGAGGCTACCATCTGGCTCCTAACATCTCTCCAGTGTGTACCCTTCCTCCAATCTTTCCTGAACCTTTGGTGTCCTTGTAACCCGACCATTTAACTCACTGTGCGGAAAAGAAATTGACACAAACAATCCAATGGATGGCCTTGACTGGAGGCTACCATCTGGCTCCTAACATCTCTCCAGTGTGTACCCTTCCTCCAACCTTTCCTCAACCTTTGGGGTCCTTGTAATCTGACCATTTAACTCACTGTGCGGAAAAGAAATTGACGCAAACAATCCAATGGATGGCCTTGACTGGAGGCTACCATCTGGCTCCTAACATCTCTCCAGTGTGTACCCTTCCTCCAATCTTTCCTGAACCTTTGGTGTCCTTGTAACCCGACCATTTAACTCACTGTGCGGAAAAGAAATTGACACAAACAATCCAATGGATGGCCTTGACTGGAGGCTACCATCTGGCTCCTAACATCTCTCCACTGTGTACCCTTCCTCCAACCTTTCCTGAACCTTTGGGGTCCTTGTAACCCGACCATTTAACTCACTGTGCGGAAAAGAAATTGACACAAACAATCCAATGGATGGCCTTGACTGGAGGCTACAATTTGGCTCCTAACATCTCTCCAGTGTGTAACCTTCCTCCAGGTTTTCCTGAACCTTTGGGGTCCTTGTAACCCGACCATTCAACTCACTCTGCGGAAAAGAAATTGACACAAACAATCCAATGGATGGCCTTGACTGGAGGATACCATCTGTCTCCTAACATCTCTCCAGTGTGTACCCTTGCTCCAGCCTTTCCTGAACCTTTGGGGACCTTGTAACCCGACCATTTAACTCACTGTGCGGAAAAGAAATTGACACAAACAATCCAATGGATGGCCTTGACTGGAGGCTACAATCTGGCTCCTAACATCTCTCCAGTGTGTACCCTTCCTCCAGCTTTTCCTGAACCTTTGGGGTCCTTGTAACCCGACCATTCAACTCACTCTCCGGAACAGAAATTGACACAAACAATCCAATGGATGGCCTTGACTGGAGGCTACCACCTGGCTCCTAACATCTCTCCAGTGTGTACCCTTCCTCCAACCTTTCCTGAACCTTTGGGGTCCTTGTAACCCGACCATTTAAGTCAGTGTGCAGAAAAGAAATTGACACAAACAATCCAATGGATGGCCTTGACTGCAAGCTACCATCCGGCTCCTAACATCTCTCCAGTGTGTACCCTTCCTCCAAACTTTCCTGAACCTTTGGGGTCCTTGTAACCCGACCATTTAAGTCACTGTGCAGAAAAGAAATTGACACAAACAATCCAATGGATGGCCTTGACTCGAGGCTACCATCTCGCTCCTAACATCTCTCCAGTGTGTACCCTTCCTCCAACCTTTCCTCAACCTTTGGGGTCCTTGTAATCCGACCATTTAACTCACTGTGCGGAAAAGAAATTAACACAAACAATCCAATGGATGGCCTTGACTGGAGGCTACAATCTGGCTCCTAACATCTCTCCAGTGTGTAACCTTCCTCCAGGTTTTCCTGAACCTTTGGGGTCCTTGCAACCCGACCATTCAACTCACTCTGCGGAAAAGAAATTGATACAAACAATCCAATGGATGGCCTTGACTGGAGGATACCATCTGTCTCCTAACATCTCTCAAGTGTGTAAACTTGCTCCAGCCTTTCCTGAACCTTTGGGGACCTTGTAACCCGACCATTTAACTCACTGTGCGGAAAAGAAATTGACACAAACAATCCAATGGATGGCCTTGACTGGAGTCTACCATCTGGCTCCTAACATCTCTCCAGTGTGTACCCTTCCTCCAAACTTTCCTGAACCTTTGGGGTCCTTGTAACCCGACCATTTAAGTCACTGTGCAGAAAAGAAATTGACACAAACAATAAAATGGATGGCCTTGACTGCAGGCTACCATCCGGCTCCTAACATCTCCCCAGTGTGCACCCTTCCTCCAAACTTTCCTGAACCTTTGGGGTCCTTGTAACCCGACCATTTAAGTCACTGTGCAGAAAAGAAATTGACACAAACAATCCAATGGATGGCCTTGACTCGAGGCTACCATCTGGCTCCTAACACCTCTCCAGTGTGTACCCTTCCTCCAACCTTTCCTAAACCTTTGGGGTCCTTGTAATCCGACCATTTAACTCACTGTGCGGAAAAGAAATTAACACAAACAATCCACTGGATGGCCTTGACTGGAGGCTACCATCTGGCTCCTAACATCTCTCCAGTGTGTAACCTTCCTCCAGCTTTTCCTGAACCTTTGGGGTCCTTGTAACCCGACCATTCAACTCACTCTCCGGAAAAGAAATTGACGCAAACAATCCAATGGATGGCCTTGACTGGAGGCTACCATCTGTCTCCTAACATCTCTCCAGTGTGTACCCTTCCTCCAAACTTTCCTGAACCTTTGGGGTCCTTGTAACCCGACCATTTAAGTCACTGTGCAGAAAAGAAATTGACACAAACAATCCAATGGATGGCCTTGACTCGAGGCTACCATCTGGCTCCTAACACCTCTCCAGTGTGTACCCTTCCTCCAACCTTTCCTAAACCTTTGGGGTCCTTGTAATCCGACCATTTAACTCACTGTGCGGAAAAGAAATTAACACAAACAATCCACTGGATGGCCTTGACTGGAGGCTACCATCTGGCTCCTAACATCTCTCCAGTGTGTAACCTTCCTCCAGCCTTTCCTGAACCTTTGGGGACCTTGTAACCCGACCATTTAACTCACTGTGCGGAAAAGAAATTAACACAAACAATCCACTGGATGGCCTTGACTGGAGGCTACCATCTGGCTCCTAACATCTCTCCAGTGTGTACCCTTCCTCCAAACTTTCCTGAACCTTTGGGGTCCTTGTAACCCGACCATTTAAGTCACTGTGCAGAAAAGAAATTGACACAAACAATCCAATGGATGGCCTTGACTGGAGGCTACCATCTGGCTCCTAACATCTCTCCAGTGTGTACCCTTCCTGCAACCTTTCCTGAACCTTTGGGGTCCTTGTAACCCGACCATTTAAGTGTGAAGAAAAGAAATTGACACAAACAATCCAATGGATGGCCTTGACTCGAGGCTACCATCTGGCTCCTAACATCTCTCCAGTGTGTACCCTTCCTCCAAACTTTCCTGAACCTTTGGGGTCCTTGTAACCCGAGCATTCAACTCACTCTGCGGAAAAGAAATTGACACAAACAATCCAATCAATGGCCTTGACTGGAGGCTACCATCTGGCTCCTAACATCTCTCCAGTGTGTACCCTTCCTCCAACCTTTCCTGAACCTTTGGGGTCCTTGTAACCCGACTATTTAACTCACTGTGCGGAAAAGAAATTGACACCAAAAATCCAATGGATGGCCTTGACTGGAAGCTACCATCTGGCTCCTAACATCTCTCCAGTGTGTACCCTTCCTCCAACCTTTCCTGAACCTTTGGGGTCCTTGTAACCCGACCATTTAACTCACTGTGCGGAAAAGAAATTGACACAAACAATCCAATGGAATGCCTTGACTGGAGGCTACCATCTGGCTCCTAAAATCTCTCCAGTGTGCACCCTTCCTCCAACCTTTCCTGAACCTTTGGGGTCCTTGTCACCCGACCATTTAACTCACTGTGCGGAAAAGAAATTGTCACAAACAGTCCAATGGATGCCCTTGACTGGAGGCTACCATCTGGCTCCTAACATCTCTCCAGTGTGTACCCTTCCTCCAACCTTTCCTGAACCTTTGGGGTCCTTGTAACCCGACCATTTAACTCACTGTGCGGAAAAGAAA
Source organism: Ryuthela nishihirai (assembly GCA_038380435.1). Taxonomy (NCBI): domain Eukaryota; kingdom Metazoa; phylum Arthropoda; class Arachnida; order Araneae; family Heptathelidae; genus Ryuthela; species Ryuthela nishihirai. The sequence goes on along the minus strand of JAWZYU010000192.1, from coordinate 248,114 downwards.
TTGACACAAACAATCCAATGGATGGCCTTGATTCGAGGCTACCATCTGTCTCCTAACATCTCTCCAGTGTGTACCCTTCCTCCAACCTTTCCTGAACCTTTGGGGTCCTTGTAACCCGACTATTTAACTCACTGTGCGGAAAAGAAATTGACACCAAAAATCCAATGGATGGCCTTGACTGGAGGCTACCATCTGGCTCCTAACTTCTCTCCAGTGTGTACCCTTCCTCCAACCTTTCCTGAACCTTTGGGCTCCTTTTAACCCGACCATTTAAATCACTGTGCAGAAAAGAAATTGACACAAAAAATCCAATGGATATCCTTGACTCGAGGCTACCACCTGGCTCCTAACATCTCTCCAGTGTGTACCCTTCCTCCAACCTTTCCCGAACCTTTGGGGTCCTTGTAACCCGACCATTTAAGTGTGCAGAAAAGAAATTGACACAAACAATCCAATGGATGGCCTTGACTGGAGGCTACCATCCGGCTCCTAACATCTCTCCAGTGTGTACCATTCCTCCAACCTTTCCTGAACCTTTGGGGTCCTTGTAACCCTACCATTTAACTCACTGTGCGGAAAAGAAATTGACACAAACAATCCAATGGATGGCATTGACTGGAGGCTACCATCTGGCTCCTAACATCTCTCCAGTGTGTACCCTTTCTCCAACCTTTCCTCAACCTTTGGGGTCCTTGTAATCCGACCATTTAACTCACTGTGCGGAAAAGAAATTGACACAAACAATCCAATGGATAGCCTTGACTGGAGGCTACCATTTGGCTCCTAACATCTCTCCAGTGTGTAACCTTCCTCCAGGTTTTCCTGAACCTTTGGGGTCCTTGTAACCCGACCATTCAACTCACTCTGCGGAAAAGAAATTGACACAAACAATCCAATGGATGGCCTTGACTGGAGGATACCATCTGTCTCCTAACATCTCTCCAGTGTGTACCCTTGCTCCACCCTTTCCTGAACCTTTGGGGACCTTGTAACCTGACCATTTAACTCACTGTGCGGAAAAGAAATTGACACAAACAATCCAATGGATGGCCTTGACTGGAGTCTACCATCTGGCTCCTAACATCTCTCCAGTGTGTATACTTCCTCCAAACTTTCCTGAACCTTTGGGGTCCTTGTAACCCGACCATTCAACTCACTCTGCGGAAAAGAAATTGACACAAACAATCCAATGGATGGCCTTGACTGGAGGCTACCATCTGGCTCCTAACATCTCTCCAGTGTGTACCCTTCCTCCAAACTTTCCTGAACCTTTGGGGTCCTTGTAACCCGACCATTCAACTCACTCTGCGGAAAAGAAATTGACACAAACAATCCAATGGATGGCCTTGACTGGAGACTACCACCTGGCTCCTAACATCTCTCCAGTGTGTACCCTTCCTCCAACCTTTCCTGAACCTTTGGGGTCCTTATAACCCGACCATTTAAGTGTGCAGAAAAGAAATTGACACAAACAATCCAATGGATGGCCTTGACTGGAAGCTACCATCCGGCTCCTAACATCTCTCCAGTGTGTACCCTTCCTCCAAACTTTCCTGAACCTTTGGGGTCCTTGTAACCCGACCATTTAAGTCACTCTGCAGAAAAGAAATTGACACAAACAATCCAATGGATGGCCTTGACTGGAGGATACCATCTGTCTCCTAACATCTCTCCAGTGTGTACCCTTGCTCCACCATTTCCTGAACCTTTGGGGACCTTGTAACCTGACCATTTAACTCACTGTGCGGAAAAGAAATTGACACAAACAATCCAATGGATGGCCTTGACTGGAGTCTACCATCTGGCTCCTAACATCTCTCCAGTGTGTATACTTCCTCCAAACTTTCCTGAACCTTTGGGGTCCTTGTAACCCGACCATTCAACTCACGCTGCGGAAAAGAAATTGACACAAACAATCCAATGGATGGCCTTGACTGGAGGCTACCATCTGGCTCCTAACATCTCTCCAGTGTGTAACCTTCCTCCAGCTTTTCCTGAACCTTTGGGGTCCTTGTAACCCGACCATTCAACTCACTCTCCGGAAAAGAAATTGACACAAACAATCCAATGGATGGCCTTGACTGGAGGCTACCATCTGTCTCCTAACATCTCTCCAGTGTGTACCCTTGTTCCAGCCTTTCCTGAACCTTTGGGGACCTTGTAACCCGACCATTTAACTAACTGTGCGGAAAAGAAATTGACACAAACAATCCAATGGATGGCCTTGACTGGAGTCTACCATCTGGCTCCTAACATCTCTCCAGTGTGTAACCTTCCTGCAACCTTTCCTGAACCTGTGGGGTCCTTGTAACCCGACCATTTAAGTGTGCAGAAAAGAAATTGACACAAACAATCCAATTAATGGCCTTGACTCGAGGCTACCATCTGGCTCCTAACATCTCTCCAGTGTGTACCCTTCCTCCAAACTTTCCTGAACCTTTGGGGTCCTTGTAACCCGACCATTCAACTCACTCTGCGGAAAAGAAATTGACACAAACAATCCAATGGATGGCCTTGACTGGAGGCTACCATCTGGCTCCTAACATCTCTCCAGTGTGTACCCTTCCTCCAACCTTTCCTCAACCTTTGGGGTCGTTGTAAAACGACCATTTAACTCACTGTGCGGAAAAGAAATTGACACAAACAATCCAATGGATGGCCTTGACTGGAGGCTACCATCTGGCTCCTAACATCTCTCCAGTGTGTACCCTTCCTCCAACCTTTCCTGAACCTTTGGGGTCCTTGTAATCCAACCATTTAACTCACTGTGCGGAAAAGAAATTGACACAAACAATCCAAAGGATGGCCTTGACTGCAGGCTACCATCTGGCTCCTAACATCTGTCCAGTGTGTACCATTCCTCCAACATTTCCTGAACCTTTGGGGTCCTTGTATTCCAACCATTTAACTCACTGTGCGGAAAAGAAATTGACACAAACAATCCAATGGATGGCCTTGACTGGAGGCTGCCATCTGGCTCCTAACATCTCTCCAGTGTGTACCCTTCCTCCAACCTTTCCTGAACCTTTGGGGTCCTTGTAATTCAACCATTTAACTCACTGTGCGGAAAAGAAATTGACACAAACAATCCAATGGATGGCCTTAACTGGAGGCTACCATCTGGCTCCTAACATCTCTCCAGTGTGTACCCTTCCTCCAACCTTTCCTGAACCTTTGGGGTCCTTGTAATCCAACCATTTAACTCACTGTGCGGAAAAAAAATTGACACAAACAATCCAATGGATGGCCTTGACTGGAGGCTACCATCTGGCTCCTAACATCTCTCCAGTGTTTACCCTTCCTCCAACCTTTCGTGAACCTTTGGGGTCCTTGTAACCCGACCATTTAACTCACTGTGCGGAAAAGAAATTGACACGAACAATCCAATGGATGGCTTTAACTGGAGGCTACCATCTGGCTCCTAACATCTGTCCAGTGTGTACCATTCCTCCAACCTTTCCTGAAACTTTGGGGTCCTTGTAACCCGACCATTTAACTCACTGTGCGGAAAAGAAATTGACACAAACAATCCAATGGATGGCCTTAACTGGAGGCTACCATCTGGCTCCTAACGTCTGTCCAGTGTGTACCATTCCTCCAACCTTTCCTGAACCTTTGGGGTCCTTGTAATCCAACCATTTAACTCACTGTGCGGAAAAGAAATTGACACAAACAATCCAATGGATGGCCTTGACTGGAGGCTACCATCTGGCTCCTAACATCTCTCCAGTGTTTACCCTTCCTCCAACCTTTCGTGAACCTTTGGGGTCCTTGTAACCCGACCATTTAACTCACTGTGCGGAAAAGAAATTGACACGAACAATCCAATGGATGGCCTTGACTGGAGGCTACCATCTGGCTGCTAACATCTCTCCAGTGTGTACCCTTCCTCCAACCTTTCCTGAACCTTTGGGGTCCTTGTAATCCAACCATTTAACTCACTGTGCGGAAAAGAAATTGACACAAACAATCCAATGGATGGCCTTAACTGGAGGCTACCATCTGGCTCCTAACATCTCTCCAGTGTGTACCCTTCCTCCAACCTTTCCTGAACCTTTGGGGTCCTTGTAATCCAACCATTTAACTCACTGTGCGGAAAAGAAATTGACACAAACAATCCAATGGATGGCCTTGACTGGAGGCTACCATCTGGCTCCTAACATCTCTCCAGTGTTTACCCTTCCTCCAACCTTTCGTGAACCTTTGGGGTCCTTGTAACCCGACCATTTAACTCACTGTGCGGAAAAGAAATTGACACGAACAATCCAATGGATGGCCTTAACTGGAGGCTACCATCTGGCTCCTAACATCTGTCCAGTGTGTACCATTCCTCCAACCTTTCCTGAAACTTTGGGGTCCTTGTAACCCGACCATTTAACTCACTGTGCGGAAAAGAAATTGACACAAACAATCCAATGGATGGCCTTAACTGGAGGCTACCATCTGGCTCCTAACATCTGTCCAGTGTGTACCATTCCTCCAACCTTTCCTGAACCTTTGGGGTCCTTGTAACCCGACCATTTAACTCACTGTGCGGAAAAGAAATTGACACAAACAATCCAATGGATGGCCTTGACTGGAGGCTACCATCTGGCTCCTAACATCTCTCCAGTGTGTACCCTTCCTCAAACCTTTCCTGAACCTTTGGGCTCCTTTTAACCCGACCATTTAAATCACTGTGCAGAAAAGAAATTGACACAAAAAATCCAATGGATATCCTTGACTCGAGGCTACCACCTGGCTCCTAACATCTCTCCAGTGTGTACCCTTCCTCCAACCTTTCCCGAACCTTTGGGGTCCTTGTAACCCGACCATTTAAGTGTGCAGAAAAGAAATTGACACAAACAATCCAATGGATGGCCTTGACTGGAGGCTACCATCCGGCTCCTAACATCTCTCCAGTGTGTCCCATTCCTCCAACCTTTCCTGAACCTTTGGGGTCCTTGTAACCCTACCATTTAACTCACTGTGCGGAAAAGAAATTGACACAAACAATCCAATGGATGGCCTTGACTGGAGGCTACCATCTGGCTCCTAACATCTCTCCAGTGTGTACCCTTTCTCCAACCTTTCCTCAACCTTTGGGGTCCTTGTAATCCGACCATTTAACTCACTGTGCGGAAAAGAAATTGACACAAACAATCCAATGGATAGCCTTGACTGGAGGCTACCATTTGGCTCCTAACATCTCTCCAGTGTGTAACCTTCCTCCAGGTTTTCCTGAACCTTTGGGGTCCTTGTAACCCGACCATTCAACTCACTCTGCGGAAAAGAAATTGACACAAACAATCCAATGGATGGCCTTGACTGGAGGATACCATCTGTCTCCTAACATCTCTCCAGTGTGTACCCTTGCTCCACCCTTTCCTGAACCTTTGGGGACCTTGTAACCTGACCATTTAACTCACTGTGCGGAAAAGAAATTGACACAAACAATCCAATGGATGGCCTTGACTGGAGTCTACCATCTGGCTCCTAACATCTCTCCAGTGTGTATACTTCCTCCAAACTTTCCTGAACCTTTGGGGTCCTTGTAACCCGACCATTCAACTCACTCTGCGGAAAAGAAATTGACACAAACAATCCAATGGATGGCCTTGACTGGAGGCTACCATCTGGCTCCTAACATCTCTCCAGTGTGTACCCTTCCTCCAAACTTTCCTGAACCTTTGGGGTCCTTGTAACCCGACCATTCAACTCACTCTGCGGAAAAGAAATTGACACAAACAATCCAATGGATGGCCTTGACTGGAGGCTACCACCTGGCTCCTAACATCTCTCCAGTGTGTACCTTTCCTCCAACCTTTCCTGAACCTTTGGGGTCCTTATAACCCGACCATTTAAGTGTGCAGAAAAGAAATTGACACAAACAATCCAATGGATGGCCTTGACTGCAGGCTACCATCCGGCTCCTAACATCTCTCCAGTGTGTACCCTTCCTCCAAACTTTCCTGAACCTTTGGGGTCCTTGTAACCCGACCATTTAAGTCACTCTGCAGAAAAGAAATTGACACAAACAATCCAATGGATGGCCTTGACTGGAGGATACCATCTGTCTCCTAACATCTCTCCAGTGTGTACCCTTGCTCCACCCTTTCCTGAACCTTTGGGGACCTTGTAACCTGACCATTTAACTCACTGTGCGGAAAAGAAATTGACACAAACAATCCAATGGATGGCCTTGACTGGAGTCTACCATCTGGCTCCTAACATCTCTCCAGTGTGTATACTTCCTCCAAACTTTCCTGAACCTTTGGGGTCCTTGTAACCCGACCATTCAACTCACTCTGCGGAAAAGAAATTGACACAAACAATCCAATGGATGGCCTTGACTGGAGGCTACCATCTGGCTCCTAACATCTCTCCAGTGTGTAACCTTCCTCCAGCTTTTCCTGAACCTTTGGGGTCCTTGTAACCCGACCATTCAACTCACTCTCCGGAAAAGAAATTGACACAAACAATCCAATGGATGGCCTTGACTGGAGGCTACCATCTGTCTCCTAACATCTCTCCAGTGTGTACCCTTGTTCCAGCCTTTCCTGAACTTTTGGGGACCTTGTAACCCGACCATTTAACTAACTGTGCGGAAAAGAAATTGACACAAACAATCCAATGGATGGCCTTGACTGGAGTCTACCATCTGGCTCCTAACATCTCTTCAGTGTGTAACCTTCCTGCAACCTTTCCTGAACCTGTGGGGTCCTTGTAACCCGACCATTTAAGTGTGCAGAAAAGAAATTGACACAAACAATCCAATGGATGGCCTTGACTCGAGGCTACCATCTGGCTCCTAACATCTCTCCAGTGTGTACCCTTCCTCCAAACTTTCCTGAACCTTTGGGGTCCTTGTAACCCGACCATTCAACTCACTCTGCGGAAAAGAAATTGACACAAACAATCCAATGGATGGCCTTGACTGGAGGCTACCATCTGGCTCCTAACATCTCTCCAGTGTGTACCCTTCCTCCAACCTTTCCTGAACCTTTGGGGTCCTTGTAATCCAACCATTTAACTCACTGTGCGGAAAAGAAATTGACACAAACAATCCAATGGATGGCCTTGACTGGAGGCTACCATCTGGCTCCTAACATCTCTCCAGTGTGTACCCTTCCTCCAACCTTTCCTGAACCTTTGGGGTCCTTGTAATCCAACCATTTAACTCACTGTGCGGAAAAGAAATTGACACAAACAATCCAATGGATGGCCTTGACTGGAGGCTACCATCTGGCTCCTAACATCTCTCCAGTGTTTACCCTTCCTCCAACCTTTCGTGAACCTTTGGGGTCCTTGTAACCCGACCATTTAACTCACTGTGCGGAAAAGAAATTGACACGAACAATCCAATGGATGGCCTTGACTGGAGGCTACCATCTGGCTCATAACATCTCTCCAGTGTGTACCCTTCCTCCAACCTTTCCTGAACCTTTGGGGTCCTTGTAATCCAACCATTTAACTCACTGTGCGGAAAAGAAATTGACACAAACAATCCAATGGATGGCCTTAACTGGAGGCTACCATCTGGCTCCTAACATCTCTCCAGTGTGTACCCTTCCTCCAACCTTTCCTGAACCTTTGGGGTCCTTGTAATCCAACCATTTAACTCACTGTGCGGAAAAGAAATTGACACGAACAATCCAATGGATGGCCTTAACTGGAGGCTACCATCTGGCTCCTAACGTCTCTCCAGTGTGTACCCTTCCTCCAACCTTTCCTGAACCTTTGGGGTCCTTGTAATCCAACCATTTATCTCACTGTGCGGAAAAGAAATTGACACAAACAATCCAATGGATGGCCTTGACTGGAGGCTACCATCTGGCTCCTAACATCTCTCCAGTGTGTAACCTTCCTCCAGGTTTTCCTGAACCTTTGGGGTCCTTGTAACCCGACCATTCAACTCACTCTGCGGAAAAGAAATTGACACAAACAATCCAATGGATGGCCTTGACTGGAGGATACCATCTGTCTCCTAACATCTCTCCAGTGTGTACCCTTGCTCCACCCTTTCCTGAACCTTTGGGGACCTTGTAACCTGACCATTTAACTCACTGTGCGGAAAAGAAATTGACACAAACAATCCAATGGATGGCCTTGACTGGAGTCTACCATCTGGCTACTAACATCTCTCCAGTGTGTATACTTCCTCCAAACTTTCCTGAACCTTTGGGGTCCTTGTAACCCGACCATTCAACTCACTCTGCGGAAAAGAAATTGACACAAACAATCCAATGGATGGCCTTGACTGGAGGCTACCATCTGGCTCCTAACATCTCTCCAGTGTGTACCCTTCCTCCAAACTTTCCTGAACCTTTGGGGTCCTTGTAACCCGACCATTCAACTCACTCTGCGGAAAAGAAATTGACACAAACAATCCAATGGATGGCCTTGACTGGAGGCTACCACCTGGCTCCTAACATCTCTCCAGTGTGTACCCTTCCTCCAACCTTTCCTGAACCTTTGGGGTCCTTATAACCCGACCATTTAAGTGTGCAGAAAAGAAATTGACACAAACAATCCAATGGATGGCCTTGACTGCAGGCTACCATCCGGCTCCTAACATCTCTCCAGTGTGTACCCTTCCTCCAAACTTTCCTGAACCTTTGGGGTCCTTGTAACCCGACCATTTAAGTCACTCTGCAGAAAAGAAATTGACACAAACAATCCAATGGATGGCCTTGACTGGAGGATACCATCTGTCTCCTAACATCTCTCCAGTGTGTACCCTTGCTCCACCCTTTCCTGAACCTTTGGGGACCTTGTAACCTGACCATTTAACTCACTGTGCGGAAAAGAAATTGACACAAACAATCCAATGGATGGCCTTGACTGGAGTCTACCATCTGGCTCCTAACATCTCTCCAGTGTGTATACTTCCTCCAAACTTTCCTGAACCTTTGGGGTCCTTGTAACCTGACCATTCAACTCACTCTGCGGAAAAGAAATTGACACAAACAATCCAATGGATGGCCTTGACTGGAGGCTACCATCTGGCTCCTAACATCTCTCCAGTGTGTAACCTTCCTCCAGCTTTTCCTGAACCTTTGGGGTCCTTGTAACCCGACCATTCAACTCACTCTCCGGAAAAGAAATTGACACAAACAATCCAATGGATGGCCTTGACTGGAGGCTACCATCTGTCTCCTAACATCTCTCCAGTGTGTACCCTTGTTCCAGCCTTTCCTGAACCTTTGGGGACCTTGTAACCCGACCATTTAACTAACTGTGCGGAAAAGAAATTGACACAAACAATCCAATGGATGGCCTTGACTGGAATCTACCATCTGGCTCCTAACATCTCTCCAGTGTGTAACCTTCCTGCAACCTTTCCTGAACCTGTGGGGTCCTTGTAACCCGACCATTTAAGTGTGCAGAAAAGAAATTGACACAAACAATCCAATGGATGGCCTTGACTCGAGGCTACCATCTGGCTCCTAACATCTCTCCAGTGTGTACCCTTCCTCCAAACTTTCCTGAACCTTTGGGGTCCTTGTAACCCGACCATTCAACTCACTCTGCGGAAAAGTAATTGACACAAACAATCCAATGGATGGCCTTGACTGGAGGCTACCATCTGGCTCCTAACATCTCTCCAGTGTGTACCCTTCTTCCAACCTTTCCTGAACCTTTGGGGTCCTTGTAATCCAACCATTTAACTCACTGTGCGGAAAAGAAATTGACACAAACAATCCAATGGATGGCCTTGACTGGAGGCTACCATCTGGCTCCTAACATCTCTCCAGTGTGTACCCTTCCTCCAACCTTTCCTGAACCTTTGGGGTCCTTGTAATCCAACCATTTAACTCACTGTGCGGAAAAGAAATTGACACAAACAATCCAATGGATGGCCTTGACTGGAGGCTACCATCTGGCTCCTAACATCTCTCCAGTGTTTACCCTTCCTCCAACCTTTCGTGAACCTTTGGGGTCCTTGTAACCCGACCATTTAACTCACTGTGCGGAAAAGAAATTGACACGAACAATCCAATGGATGGCCTTGACTGGAGGCTACCATCTGGCTCATAACATCTCTCCAGTGTGTACCCTTCCTCCAACCTTTCCTGAACCTTTGGGGTCCTTGTAATCCAACCATTTAACTCACTGTGCGGAAAAGAAATTGACACAAACAATCCAATGGATGGCCTTAACTGGAGGCTACCATCTGGCTCCTAACATCTCTCCAGTGTGTACCCTTCCTCCAACCTTTCCTGAATCTTTGGGGTCCTTGTAATCCAACCATTTAACTCACTGTGCGGAAAAGAAATTGACACGAACAATCCAATGGATGGCCTTAACTGGAGGCTACCATCTGGCTCCTAACATCTCTCCAGTGTGTACCCTTCCTCCAACCTTTCCTGAACCTTTGGGGTCCTTGTAACCCAACCATTTATCTCACTGTGCGGAAAAGAAATTGACACAAACAATCCAATGGATGGCCTTGACTGGAGGCTACCATCTGGCTCCTAACATCTCTCCAGTGTGTACCCTTCCTCAAACCTTTCCTGAACCTTTGGGGTCCTTGTAACCCGACCATTTAACTCACTGTGCGGAAAAGAAATTGACACGAAGAATCCAATGGATGGCCTTGACTCGAGGCTACCATCTGGCTCCTAACATCTCTCCAGTGTGTACCCTTCCTCCAACCTTTCCTGAACCTTTGGGGTCTTTGTAACCCGACCAATTAACTCACTGTGCGGAAAAGAAATTGACACGAACAATCCAATGGATGGCCTTGACTCGAGGCTACCATCTGGCTCCTAACATCTCTCCAGTGTGTACCCTTCCTCCAACCTTTCCTGAACCTTTGGGGTCCTTGTAATCCAACCATTTATCTCACTGTGCGGAAAAGAAATTGACACAAACAATCCAATGGATGGCCTTAACTGGAGGCTACCATCTGGCTCCTAACTTCTCTCCAGTGTGTCCCCTTCCTCCAACCTTTCCTGAACCTTTGGGGTCCTTGTAATCCAACCATTTATCTCACTGTGCGGAAAAGAAATTGACACAAACAATCCAATGGATGGCCTTGACTGGAGGCTACCATCTGGCTCCTAACATCTCTCCAGTGTGTACCCTTCCTCCAACCTTTCCTGAACCTTTGGGGTCCTTGTAATCCAACCATTTAACTCACTGTGCGGAAAAGAAATTGACACAAACAATCCAATGGATGGCCTTGACTGGAGGCTACCATCTGGCTCCTAACATCTCTCCAGTGTTTACCCTTCCTCCAACCTTTCGTGAACCTTTGGGGTCCTTGTAACCCGACCATTTAACTCACTGTGCGGAAAAGAAATTGACACGAACAGTCCAATGGATGGCCTTGACTGGAGGCTACCATCTGGCTCCTAACATCTCTCCAGTGTGTACCCTTCCTCCAACCTTTCCTGAACCTTTGGGGTCCTTGTAATCCAACCATTTAACTCACTGTGCGGAAAAGAAATTGACACAAACAATCCAATGGATGGCCTTAACTGGAGGCTACCATCTGGCTCCTAACATCTCTCCAGTGTGTACCCTTCCTCCAACCTTTCCTGAACCTTTGGGGTCCTTGTAATCCAACCATTTAACTCACTGTGCGGAAAAGAAATTGACACGAACAATCCAATGGATGGCCTTAACTGGAGGCTACCATCTGGCTCCTAACATCTCTCCAGTGTGTACCCTTCCTCCAACCTTTCCTGAACCTTTGGGGTCCTTGTAATCCAACCATTTATCTCACTGTGCGGAAAAGAAATTGACACAAACAATCCAATGGATGGCCTTGACTGGAGGCTACCATCTGGCTCCTAACATCTCTCCAGTGTGTACCCTTCCTCCAACCTTTCCTGAACCTTTGGGGTCCTTGTAATCCAACCATTTATCTCACTGTGCGGAAAAGAAATTGACTCAAACATTCCAATGGATGGCCTTGACTGGAGGCTACCATCTGGCTCCTAACATCTCTCCAGTGTGTACCCTTCCTCAAACATTTCCTGAACCTTTGGGGTCCTTGTAACCCGACCATTTAACTCACTGTGCGGAAAAGAAATTGACACGAACAATCCAATGGATGGCCTTGACTCGAGGCTACCATCTGGCTCCTAACATCTCTCCAGTGTGTACCCTTCCTCCAACCTTTCCTGAACCTTTGGGGTCTTTGTAACCGGACCATTTAACTCACTGTGCGGAAAAGAAATTGACATGAACAATCCAATGGATGGCCTTGACTCGAGGCTACCATCTGGCTCCTAACATCTCTCCAGTGTGTACCCTTCCTCCAACCTTTCCTGAACCTTTGGGGTCCTTGTATTCCAACCATTTATCTCACTGTGCGGAAAAGAAATTGACACAAACAATCCAATGGATGGCCTTAACTGGAGGCTACCATCTGGCTCCTAACATCTCTCCAGTGTGTACCCTTCCTCCAACCTTTCCTGAACCTTTGGGGTCCTTGTAATCCAACCATTTAACTCACTGTGCGGAAAAGAAATTGACACGAACAATCCAATGGATGGCCTTAACTGGAGGCTACCATCTGGCTCCTAACATCTCTCCAGTGTGTACCCTTCCTCCAACCTTTCCTGAACCTTTGGGGTCCTTGTAATCCAACCATTTATCTCACTGTGCGGAAAAGAAATTGACTCAAACAATCCAATGGATGGCCTTGACTGGAGGCTACCATCTGGCTCCTAACATCTCTCCAGTGTGTACCCTTCCTCCAACCTTTCCTGAACCTTTGGGGTCTTTGTAACCCGACCAATTAACTCACTGTGCGGAAAAGAAATTGACACGAACAATCCAATGGATGGCCTTGACTGGAGGCTACCATCTGGCTCCTAACATCTCTCCAGTGTGTACCCTTCCTACAACCTTTCCTGAACCTTTGGAGTCCTTGTAACCCGACCATTTAACTCACTGTGCGGAAACGAAATTGACACAAACAATCCAATGGATGGCCTTGACTGGAGGCTACCATCTGGCTCCTAACATCTCTCCAGTGTGTACCCTTCCTCCAACCTTTCCTGAATCTTTGGAGTCCTTGTAACCCGACCATTTAACTCTCTGTGCGGAAACGAAATTGATACAAACAATCCAATGGATGGCCTTGACTGGAGGCTACCATCTGGCTCCTAACATCTCTCCAGTGTGTACCCTTCCTCCAACCTTTCCTGAACCTTTGGAGTCCTTGTAACCCGACCATTTAACTCTCTGTGCGGAAACGAATTTGACACAAACAATTGAATGGATGGCCTTGACTGGAGGCTACCATCTGGCTCCTAACATCTCTCCAGTGTGTTCCCTTCCTCCAACCTTTCTTGAACCTTTGGGGTCCTTTTAATCCAACCATTAAACTCACTGTGCGGAAAAGAAATTGACACAAACAATCCAATGGATGGCCTTGACTGGAGGCTACCATCTGGCTCCTAACATCTCTCCAGTGTGTACCCTTCCTCCAACCTTTCTTGAACCTTTGGGGTCCTTGTAACCCGACCATTAAACTCACTGTGCGGAAAAGAAATTGACACAAACAATCCAATGGATGGCCTTGACTGGAGGCTACCATCTGGCTCCTAACATCTCTCCAGTGTGTACCCTTCCTCCAACCTTTCCTGAACCTTTGGGGTCCTTGTAACCCGACCATTTAACTCATTGTGCGGAAAAGAAATTGACACAAACAATCCAATGGATGGCCTTGACTCGAGGCTACCATCTGGCTCCTAACATCTCTCCAGTGTGTACCCTTCCTCCAACCTTTCCTGAACCTTTGGGGTCCTTGTAACCCGACCATTTAACTCATTGTGCGGAAAAGAAATTGACACAAACAATCCAATGGATGGCCTTGACTCGAGGCTACCATCTGGCTCCTAACATCTCTCCAGTGTGTACCCTTCCTCCAACCTTTCCTGAACCTTTGGGGTCCTTGTAACCCGACCATTTAACTCATTGTGCGGAAAAGAAATTGACACAAACAATCCAATGGATGGCCTTGACTGGAGGCTACCATCTGGCTCCTAACATCTCTCCAGTGTGTACCCTTCCTCCAACCTTTCCTGAACCTTTGGGGTCCTTGTAACCCGACCATTTAACTCATTGTGCGGAAAAGAAATTGACACAAACAATCCAATGGATGGCCTTGACTGGAGGCTACCATCTGGCTCCTAACATCTCTCCAGTGTGTACCCTTCCTCCAACCTTTCCTGAACCTTTGGGGTCCTTGTAACCCGACCATTTAACTCATTGTGCGGAAAAGAAATTGACACAAACAATCCAATGGATGGCCTTGACTGGAGGCTACCATCTGGCTCCTAACATCTCTCCAGTGTGTACCCTTCCTCCAACCTTTCCTGAACCTTTGGGGTCCTTGTAACCCGACCATTTAACTCATTGTGCGGAAAAGAAATTGACACAAACAATCCAATGGATGGCCTTGACTGGAGGCTACCATCTGGCTCCTAACATCTCTCCAGTGTGTACCCTTCCTCCAACCTTTCCTCAACCTTTGGGGTCCTTGTAACCCGACCATTTAACTCACTGTGCGGAAACGAAATTGACACAAACAATCCAATGGATGGCCTTGACTGCAGGCTACCATCTGGCTCCTAACATCTCTCCAGTGTGTAACCTTCCTCCAACCTTTCCTGAACCTTTGGAGTCCTTGTAACCCGACCATTTAACTCACTGTGCGGAAAAGAAATTGACACGAACAATCCAATGGATGGCGTTGACTCGAGGCTACCATCTGGCTCCTAACATCTCCCCAGGGTGTACCCTTCCTCAAACCTTTCCTGAACCTTTGGGGTCCTTGTAACCCGACCATTAAACTCACTGTGCGGAAAAGAAATTGACACAAACAATTGAATGGATGGCCTTGACTGGAGGCTACCATCTGGCTCCTAACATCTGTCCAGTGTGTACCCTTCCTCCAAACTTTCCTGAACCTTTGGGGTCCTTGTAACCCGACCATTAAACTCACTGTGCGGAAAAGAAATTGACACAAACAATTGAATGGATGGCCTTGACAGGAGGCTACCATCTGGCTGCTAACATCTCTCCAGTGTGTACCCTTCCTCCAAACTTTCCTGAACCTTTGGGGTCCTTGTAACCCGACCATTTAACTCATTGTGCAGAAAAGAAATTGACACGAACAATCCAATGGATGGCGTTGACTCGAGGCTACCATCTGGCTCCTAACATCTCCCCAGGGTGTACCCTTCCTCAAACCTTTCCTGAACCTTTGGGGTCCTTGTAACCCGACCATTTAACTCACTGTGCAGAAAAGAAATTGACATGAACAATCCAATGGATGGCGTTGACTCGAGGCTACCATCTGGCTCCTAACATCTCTCCAGGGTGTACCCTTCCTCAAACCTTTCCTGAACCTTTGGGGTCCTTGTAACCCGACCATTTAACTCATTGTGCAGAAAAGAAATTGACACGAACAATCCAATGGATGGCGTTGACTCGAGGCTACCATCTGGCTCCTAACATCTTCCCAGGGTGTACCCTTCCTCAAACCTTTCCTGAACCTTTGGGGTCCTTGTAACCCGACCATTTAACTCACTGTGCGGAAAAGAAATTGACACAAACAATCGAATGGATGGCCTTGACTGGAGGCTACCATCTGGCTCCTAACATCTCTCCAGTGTGTACCCTTCCTCCAACCTTTCCTGAACCTTTGGGGTGCTTGTAACCCGACCATTAAACTCACTGTGCGGAAAAGAAATTGACACAAACAATCCAATGGATGGCCTTGACTGGAGGCTACCATCTGGCTCCTAACATCTCTCCAGTGTGTACCCTTCTTCCAACCTTTCTTGAACCTTTGGGGTCTTTGAAACCCGACCATTTAACTCACTGTGCGGAAAAGAAATTGACACGAAAAATCCAATGGATGGCCTTGACTGGAGGCTACCATCTGGCTCCTAACATCTCTCCAGTGTGTACCCTTCCTCCAACCTTTCCTGAACCTTTGGGGTCCTTGTAACCCGACCATTTAACTCTCTGTGCGGAAACGAAATTGACACAAACAATCCAATGGATGGCCTTGACTGGAGGCTACCATCTGGCTCCTAACATCTCTCCAGTGTGTACCCTTCCTACAACCTTTCCTGAACCTTTGGAGTCCTTGTAACCCGACCATTTAACTCACTGTGCGGAAACGAAATTGACACAAACAATCCAATGGATGGCCTTGACTGGAGGCTACCATCTGGCTCCTAACATCTCTCCAGTGTGTACCCTTCCTCCAACCTTTCCTGAATCTTTGGAGTCCTTGTAACCCGACCATTTAACTCTCTGTGCGGAAACGAAATTGATACAAACAATCCAATGGATGGCCTTGACTGGAGGCTACCATCTGGCTCCTAACATCTCTCCAGTGTGTACCCTTCCTCCAACCTTTCCTGAACCTTTGGAGTCCTTGTAACCCGACCATTTAACTCTCTGTGCGGAAACGAATTTGACACAAACAATTGAATGGATGGCCTTGACTGGAGGCTACCATCTGGCTCCTAACATCTCTCCAGTGTGTACCCTTCCTCCAACCTTTCTTGAACCTTTGGGGTCCTTGTAACCCGACCATTAAACTCACTGTGCGGAAAAGAAATTGACACAAACAATCCAATGGATGGCCTTGACTGGAGGCTACCATCTGGCTCCTAACATCTCTCCAGTGTGTACCCTTCCTCCAACCTTTCTTGAACCTTTGGGGTCCTTGTAACCCGACCATTAAACTCACTGTGCGGAAAAGAAATTGACACAAACAATCCAATGGATGGCCTTGACTGGAGGCTACCATCTGGCTCCTAACATCTCTCCAGTGTGTACCCTTCCTCCAACCTTTCCTGAACCTTTGGGGTCCTTGTAACCCGACCATTTAACTCATTGTGCGGAAAAGAAATTGACACAAACAATCCAATGGATGGCCTTGACTCGAGGCTACCATCTGGCTCCTAACATCTCTCCAGTGTGTACCCTTCCTCCAACCTTTCCTGAACCTTTGGGGTCCTTGTAACCCGACCATTTAACTCATTGTGCGGAAAAGAAATTGACACAAACAATCCAATGGATGGCCTTGACTCGAGGCTACCATCTGGCTCCTAACATCTCTCCAGTGTGTACCCTTCCTCCAACCTTTCCTGAACCTTTGGGGTCCTTGTAACCCGACCATTTAACTCATTGTGCGGAAAAGAAATTGACACAAACAATCCAATGGATGGCCTTGACTGGAGGCTACCATCTGGCTCCTAACATCTCTCCAGTGTGTACCCTTCCTCCAACCTTTCCTGAACCTTTGGGGTCCTTGTAACCCGACCATTTAACTCATTGTGCGGAAAAGAAATTGACACAAACAATCCAATGGATGGCCTTGACTGGAGGCTACCATCTGGCTCCTAACATCTCTCCAGTGTGTACCCTTCCTCCAACCTTTCCTGAACCTTTGGGGTCCTTGTAACCCGACCATTTAACTCATTGTGCGGAAAAGAAATTGACACAAACAATCCAATGGATGGCCTTGACTGGAGGCTACCATCTGGCTCCTAACATCTCTCCAGTGTGTACCCTTCCTCCAACCTTTCCTGAACCTTTGGGGTCCTTGTAACCCGACCATTTAACTCATTGTGCGGAAAAGAAATTGACACAAACAATCCAATGGATGGCCTTGACTCGAGGCTACCATCTGGCTCCTAACATCTCTCCAGTGTGTACCCTTCATCAAACCTTTCCTGAACCTTTAGGGTCCTTGTAACCCGACCATTTAACTCACAGTCCAGAAAAAAAATTCACACAAACAATCAAAGTCTACTTTCTTTCGAATTATTTTTTATTTCAATGATATAATAAGTGGAACACAATTTTTTAATGCTCATCTAACAAAGCTCACATAGAGAAAAAAAAAATCCTTTTCCCTTTAAATTAATTTGAAGCTTTCCTAAAAGGCCATCGACGATCAGACATTTACCTTAATGCTAAAACACTTCAACTCTTAATGCTGCTTGTTTCAATAAATAAAACCGACTTTAAGAGTAGCCAAAACATCTTTTATATCCTGTGATAATCTCCTGCAACAGAAAGGATATATTTAAATAAAATTCCCATTAGTTCCAAGCCAACATCGTAAATGTCCGAGGAATACAAACATATCCCATTTTTTCTAATTAAAGTTGCCAGAGAATTCAGCCTTAAAGATTAAAATTAAAGCTTAAGATGTAATTTTCGTTGAACCTGGTTTTACCTCAGACTTATTTTAACGAATCTAAATTACAGAGACTTCTTTTTTTTTTTCAACGTTTTTCCATCGTTAATCATATAATCTTTCAAATAATCTTGCATTTCACATAATAAGATGTTTAAAAAGGTCGCTTAAGATAAACAATGATTTTAAATGAATTTAGTGTATTTTTTTTTTAAAGCTGTACTGATTTTTATTATTTAGATGAGATAAAGTTGCTTGTAATTAAAAGTTAAGCTGCATATTTGTCATCTAACTACCACGTTTAATTTTTGTTTGTAGAGGAAACAAATATGAATTCTCAGGAAAATAATATCACAACAGTGAACTTTAACGACAATGTAAAAATATGTTTAATGATAGAATCAAGAAATCAGGATTTTTTTTTTTTCAAGGTAGGTACAGTCGCTCAAAAAAATATCCGAACACTATTGTTGATTGCAGAATTCAGAAAAAATATCTCGAGCGTGTGCAGCAACTGTATACGCTCCAGTTACCGTTCACAGCAAACTGGAGCGTGTGCAGTTACTGCACACGCTCCAGTTTGCTGTGAACGGTAACTGCACACGCTCAATATTTCTGTGAGTGGGCCCACACGATCCAATGTGCTGTGAACATTTACCGCAACCGCTCCAGTTTGCTGTGAACGGTAACTGCACACGCTCAATATGTCTGTGAGTGGGCCAAATCCAATGTGCTGTGAACATTAACCGCAACCGCTCCAGTTTGCTGTGAACGGTAACTGCACACACTCAATATTTCTGTGAGTGGGCCCACACGATCCAGGTCTTTGTGAGCTCACACGATCCAATGTGCTGTGAACATTAACCGCAACCGCTCCAGTTTGCTGTGAACGGTAACTGCACACGCTCAATATTTCTGTGAGTGGGCCCACACGATCCAGGTTTTTGTGAGCTCACACGATCCAATGTGCTGTGAACATTAACCGCAACCGCTCCAGTTTGCTGTGAACGGTACCTGCACACGCTCAATATTTCTGTGAGTGGGCCCGCCCGATTCAGGTTTTTATGAGTTCACACGATCCAATGTGCTGTGAACATTAACCGCAACCGCTCCAGTTTGCTGTGAACGGTAACTGCACGCGCTCAATATTTCTGTGAGTGGGTCCACACGATCCAATGTGCTGTGAACATTAATCGCAACCGCTCCAGTTTGCTGTGAACGGTACCTGCACACGCTCAATATTTCTGTGAGTGGGCCCACCCGATCCAGGTTTTTGTGAGCTCACACGATCCAATGTGCTGTGAACATTAACCGCAACCGTTCCAGTTTGCTGTGAACGGTAACTGCACACACTCAATATTTCTGTGAGTGGCCCACACGATCCAATGTGCTGTGAACATTAATCGCAACCGCTCCAGTTTGCTGTGAACGGTACCTGCACAAGCTCAATATTTCTGTGAGTGGGCCCACACGATCCAGGTTTTTGTGAGCTCACACGATCCAATGTGCTGTGAACATTAACCGCAACCGCTCCAGTTTGCTGTGAACGATAACTGCACACGCTCAATATTTCTATGAATGGGCCCACACGATCCAGGTTTTTGTGAGCTCGCACGATCCGATGTGCTATGAACATTAATCGCAACCGCTCCAGTTTGCTGTGAACGGTAACTGCACACGCTCCATATTCATTGCATTATATATTCATACGCATTGTATACATTAAAAAATATCCGAACACTATGGTTGATTACAGAATTCAGAAAAAATATCTGGCAACGATTTTTTTTTTGAAATTACTGATCTGGCAACCTTCGTGTCACGTGACACGAAGGTTGCCAGATCACTAATTTCTAAAAAAAATCGTTGCCAGATATTTTTCCCGAATTCTGTAATCAACCATAGTGTTCGGATATATTTTTGTGTGACTACAGATTTGGACACATTTTATCTTGATTTTTTTCTGCGGTATTTTATTCATATTTTTTGGGGGGTGGGGGCGGGTTATTGACTCTGACCTTTGGGCAGGAGTTTTAGGTCCCTTTGGCATTGGTAGTTCGAATGGAAATGGAGAACTTCTCCTACAGGCAAGTAAACTTAATGGTTTAAGAATAACTAACACATACTTCAAACACCGGGACATTTAAAAATATACATTGGTTTCACCTGATGGGTTGCACAGGATTACGACAGATTATATTTTAATTAACAGCAAATGGGCCAGTTCAGTTAGGAATACCAGATCATAAAGGGGAGCTGAAATTGGGTCTAACCATTGCCTGGTAAAAAGTGTTTTGCAGTTGAAGCTTAAGAAATGTTGTGCTAAGGTTAAAAAAATTACCTTCAACACTGAAGCTCTGAAAGACCCAGTTATAGCCAAAGCTTACCATGATAGGCTACTTAGTCATTATGACAATCGTGGTTTGCTTACTACTGAAGTTGAGGAAGAATGGGATCAGTTTAAAGAGGCTTTTCTTGAAACCAAGAGTACTCTTTTGGGTAAAAGGAACAGAGGAAACAAAATTATTTGAGTTAGGTTGGGTTGTTTTACCTCTGAGCGGCACTTTTTTGCACACCATGGGCTAAATGGCCAGGTCACATGGACCCCGAAGGCTCAGAGAAGGTTGGGGGAGGGGACCCACTGGAACAGCTGTTGGGAGACAGATAGCCTCCCGTCAAGGCCATCCAGCGTGTTCTTTAACGTTGGGTTGTTTCACCTCTGAGCGGCACTTTTTTGCACACCATGGGCTAAATGGCCAGGTCACATGGACCCCGAAGGCTCAGAGAAGGTTGGGGGAGGGGACCCACTGGAACAGCTGTTGGGAGACAGATGGTAGCCTCCCGTCAAGGCCATCCAGCGTGTTCTTTAACGTTGGGTTGTTTTACCTCTGAGCGGCACTTTTTTGCACACCATGGGCTAGATGGCCAGGTCACATGGACCCCGAAGGCTCAAAGAAGGTTGGGGGAGGGGACCCACTGGAACAGCTGTTGGAAGACAGATGGTAGCCTCCCGTCAAGGCCATCCAGCGTGTTCTTTAACGTTGGGTTGTTTTACCTCTGAGCGGCACTTTTTTGCACACCATGGGCTAAATGGCCAGGTCACATGGACCCCGAAGGCTCAGAGAAAGTTGGGGGAGGGGACCCACTGGAACAGCTGTTGGGAGACAGATGGCAGCCTCCCTTCAAGGCCATCCAGCGTGTTCATCAACGTGCATAGGGTATGGCTCTGCCGTACACGGGGCCATGGCTTAACGTCCCATCCGACGGACGGCGGCCTTTCCAAGCCCATCGGTGTCCCCTACTGACCGTGGGCAGGGCGGGGAATTTTGCGGAGATAAATCTCAACGCTGACCCAGCTGGGACTCGAACCTGGGAACTACAGATTACGAGCCTGCCGCGCTACCGACTAAGCCACTCCCGCCCCTGGGACATGTGGGAATCAACATAGTAACTGCAGATGAAGAGATTGTTGATGTAGCGACTGAGCCATCTTTCTCATCCAATGGCAACTGAATGTATAAATCAATAGCATATAACCTTCACCATAAAGTATCTCTTCCCAAAACATCTCTTTTATACAGCGAATAAATTTCAGGCAGCCTTAAAACTAAAGTCAGATGTGATCCCACAAAATCCTTCCATAGATTCCAGAACTTCGATGTCAATTTTTTCCCTCGTCGAGAAGCAAATCCTTCTTTCCCAGAAACAAGAACACAGAAGTTTCTATCACATTCATTCTAAGAGTCTCTATCGATTACATCCTTCATTCTATTCGCTCTACCATCTAAATTATTGTTTTCTAGCCTGTTTCAAAAACGTCCTCTTTCATCTATCCCTCCCTCCAAAGAGGCTCGAGTGCTCAAGGGCTTCTCGCGAGTCACTTTCGGGGGCGAATTTCATCCCCAAAGTCCGAATTCCCTCTCCCTAGATCACAGCAATCTACCTTCTCTGGACACGCTCATTGTTGCTCCATCAATCATGCTAGCGTCACAATATGTCACGTACCCCTGTTCACCGTCGGGCCTCTAGGATCCGAGAGGCAGCACGTTGGCGGCGTGTGGCTGGAGGCCGAGGTACATTGAGCGTGTCGGTAATCTGACCGCTGGACTGACTAGTGGTTGTTGTCAAAGAAGAAAAAGGGTAACCCACTTTTGTTCACTAAAGACGAAAGGGGAAGAGGGGTGAGTTAGAAGGAAGAGGACAAGAGAAGATGGAGAACATTTTCTTTCAGTGGGTATATATTTTCTGAATAAAGATACGTATAAGATACTACAAGATTTGGCCTTCATAGTTTTAGGGTGAGGAATAGGGTTGGGTTGTTTTACCTCTGAGCGGCACTTTTTTGCACACCATGGGGTAAATGGCCAGGTCACAGGGACACCGAAGGCTGAGAGAATGTTGGGGGATGGACCCACTGGAACAGCTGTTGAGAGACAGATGGTAGCCTTCCGTCAAGACCATCCAGTGTGTTCTTTAACGTTGGGTTGTTTTACCTCAGAGCGGCACTTTTTTGCACACCATGGGCTAAATGGCCAAGTCATGTGGACCCCGAAGGTTCAGAGAAGGTTGGGGGAGGGGACCCACTGGAACACAGGGAGTTGGGAGACAGATTGTAGCCTCCCGTCAAGGCCATCCAGTGTGTTCTTTAACGTTGGGTTGTTTTACCTCTGAGCGGCACTTTTTTGCACACCATGGGCTAAATGGCCACGTCACGTGGACCCCGAAGGCTCAGAGAAGGTTGGGGGAGGGGACCCACTATAACAGCTGTTGAGAGACAGATGGTAGCCTCCCGTTAAGGCCATCCAGCGTGTTCTTTAAGGTGCACAGGATATGGATCTCCCGCACACGGGGCCACGGCTTAACGTCCCATCCGACGGACGGATGCCTTTCCAAGCGAATCGGTATCCCCTACTGACCATAGGCAGGGCGGGGAATTATTCGGAGATAAATCTCAACCCTGACCCAGCTGGGACTCGAACCTGGGAACTACAGATTACGAGGCTGGCGCGCTACCGACTGAACCACCTCCGCTTCCTCAACACCATAACCTTGTGTGGTTGACCACTCCTCAGCAGGGCAGAAGAAAATAGCCATAGTAGTCTAGATCAGTAGACTACACTGATTTGACAGCCCTCCTCTTCCGTTTCCTTCCAGGAGAGAATTTTTTTTTTGTGAAACTAACGGCCTGCACCACGAGAATGCGGGTCGGACTTTAAGTGTTAGGACTAGCCGGTTCTTTACATTATCACTGGTACACAGATCTTCTTGGGGCGGGTGTGGCTCAGGCGGTAGCGCGCCAGGCTCGTAATCTGTAGTTCCCAGGTTCGAGTCCCAGCTGGGTCAACGTTGAGATTTATCTCCGCAAAATTCCCGCCTTATACACGGTCAGTAGGGGACACCGATGGGCTTGGAAAAGCCGCCGTCCGTCGGATGGGATGTTAAGCCGTGGCCCGTTCCAGTGGGTCTCCTCCCCCAACCTTTTCTGAGCCTTCGAGGTCCTTGTGACCTGACCATTTAGCCCATTGTGGGCAAAAAAGTGCCGCTCAGAGGTAAAACAATCCAACATTAAAGAACACTCTGGATGGCCTTGACGGGAGGCTACCATCTGTCTCCCAACAGCTGTTTCAGTGGGTCCCCTCCCCCAAACTTCTCTGAGCTTTCGGGGTCCTTGTGACCTTCCCATTTAACCCATGGTGTTCAAAAAAGTGCCGCTCAGAGGTAAAACAATCCACGTTAAAGAACCCGCTGGATGGCCTTGACGGGAGGCTACCATCTGTCTCCCAACAGTTGTTCCAGTGGGTCCCATCCCCCAACCTTCTCTGAGCCTTCTGGATCCTTCTGATTTAGCCATTTAGCCCATGGTGTGCAAAAAAGTGCCGCTCAGAGGTAAATTAACTCAACGTTAAAGAACACGCTGGACGGCCCTGATGGGAGGCTACCATCTGTCTACCAACAGCTGTTCCAGTGGGTCCCCTCCCCCAACTTTCTCTGAGCCTTCGGGGTCCATGTGACCTGGCTATTTAGCCCATGGTGTGCAAAAAAAGTGACGCTCAGAGGTAAAACCACCCAACCCTAAATATTCCATTTCTCAAAAAAAAATTTCTCAATTCGCAAACCAATATATAAACGCATATATTAGCCTAGAGGCAATATTCTAGTCAAACATTTACACACTACTAATCAGATACATTTAAAACATCATCAGCGAACTACAGCCTTAACGGTTTTATTTTCTATACCCTTGTAAAATTACGAAACTCAAATAATTTGACACGAAAATAACTCCTCTCTACGAAAAAAAAAATGCTCGCAAGATGAACACACATTTATCAACAAATATGGAAGTTTTCACTGACTTGAAAGTTAATTTAACACGTCGGCTCAACTTCTATCGGCACAGAGAGTAGATCTTTCACTAATGGCACAGAAATTCATCAGAAAGAGAAGAAGATGGAGATGCCGGGAGAAAGAAGAGGCAGAGTAACTCCAGAGATGCGATCATCCCTGCGCTGATGAGTCGGAGCAAATATAAAGGAAAGCCATGTTAAAGTACGCTCTAGTGATCAGAGGGACACGTAGGCGTGGTACCCTCTGCAAAATCCAAGGGACCGTAAGGCAATATTTCAAAGGAATAGGCTCATTAAATCTTTGGCTGTTGTGCTCCGTTTGTAGCGGAGATGATTCGTACATTACGGGGTCTTAGACTAGGCAGTCTGCCTGTTCAATCAACACACTTCGCCCCATTGCGGGGTGGGAGTTTGGAGACAGTGTGATGTTTGAATGAATCAGAAGAATCCGTTGATGCAGTAGTAAGACTGTACTGTTTCGTTGGGACAGTTATTTAAAAAGAATGTACTTATCACTGTCTAAATAGATGAGAAAGATTGCGTTTCGATCTAGTGTCCTTATTTATTTCTTCTGGCTTTTATTAAAGTTTAACTAGTAAGTGAAAGATGACGCCATCAAAGTTTACGTGGCAAGAAAATATTGAAGTCTGGGGATTTTAAATCTTCGGCTCAAGATTTGTAAACATTAGAAATTTTATATGATTTCGGCTATAAAGTAATGTTAAAAGTGTCCTAGGTTCGCTATCTAGTTCCAGCAGGGTCAGTGTTGAAGCCACTCCCGCCCCACAGATACATGGGGAGGGGGTGGCTCAGTCGGTAGCGCGCAAGGCTCGTAATCTGTAGTTCCCAGGTTCGAGTCCCATTTGGGTCTGCTTTGAGATTTATCTCCACTAAACTCCTCGCCGTGCCCACGGTCAGTAGGGGATACCGATGGGCTTCGAAAGACCGCCGTCCGTCAGATGGGACGTTAAGCTGTGGCTACGTGTGCAGGAGAGACATATCCTGTGCACGTTAAAGAACACGCTGGATGGCCTTGACGGGAGGCTACCATCTGTCTCCCAACAGCTGTTCCAGTGGGTCCCCTCCCCCAACCTTCTCTGAGCCTTCGGGGTCCATGTGACCTGGTCATTTAGCCAATTGTGTGCAAAAACGCGTCGCTCAGAGGGTTGGGTTGGGTTGTTTTACCTCTGAGCGGCACTTTTTTGCACACCATGGGCTAAATGGCCAGGTCACAAGGACCCCGAAGGCTCAGAGAAGGTTGGGTGAGGGGACCCACTGGAACAGCTGTTGGGAGACAGATGGTAGTCTCCCGTCAAGGCCATCCAGCGTGTTCTTTAACGTGCACAGGGTATGGCTCTCCCGCACACGGGGCCACGGTTTAACGTCCCATCCGACGGACGGCGGCCTTTCCAAGCCCATCGATGTCTCCTACTGACCGTGGGCAGGGCGGAGAGTTTAGCGGAGATAAATCTCAACGCTGACCCAGCTGGGACTCGAACCCGGGAACTACAGATTACGAGCCTGGCGCGCTACCGACTGAGCCACCCCCGCCCCCATCGCTCAGAGGTAAAACAACTCAACGTTAAAGAACACACTGGACGGCCCTGACAGGAGGTTACCATCTGTGTCCCAACAGCTGTTCCAGTGGGTCCCCTCCCCCAACCTTCTCTGAGCCTTCGAGATCCATGTGACCTGGTCATTTAGCCCATTGTGTGCAAAAAAGTGCCGCTCAGAGGTAAAACAACTCAACCCTAGATCCGGGAATGTTCTCAACATTAATGCCTCAGACTATCTAAGAAATTAATTAGAAGAATACTATTATTATAGAAGAAATACCATTTAATATATATATGCACTTTAATAGTTTGCATAATAGTAAATTCAGTATCATTATACATTTAAGATTGTTTTCATAAAATAATTTATGGCGAAATATTCCAGTTACAATAACTTTTTAAATACCTAGAGAATATAGTTACCCTTCTTCCAACCTTCTTTGACAGCTTGGAATCTACTTCGAGATCTACACGATTCTGATTGTATTGGGGGCGGGGGTGGCTCAGTCGGTAGCGCGCCAGGTTCGTAATCTGTAGTTCCCAGGTTCGAGTCCCAGCTGGGTCAGCGTTGAGATTTATCTCCGCAAAATTCCCCGCCCTGCCCACGGTCAGTTTGCACCGATGGGCTTGGAAAGGCCGCCGTCCGTCGGATGGGACGTTAAGCCGTGGCCCCGTGTGTGGGAGAGTCATACCCTGTGCACGTTAAAGAACACGCTGGATGGCCTTGACGGGAGGCTACCATCTGTCTCCCAACAGCTGTTCCAGTGGGTCCCCTTCCCCAACCTTCTCTGAGCCTTCGGGGTCCTTGTGACCTGGCCATTTAGCCCATGGTGTGCAAAAAAGTGCCGCTCAGACGTAAAACAATCTAACGTTAAAGAACACGCTGGATGGCTTTGACGGGAGGCTAACATCTGTCTTCCAACAGCTGTTCCAGTGGGTCCCCTTCCCCAACCTTCTCTGAGCCTTCGGGGTCCTTGTGACCTGGCCATTTAGCCCATGGTGTGCAAAAAAGTGCCGCTCAGACGTAAAACAATCTAACGTTAAAGAACACGCTGGATGGCTTTGACGGGAGGCTAACATCTGTCTTCCAACAGCTGTTCCTGTGGGTCCCCTTCCCCAACCTTCTCTGAGCCTTCGGGGTCCTTGTGACCTGGCCATTTAGCCCATTCTGTGCAAAAAAGTGCCGCTCAGAGGTAAAACAATCCAACATTTAAGAACACGCTGTATGGCTTTGACGGGAGGCTACCATCTGTCTCCCAACAGCTGTTCCAGTGGGTCCCCTCCCCAACTTTCTCTGAGCCTTCGCGGTCCATGTGACCTGGCCATTTAGCCCATGGTGTGCAAAAAAGTGCCGCTCAAAAAAAAAAAGTGCCGCTCAAAACAACCCAACAACTCTATTGAATGTATATTTCAGAAGATATAAACTTCGAAGTTAGACTCCATTTACATGGAGATTCTCTAATATTTTGGTACGGCAATGTACTAACCATCTATCTCAACCACCCCATCTTGCTCCGCACTGAGTCAGTGAACTGAAACATCCATCCAGCTTCCCCACATCAGCAGCTGAATCATTTGAACTTAACATCTGAGCACTATCAGACTGATAAGATGCGAGATGATCCTTTCACACTCTAAGCGACCATGTGTCAGAAATTTGACAGGTAAGCATTAAAGGCTGAATTCTAACAGTGCCATTTGCTAGGCACTGTTACCATCTACTTCATGAAGGAGGGCACAGAAGCTTTGCCAGAGGATTTAGGATAAGTTGGTGTTCCACTTCACGCGATGGCTATATCGCGTGAGCCATAATTCCGATTCCGATTGCACGAAACCGGCTGGTGAGGACTGCGAGAGGTAGGTGTGAATATGTGCCTTGGAGTGCAAACAAGAAAAGTGGTTTAACAAGAGATTTTAAGAATCAAAGATGGAAAACGAGATGACACTTTGGTTCAAAGATTGCGAGGGTATTCTGCGAGGAAGAATATTGGGAGTACTTTCCATAACTAAATAATAATTGGAGTTTACCGAATAAGGTTGAATAGTTCTTCTGAGCATAGTGTTTTGGAAAGCAACAGGCTTAACGGCTAAGTCATAAGGTTGGGTTGGGTTGTTTTACCTCTGAGCGGCACTTTTTTGCACACCATGGGCTAAATAGCCAGATCACATGGACCCCGAAGGCTCAGAGAAGGTTGGGGGAGGGGACCCACTGGAACAGCTGTTGGGAGACAGATGGTAGCCTCCCGTCAATGCCATCCAGCGTGTTCTTTAACGTGCACAGGGTATGGCTCTCCCACACACGGGGCCACGGCTTAACGTCCCATCCGACGAACGGCGGCCTTTCCAAGCCCATCGGTGTCCCCTACTGACCGTGGGAAGGCGGGGAATTTTGCGGAGATAAATCTCAACGCTGACCCAGCTGGGACTCGAACCTGGGAACTACAGATTACGAGCCTGGCGCGCTACCGACTGAGCCACCCCCGCCCCCCTAAGTCATAAGGACCTCCTCATACTTAAGGACTCAGTTAAAGTAGGATATGCTTCAATCCTCCCTAGATATCTGTATCAATCTT
Organism: Ryuthela nishihirai; assembly: GCA_038380435.1. Taxonomy (NCBI): domain Eukaryota; kingdom Metazoa; phylum Arthropoda; class Arachnida; order Araneae; family Heptathelidae; genus Ryuthela; species Ryuthela nishihirai. Next base: position 219,469 of record JAWZYU010000192.1, on the reverse strand, counting down.
CGCTAGGACTTTAAGATGTAGAAGATATCGCAATACTACGTAGGAAATGTAGATTGTTGCTGAGTTGTCTCGGTTTTCATCTCAATCCTCCCTAGGAGGATATCTTAAAGAGGATTGAGACTTAGATTGCGACTGAGATGTCTCTATCTCAGTCTAAATCCTCCCAAGGAGTTTTAGATGGAGAGTGAGATATTTCCATCTAAGTCTCAATCCTCTCTAAGATTTTCATATGATGGGTGAGATGTCTCCATCTCAATCTCAATCCTCTCTAAGATTTTCAGATGATGGGTGATATGTCTCCATCTCAATCTCAATCCTCTGTAAGGGATTCAGATGATGGATGAGATGTCACCATCTCAATCTCAATCCTCTGTAAGGGATTCAGATGATGGGTGAGATGTCACCATCTCAATCTCAATCCTCTATAAGGGATTCAGATGATGGGTGAGATGTCTTCATCTTAATCTCAATCCTTTGTAAGAGATTCAGATGATGGGTGAGATGTCTCCATCGTAGTCTCGATCCTCTGTAAAAGATTCAGATGATGGATGAGATATCTCCATCATAGTCTCAGTCCTCCCTAGTAGGTTTGGATGGAAGGTGAGATGTCTCCATCGTAGTCTCGATCCTCTGTAAAAGATTCAGATGATGGATGAGATATCTCCATCATAGTCTCAGTCCTCGCTAGTAGGTTTGGATGGAAGGTGAGATGTCTCTATTTTAGTCTCAATCCTCTGTAAAAGATTCAGATGATGGATGAGATATCTCCATCTTAGTCTCAGTCCTCCCTAGTAGGTTTGGATGGAAGGTGAGATGTCTCCATCTTAGTCTCAATCCTCTAAGAGATTCAGATGATGGGTGACATCTCTCCATATTAGTTTCAATCCTCCCTAGTAGGTTTAGATGGAAGGTGAGATGTCTCCATCTTAGTCTCAATCCTCTAAGAGATTCAGATGATGGGTGACATCTCTCCATCTTAGTCTCAATCCTCCCTGGGAGGTTCAGATGGAAGGTGAGATGTCTCTATCTTAGTCTCAATCCTCCCTAGGAGGTTTAGATGGGGGGGATGAGATGTCTCCATCACAGTCTCGATCCTCCCTAGCATTTTTTAGATGGAGGTGAGATGTTTCCATCTTTGTCTCAATCCTTTCTAAGAGATTCAAATGATGGGTGAGATGTCTCAGTCTCCTTCTCAACCTCTTTAGCAATTAGGTGGAGGTAAGATGTCTCCATCTTAATCTCAATCCTCTCTAAAAGATTTAGATGATAGGTGAGATGTCTCAGTCTCCGTCTCAATCTTCCCAAGGAACTTTATATGCATGGTGAGATGTCTTAATCTCAGTCTCAGTCCTCCCTAGGTGTTTAAGATAGAAAGTCAATGCTCCCAATCTTTCCTACGATTTTTAGAGGGATGATAATCTCAATACTTCCTAGAAACATTATTCGTGAATGATATGTCTCAATAGTTCCTAAGTATACACTGTGCAAATATGTCATTCAACACACTTTGCATCTTTCATGTTCTTAAAATGTTATTCAACCCATTATGTATTCCTCATATTCTTATCATGGACGTTCAACATACTCTGTAGCCTTGATATTTTCATAAAAGCTTCAAAGAAACCATTTTGCAGCCTCGATGTTCTTCTACTGGCCATTCATACCTAAGGAATGAAAATAGGATCCTTATATAACATAGAAAGGATCCTTATCCAACATATATCATATCTAAGGAATGAAAATAGGATCCTTACATAACATAGAAAGGATCCTTATCCAACATATATCATATCTAAGGAATGAAAATAGGATCCTTATATAACATAGAAATGATCCTTATCCAACATATATCATATCTCAGGAATGAAAATAGGATCCTTATATAACATAGAAAGGATCCTTATCCAACATATATCATATCTAAGGAATGAAAGTAGGATCCTTATATAACATAGAAATGATCCTTATCCAACATATATCATATCTCAGGAATGAAAATAGGATCCTTATATAACATAGAAAGGATCCTTATGCAACATATATCATATCTAAGGAATGAAAGTAGGATCCTTATATAACATAGAAAGGATCCTTATCCAACATATATCATATCTAAGGAATGAAAATAGGATCCTTATATAACATAGAAATGATCCTTATCCAACATATATCATATCTAAGGAATGGAAATAGGATCCTTATATAACATAGAAAGGATCCTGATCCAACATATATCCTTATCCAACATATATCATATCTAAGGAATGAAAATAGGATCCTTATATAACATAGAAAGGATCCTTATCCAACATATATCATATCTAAGGAATGAAAATCGGATCCTTATATAACATAGAAAGGATCCTGATCCAACATATATCATATCTAAGGAATGAAAATAGGATCCTTATATAACATAGAAAGAATCCTGATCCAACATATATCATATCTAAGGAATGAAAATAGGATCCTTATATAACAAAGAAAGGATCCTTATCCAACATATATCATATCTAAGGAATGACAATAGGATCCTTATCCAACATATATCATATCTAAGGAATGAAAATAGGATCCTTATATAACATAGAAAGGATCCTTATCCAACATATATCATATCTAAGGAATGAAAATAGGATCCTTATATAACATAGAAAGGATCCTTATCCAACATATATCATATCTAAGGAATGAAAATAGGATCCTTATATAACATAGAAAGGATCCTTATCCAACACATATCATATCTAAGGAATGAAAATAGGATCCTTATATAACATAGAAAAGATCCTTATCCAACATATATCATATCTAAGGAATGAAAATAGGATCCTTATATAACATAGAAAGGATCCTTATCCAACATATATCATATCTAAGGAATGAAAATACGATCCTTATATAACATAGAAAGGATCCTTATCCAACATATATCATATCTAAGGAATGAAAATAGGATCCTTATATAACATAGAAAGGATCCTTATCCAACATATATCATATCTAAGGAATGAAAATAGGATCCTTATATAGCACAGAAAGGATCCTTATCCAACATATATCATATCTAAGGAACGAAAATAGGATCCTTATATAACATAGAAAGGATCCTTATCCAACATATATCATATCTAAGGAATGAAAATAGGATCCTTATATAACATAGAAAGGATCCTTATCCAACATATATCATATCTAAGGAATGAAAATCGGATCCTTATATAACATAGAGAGGATCCTTATCCAACATATATCATATCTAAGGAATGAAAATAGGATCCTTATATAACATAGAAAGGATCCTTATCCAACATATATCATATCTAAGGAATGAAAATAGGATCCTTATATAACATTGGGTTGTTTTACCTCTGAGCGGCACTTTTTTGCACACCATGGGCTAAATGGCCAGGTCACAAGGACCCCGAAGGCTCAGAGAAGATTGGGGGAGGGGACCCACTGGAACAGCTGTTGGGAGACAGATGGTAGCCTCCCGTCAAGGCCCTCCAGCGTGTTCTTTAACGTGCACAGGGTATGGCTCTCCCGCACACAGGGCCACGGCTTAACGTCCCATCCGACGGACGGCGGCCTTTCCAAGCCTGATCGAATCGGTGTCCCTAATGACCGTGGGTGTCCCCTAATGACCGTGGGCAGGGCGGGGAATTTTTGCGGAGATAAATCTCAACGCTGACCCAGCTGGGACTCGAACCTGCGAACTACAGATTACGAGCCTGGCGCGCTACCGACTGAGCCATCCCCGCCCCACCTTATATAACATAGAAAAGATCCTTATCCAACATATATCTAAGGAATGAAAATAGGATCCTTATATAACATAGAAAGGATCCTTATCCAACATTATATAACATAGATAGGATCCTTATCCAACACTACATAACATAGATAGGATCCTTATCCAACATCTCTTAAAACACAAAGACGTAAAGATTGATTTCGGAAATCCGTAAGCATTCTCTGCCCACAAATTGAATCAGACTGGATTTTTTCCTTCTTTGATAATAAACCAGTTAGCACTTGAAACATCTCTGCTGAATCTGACAGAGCCATAAACAATGCAGCCAATATAAATGGTCCCAGATAAGAAATTTGACATCGGCCACTTCTCAACGAAGTTTCAGCTCCAAATCCAAACGACGGACCACGATCCCGTTGCTCTTTGTCACTTCCGGCCTCGTACGTTAAATCACTTCACCACGGCTCGAAGTGGACTATTCCAGAAAAAAATAAATTTCGTTGCATTTGTTAGAGTTTTAGAGTGAACTTTCATCATTTGTGTCAGTTATCGACCTATTGCTGGGAAGAGCTTTTTATTTACCTGAGCGACATTTTTTTTGCACACAATGGATTAAATAGCTAGGTCACAAGGACCCCGAAGACTCAGAGAAGGTTGGGGGAGGAGACTCACTGGAACAGCTGTTGAGAGATAGATGGTAGCCTCCCGTTAAGGCCATCTAGCGTGTTCTTTAACGATGTTATTGTTTTGATTTGTTTTACCTCTGAGAGACACTTTTTTTGCACACAATGGGCTAAATGGCCAGGTCACAAGGACCCCGAAGGCTCAGAGAAGGTTGGGGGAGGAGACCCACTGGAACAGCTGTTGAGAGACAGATGGTAGCCTCCCGTTAAGGCCATCTAGCGTGTTCTTTAACGGTGTTATTGTTTTGATTTGTTTTACCTCTGAGCGACACTTTTTTGCACACCATGGGCTAAATGGCCCCATGTGCTGGAGAGCCATACAGTGTGTACGTTAAAGAATACACTAGATGGCCTTGACGGGAGGCTTACCATCTGTCTCCCAACAGCTGTTCCAGTGGGTCCCCTCCCCCAACCTTCTCTGAGCCTTCGGGGTCCGTGTGACCTGGCTATTTAGCCCGTGGTGTGCAAAAAAGTGTCGCTCAGAGGTAAAATAACCCAACGTTAAAGAACACGCTGGATGGCCTTGACGGGAGGCTACCATCTGTCTCCCAAGAGCTGTTCCAGTGGGTCCCCTCCCCCAGCCTTCTCTGAGCCTTCGGGGTCCCTGTGACCTGGCTATTTAGCCCATAGTGTGCAAAAAAGTGTCGCTCAGAGGTAAAATAACCCAACGTTAAAGAACACGCTGGATGGCTTTGACGGGAGGCTACCATCTGTCTCCCAACAGCTGTTCCAGTGGGTCCCCTCCCCCAACCTTCTCTGAGCCTTCGTGGTCTTTGTGACCTGGCCATTTAGCCCATAGTGTGCAAAAAAGTGCCGCTCAGAGGTAAAACAACCCAACCAATTAAGGAAACCGTTAAAAAATGAGGTTATTTAACACATAAAACAATTATTTTTTCAAGATACACATAAAACTTGAATATTTGCTAACTAATATCTGATCATCAATTAATATCAAATGCGAACAGAATAACGTCATCGAACTCTCCTTTACATATCTTTCAATCAAAAAGTTTTGGTACAATATCTATAAAAGGACTTCATCTAACACTTTTTTTTAAGAAAGGGTATATTTACCGGGACAATATCCTCTTCAAAGCACAAAAAAAGCACTAAAATTGGAACTCCATACTTAAAATTAATCCCTGTTAAACGCTCTCCTATAAGGTGTTACATATCTATTATTTTTGTGAATACGATCAAATAATTCTACACTAACTCACTTCAAAACTCCAACACAATACAATTCCGTCCTCTTCATCTTTACACATCTGACTCATTCTTCACAGCACTTTGTGGGCTGGGTTGTTTTACCTCTAACCGGCACTTTTTTGCACACCATGGGCTAAATGGCCAGGTCACAAGGACCCCGAAAGCTCAGAGAAAGTTGGGGAGGATACCCACTGGAACAGCTGTTGGGAGACATATGGTAACCTCCCGTCAAGTTCATCCAGTATGTTCTTTAACGTTCTTTAACGTTGGGTTGTTTTACCTCTGAACGGCACTTTTTTGCACACCTTGGGCTAAATGGCCAGGTCACAAGGACCCTGAAAGCTCAGAGAAAGTTGGGGAGGATACCCACTGGAACAGCTGTTGGGAGACATATGGTAACCTCCCGTAAAGGCCATCCAGTATGTTCTTTAACGTTGGGTTGTTTTACCACTGAGCAGCACTTTTTTGCACACCGTGGGCTAAATGGCCAGGTCACAAGGACCCTGAAGGCTCAGAGAAAGTTGGGGAGGATACCCACTGGAACAGCTGTTGGGAGACATATGGTAACCTCCCGTCAAGGCCATCCAGTATGTTCTTTAACGTTGGGTTGTTTTGCCTCTGAACGGCACTTTTTTGCACACCATTGGCTAAATGGCCAGGTCACAAGGAACCCGAAGGCTCAGAGAAGGTTGTGGGAGGGGACCTAGTGTAACAGCTGTTGGGACACAGATGGTAGCCTCCCGTCAAGACCATCCAGCGTGTTCTTTAACGTTAGGTTGTTTTATCTCTGAGCGGCACTTTTTTGCACACCATTGCTAAACGGCCAGGCCACAAGGACCCCGAAGGCTCACCAGAAAGTTGGCGAGGATACCCACTGGAACAGCTGTTGGAAGACAGATGGTAGTCTCCCGTCAAGGCCATCCAGTGTGTTCTTTAACGTGCACAGGGTATAGCTCTCCCGCACACGGGACCACGGTTTGACATCCCATCCGACGGACGGCTGCCTTTCCAAGCCCATCGGTGTCCCCTACTGACCGTGGGCAGGGCGGGGAATTTTGCGGAGATAAATCTCAACGCTGACTCATCTGGGACTCGAACCTTGGAACTACAGATTACGAGCCTGGCACGCTACCGACTGAGTCAACCCCGCCCTATCACTTCGTGATACAATACATAGATCGCACAAACTTGAAAATTAGCGCTTGGTTCCAATACTATATATACAATACTATACAATATATATATACTATATATATATACAATACTGTACAATATGTATACTATATATGTATACAATACTATATGCAACTGCCCTTCTAGATACCTATCGTTGTCCTAAAACAGACTATCTCCCACATCTTGAGCTATATCAATAAAACTAATTTTTCGTTACACTTCCAGAGAAACATTTTCGCATGGTCAGCATCCTTTGAAAACGTTTCTAAATTCCTTTAATTTTTATTTATCCTAAGAAGACCTGTCAGCTGTCTCGTATCATTTCACACTTGTGCTATCTTTAGACTTCAGATATCCTAACTAGCTTTTCTGCTCTCAAAAATCACCCACCTCTCAAATCATTTTGTTCATCCCATCCCCTATCATCCCTATCATTTCATCCCGAATACCGACTTATCCACGCCAGCGACTATCTTGAAAGTCATTTTGTATAAATTTTCTTCTCCATCCTCCAACATCTGTCTTAATGCCCGTCAAGCTCATCAAGTCCCGCATCATCTTATTCCATCTGTTCCCTGTCTATCTTCATCCTGCCACGGATGGATTTTTCGTCTTCCTGTTGACAGCCAAACTCTCGCTCTCTTGCATCCGTTCAACAACGACATCAAATTCCTCTCAGGGACATCCGTACAGACTCTCGCAGCATCTTCTACTTCTCCTCAAACTCAAATTTTCTCTTCCCTCTATTCCAGAATTCTCTTCCCTCTGCTCCTCCCTAGTCTCTCAACATCTCTCTTCGTCTCTCTCTCTCTCTCTCAACACACACTTGCTCTCAATCCCTCTTTCTCCCTCTCTCTTTCTCAATACACACACTCCTTCTCTCTCTCTCTCTCCCTTTTCTCATTCTTTCTCCTCTCTCTCTTATCTATATCCTTCTCTCCCCCATACTCTCTCTCTCACACACACACACTATCCTTCTATCCCTTTCGCTCACCCTCTATGCCTCTCTCTCTCACTTACACACTCATTCTGTCTCTCCACTACCCCCCCTCTCTCTCTTTCACATTTTTTCCTCTTTTTCTCACATACTCGTTCTATCACTACCTTTTTTTCTCGCTCTCTTTCATCCTCTCTCTCTTTCACCCACTGGCTCTCTTCCACCCTTCCTCTCCTACTCTCTCTCTTCTCTCATACACTCATTCCCCTTCCTCTCACTATCTAGCTCCATTCCTCCCTCACACACATATGCTCTCTCTCCCACACACACACTTGCTCTCAATATCTCTAACACACACACTTGCTCTCACACTCTCTCACACACATGCTCTCACTCCCACACACACTTACTCTCACTCTCTCCAGCACACACTTTCTCTCACAATCTCTCTCACACACTTACTCTCACTCTCTCCCACACACACTTACTCTCACTCTCTTCCACACGCACTTGCTCTCACTCTCTCTCCCACACACTTGTTCTCACTCTCTCCCATACATACATTTCCTCTCACTTTCTCTCCCACACACACTTACTCTCACTATCTCTTCCACACGCATTCTTTCACTGTCTCCTACACACACACACTTGCTCTCATTCCCTCTCCCACACACTTTCTCTCCCACTCTCTCCCACACACTTACTCTCACTCTCTCCCGCACACACTTGCTCTCACAATCTCCCCCACACACAATTGCTCTCACTCTCTCTCCCACACACTTGTTCTCACTCTCTCCCATACATACATTTCCTCTCACTTTCTCTCCCACACACACTTACTCTCACTATCTTTTCCACACGCATTCTTTCACTATGTCTCACACACACACACACACACACACACACTTGCTCTCATTCTCTCTCCCACACACTTGCTCTCCCACTCTCTCCCACACACTTACTCTCACTCTCTCCCGCACACACTTGCTCTCACAATCTCTCCCACACACAATTGCTCTCACTCTCTCTCCCACACACTTGTTCTCACTCTCTCCCATACATACATTTCCTCTCACTTTCTCTCCCACACACACTTACTCTTACTATCTTTTCCACACGCATTCTTTCACTATGTCTCCCCCCCCCCACACACACACACACTTGCTCTCATTCTCTCTCCCACACGCTTGCTCTCCTACTCTCTCCCACACACTTATTCTCACTCTCTCCCATACATACATTTCCTCTCACTTTCTCTCCCACACACACTTACTCTCACCAACTCTCCCACACACATTTACTCTCACTATCTTTTCCACACGCATTCTTTCACTATGTCTCCCACACACACACTTGCTCTCATTCTCTCTCCCACACACTTACTCTCACTCTCTCCTGCACACACTTGCTCTCACAATCTTTCCCACACACACTTGTTCTCACTCTCTCCCATACACACATTTCCTCTCACTTCCTCTCCCACACACGCTTGCTCTCACTATCTCTCCCCCACACACTTACTCTCACTCTGTCTCCCACACACACACTTGCTCTCACTATATCTCCCACAAACACTTACTCTCACTCTCTGCCTCCCACACACACACACACACTTGCTCTCACAATCTCTACCACGCACACTTGCTCTCACTCTCTCTCCTACACGCATTCTCTCACTATCTCTCCCCCCACACTTGTTCTCACTCTCTCCCATACATACATTTCCTCTCACTCTCTCTCCCACACGCATTCTCTCACTATCTCTCCCCCCACACTTGTTCTCACTCTCTCCCATACACATATTTCCTCTCACTTTCTCTCCCATACACGCTTGCTCTCACTATCTCTCCCCCACACACACACTTGCTCTCACTATATCTCCTACAAACACTTACTCTCTGCCTCCCACACACACACACACTTGCTCTCACAATCTCTACCATGCACACTTGCTCTCACTCTCTCTCCCACACGCATTCTCTCACTATCTCTCCCACCCACACTTGTTCTCACTCTCTCCCATACATACATTTCCTCTCACTTTCTCTCCCACACACACTTACTCTCGCTATCTCTCCCACACGCATTCTTTCACTATCTCTCACACACACAGGCACACTCGTTCTACATCTCTCCCTTCTCTCTCAAAATCTCTATCCCTCTCTCTCTCGCCCACGGTCAGTAGGGGACACCGGTGGGCTTGGAAAGGCCGCCGTCCGTCGGATTGGACGTTAAGCCGTGGCCCCGTGTGTGGGAGAGCCATACCCTCTGCACGTTAAAGAACACACTGGATGGCCTTGACGGGAGTCTACCATCTGTCTCCCAACAGCTGTTCCAGTGGGTCCCCTCCCACAAACTTCTCTGAGCCTTCGGGGTCTATGTGACCTGGCCATTTAGCCCATGGTGTGCAAAAACGTGCCGCTGAGAGGTAACAAAACCCACCGTTAAAGAACACGCTGGATGGCCTTGACGCGAGGCTACCATCTGTCTCCCAACAGCTGTTCCAGTGGGTCCCCTCCCCCAACCTTCTCTGAGCCTTCGGGGTCCATGTGACCTCGCCATTTAGCCCATGGTGTGCAAAAAAGTGCCGCTCAGAGGTAAAACAATCCAACGTTAAAGAACACTCTGGATGGCCTTGACTGGAGACTACCATCTGTCTCCCAACAGCTGTTCCAGTGGGTCCCCTCCCCCAACCTTCTCTGAGCCTTCGGGATCCATGTGACCTAACCACTTAGCCCATGGTGTGCAAAAAAGTGCCGCTCAGAGGTAAAACAACCCAACCCTCTCTCTCTCACACACAAACAAGCTCTCATCTCTTTCGGTTCCACATATTTTCCTTACCCTTTTGTTGTCTTCGTACATTTCTTCGCATCACTTAGAAGCGGAAGCCACTTTGCGCTTGGAAAGGGAGTCCGGTTGTGCGGATAAGTGGCGGTTCGTCTGAATGAATGGCGCGAGCGGACAGTGAGAGCAAACCGACTCTCTGTCTCAAACAGTCCGTGACAGAAGAGCTTCCTGCTGAAAACTTCTAATGGAGGCTCAAGTGGATTGGGTTGGGTTGTTTTACCTCTGAGCGGCACTTTTTTGCACACCGTGGGCTAAATGGCCAGGTCACAAGGATCCCGAAGGCTCAGAGAAGGTTGGGGGAGGGGACCCACTGGAACAGCTGTTGGGAGACAGATGGTAGCCTCCCGTCAATGCCATCCAGCGTGTTCTTTAACGTGCACAGGGTATGGCTCTCCCGCACACGGGTCCACGGCTTAACGTCCCATCCGACGGACGGCGACCTTTCCAAGCCCATCGGTGTCCCCTACTGACCGTGGGCAGGGCGGGGGAATTTTTGCGGAGATAAATCTCAACGCTGACCCAGCTGGGACTCGAATCTGGGAACTACAGATTACGAGCCTGGCGCGCTACCGACTGAGCCACCCCCGCCCCGAGGCTCAAGTGAAAACGGACTGAAAGCGATTTATCGAAATTCTATATAACATGAAGGAAATTGCAACGGAAAAAAAATAGTATATTTCTAACCTTAGAAGGTTTTTACACATTTCAACACTTCTCTCTACACATAGATGTAATACAGTGTATTACAAAAAGCAAGATGGGCGGCTCAGTCGGTGGCGTGCTAGACTCGTAATCTGCAGTTCCCAGGTTCGAGTCCCAGCTGGATCAGCGTTGAGATTTATCTCCGCAAAATTCCCCCCCCCCCTACCCACGGTCAGTAGGGGATACCAACGGGCTTGGAAAGGCCGCCGTCCGTCGGATGGGACGTTATAAGCCGTGGCCTCCATGTGCGGGAGAGCCATACCCTATTCATGCTAAAGAACACGCTGGATAGTCTTGACGGAAGGCTACCATCTGTTTCCCAACAGCTCTTTCAGTGGGTCCCCTCCCCCAACCTTCTCTGAGCCTTCGGGGTCCTTGTGACCTGGCCATTTAGCCCATGGTGGGCAAAAAAGTGCCACTCAGAGATAAAACAACCCAACGTTAAAGAACACGCTGGATGGCCTTGACGATTGGCTTTCATCTGTCTCCCAACAGCTGTTCAAGTGGGTCCCCTCCCCCAACCTTCTCTGAGTCTTCGGGGTCCTTGTGACCTGGCCATTTAGCCCATGGTGTGCAAAAAAAGTGCCTCTCAGAGATAAAACAACCCAACGTTAAAGAACACGCTGGATGGCCTTGACGGGAGGCTACCATCTGTCTCCCAACAGCTGTTCCAGTGGGTCCCCTCCCCCAACTTTCTCTGAGCCTTCTCGGGGTCCTTGTGACCTGGCCATTTAGGCCATGGTGTGCAAAAAAAGTGCCGCTCAGAGATAAAACAACCCAACCCGATAATAGCGTAAGCGAATCAATTTCGACTCCAAATTCCATATTCCTGTGATGTTAATTCAGAAGCGGGATTTAAACATTTACGAAGCCATCTGCATCCCAGATTAAGCTTCGGCTTCATTTTAAACATTGATTAAGTAAATATTGGTGGAAGTCGAAACTGTTGCAAAAGAGAACACGGATTAACAGAGGCCTTGGAACTGTTGTTACTTCTGCAGCTGGGCGGAAGTCTCGACAATGAAGTATCGACTGATGCTGAAGATTTTTGGAGGAACAAAGACGTGATTTATTTTAATACCAGATTAGGTATCCTCTAGTAGTATAGATCGGTTTCAGAAAGAAATTGAGTCTAAGCTGCGCTGAGATTCAGTTTTGATGTGATTACACCATTTTATTTAGGTTTTCTTTTAACCACATTTTAAGTGGTGGATAAGGCAGGATTAAGAGATTTTTGGCCCTCCGGTCAAATCTAAAATTGATCCGAATAAAAGAAATAAAACCGCAATTTAAAAAATAAATAAATATCAAAGGAAGATATCAATAAAGGAAGATCGCAATTAAATAAAGAAAGATCGCAATTAAATAAAGAAAGATCGCAATTAAATAAAGTAAGATCGGATTTAAAGAGTGAATGATCGCATTTAAAGAGTGAAAGATCGCATTAAAAGAGAGAAATATCCCAATTAGATAGAGAAGTATCCAATTAATAATAATAATAATCTTTATTTTATTCCGCCAGTCAATACAATATACATTTACATAGCATAATTATCTAATAACAATTAATATACACCTGAGAAAAATTGAGAAGTGAAATAGCTGAGAAATATCAATTGCATCAGAAAAGGTAAATAACAATCATATTAAATATTGGTGTTTAATAGGAAAGGCGAAACAAAAAAGGAGAGCATAGTAAGATAAAAGAGCCAATTAAAGATAAAAGATCGTAATATCAGAGAGAAATATCGCAATTAAATTCAGAAGCGGGATTTAAACATTTACGAAGCCATCCGCATCCCAGATTAAGCTTCGGCTTCATTTTAAACAACTTAATTCCGATTTTAAACAACTTAATTTAAATTAAGAGAAGTATCCAATTAAAGATGAAAGATCTGAATTAAAGAGTGAATGATCGCAGTTAAAGAGTGAAAGATCGCATTAAATGAGAGAAATATACCAATTAAATGGAGAAGTATCAAATTACAGATGAAAGATTGGAATTAAAGAGTGAAAGATCGCAGTTAAAGAGAGAAATATTCAATTAAAGATAAAAGATCGCAATAACAGAGAGAAATATCGCAATTAAATAGAGAAGTATCCAATTAAATAGAAAAGTATCCAATTAAAGATGAAAGATCTGAATTAAAGAGTGAGTGATCGCAGTTAAAGAGTGAAAGATCGCATTACAAGAGAGAAATATACCAATTAAATGGAGAAGTATCCAATTACAGATGAAAGATTGGAATTAAAGAGTGAAAGATCGCAGTTAAAGAGAGAAATATTCAATGAAAGATAAAAGATCGCAATAACAGAGAGAAATATCGCAATTAAATAGAGAAGTATCCAATTAAAGATGAAAGATCTGAATTAAAGAGTGAGTGATCGCAATTAAAGAGTGAAAGATCGCATTAAAAGAGAGAAATATACCAATTAAATGGAGAAGTATCCAATTACAGATGAAAGATTGGAATTAAAGAGTGAAAGATCGCAGTTAAAGAGAGAAATATCCAATTAAAGATAAAAGATCGCAATAACAGAGAGAAATATCGCAATTAAATAGAGAAGTATCCAATTACAGATGAAAGATTGGAATTAAAGTGTGAAAGATCGCAGTTAAAGAGAGAAATATTCAATTAAAGATAAAAGATCGCAAAAACAGAGAGAAATATCGCAATTAAATAGAGAAGTATCCAATTAAAGATGAAAGATCTGAATTAAAGAGTGAGTGATCGCAGTTAAAGAGTGAAAGATCGCATTAAAAGAGAGAAATATACCAATTAAATGGAGAAGTATCCAATTACAGATGAAAGATTGGAATTAAAGAGTGAAAGATCGCAGTTAAAGAGAGAAATATTCAATTAAAGATAAAAGATCGCAATAACAGAGAGAAATATCGCAATTAAATAGAGAAGTATCCAATTAAAGATGAAAGATCTGAATTAAAGAGTGAGTGATCGCAATTAAAGAGTGAAAGATCGCATTAAAAGACAGAAATATACCAATTAAATGGAGAAGTATCCAATTACAGATGAAAGATTGGAATTAAAGAGTGAAAGATCGCAGTTAAAGAGAGAAATATTCAATTAAAGATAAAAGATCGCAAAAACAGAGAGAAATATCGCAATTAAATAGAGAAGTATCCAATTAAAGATGAAAGATCTGAATTAAAGAGTGAGTGATCGCAGTTAAAGAGTGAAAGATCGCATTAAAAGAGAGAAATATACCAATTAAATGGAGAAGTATCCAATTACAGATGAAAGATTGGAATTAAAGAGTGAAAGATCGCAGTTAAAGAGAGAAATATCCAATTAAAGATAAAAGATCGCATAAAAAGAGAGAAATATACCAATTAAATGGAGAAGTATCCAATTACAGATGAAAGATTGGAATTAAAGAGTGAAAGATCGCAGTTAAAGAGAGAAATATTCAATTAAAGATAAAAGATCGCAATAACAGAGAGAAATATCGCAATTAAATAGAGAAGTATCCAATTAAAGATGAAAGATCTGAATTAAAGAGTGAGTGATCGCAGTTAAAGAGTGAAAGATCGCATTAAAAGAGAGAAATATACCAATTAAATGGAGAAGTATCCAATTACAGATGAAAGATTGGAATTAAAGAGTGAAAGATCGCAATTAAAGAGTGAAAGATTGCAGTTAAAGAGAGAAATATCCAATTAAAGATAAAAGATCGCATTGAAAGAGAGAAATATACCAATTAAATGGAGAAGTATCCAATTACAGATGAAAGATTGGAATTAAAGAGTGAAAGATCACAGTTAAAGAGAGAAATATTCAATTAAAGATAAAAGATCGCAATAACAGAGAGAAATATCGCAATTAAATAGAGAAGTATCCAATTAAAGATGAAAGATCTGAATTAAAGAGTGAAAGATCGCATTAAAAGAGAGAAATATACCAATTAAATGGAGAAGTATCCAATTACAGATGAAAGATTGGAATTAAAGAGTGAAAGATCGCAATTAAAAAGTGAAAGATTGCAGTTAAAGAGAGAAATATCCAATTGAAGATAAAATATCGCAATAAAAGAGAGAAATATCCCAATTAAATAGAGAAGTATCCAATTAAAGATGAAAGATCGCAATTAAAGAGTGAAAGATCGCAGTTAAAGAGAGAAATATTCAATTAAAGATAAAAGATCGCAATAACAGAGAGAAATATCGCAATTAAATAGAGAAGTATCCAATTAAAGATGAAAGATCTGAATTAAAGAGTGAGTGATCGCAGTTAGAGAGTGAAAGATCGCATTAAAAGAGAGAAATATACCAATTAAATGGAGAAGTATCCAATTACAGATGAAAGATTGGAATTAAAGAGTGAAAGATCGCAATTAAAGAGTGAAAGATTGCAGTTAAAGAGAGAAATATCCAATTGAAGATAAAATATCGCAATAAAAGAGAGAAATATCCCAATTAAATAGAGAAGTATCCAATTAAAGATGAAAGATCGCAATTAAAGAGTGAAAGATCGCAGTTAAAGAGAGAAATATTCAATTAAAGATAAAAGATCGCAATAACAGAGAGAAATATCGCAATTAAATAGAGAAGTATCCAATTAAAGATGAAAGATCTGAATTAAAGAGTGAGTGATCGCAGTTAGAGAGTGAAAGATCGCATTAAAAGAGAGAAATATGCCAATTAAATGGAGAAGTATCCAATTACAGATGAAAGATTGGAATTAAAGAGTGAAAGATCGCAATTAAAGAGTGAAAGATTGCAGTTAAAGAGAGAAATATCCAATTGAAGATAAAATATCGCAATAAAAGAGAGAAATATCCCAATTAAATAGAGAAGTATCCAATTAAAGATGAAAGATCGCAATTAAAGAGTGAAAGATTGCAGTTAAAGAGAGAAATATTCAATTAAAGATAAAAGATCGCAATAACAGAGAGAAATATCGCAATTAAATAGAGAAGTGTCCAATTAAAGATGAAAGATCTGAATTAAAGAGTGAAAGATCGCAGTTAAAGAGTGAAATATCCAATTAAAGATGAAAGATCTTAATTAAAAAGTGAAAGATCGCAATAAATGAGAAACATATCCCAATTAAATAGTGAAGTATCCAATTGAAGATGAAAGATTGCAATTAAAGAGTGAAAGATCGCAGTTTAAGAGTGAAATATCCAATTAGAGATAAAAGATCGCAATAAAAGAGAAAAATATCCCAATTAAATAGAGAAGTATCCAATTACAGATGAAAGATCTGAATTAAAGAGTGAAAAATCGCAGTTAAAGAGTGAAATATCCAATTAAAGATGAAAGATCGCAATTAAAAAAGTGAAAGATCGCAATAAATGAAAGAAATATCCCAATTAAATAGAGAAGTATCCAATTGAAGATGAAAAATCGCAATTAATGGGTGAAATATCGCAATTTAAGAGTGAAATATTCAATTAAAGATAAAAGATCGCAATATAAGAGAGAAATATCGCAATTAAATAGAGAAGTATCCAATTAGAGATGAAAGATCTGAATTAAAGAGTGAAAAATCGCAGTTAAAGAATGAAATATCCAATTAAAGATGAAAGATCGCAATTAAAAAAGTGAAAGATCGCAATAAATGAAAGAAATATCCCAATTAAATAGAGAAGTATCCAATTGAAGATGAAAGATTGCAATTAAAGAGTGAAAGATTGCAGTTTAAGAGTGAAATATTCAATTAAGGATAAAAGATCGCAATAACAGAGAGAAATATCGCAATTAAATAGAGAAGTATCCAATTAGAGATGAAATATCTGAATTAAAGAGTGAAAAATCGCAGTTAAAGAGTGAAATATCCAATTAAAGATGAAAGATCGCAATTAAAAGTGAAAGATCGCAATAAATGAAAGAAATATCCCAATTAAATAGAGAAGTATCCAATTGAAGATGAAAGATCGCAATTAAAGGGTGAAATATCGCAATTTAAGAGTGAAATATTCAATTAAAGATAAAAGATCGCAATAAAAGAGAAAGATATCCCAATTAAAGAGTGAATGATCTCAATAAGAAATAAAAAGATCCCAGTCGAATTAAAGAAAAAAAAACTCAGTAAAAGAAAAAAAATTTCAATAAAGGAACGCAAGATTCCAATTTCATAATAAAAGAAAGAATGATCGCAATTAAAGAGAAAAAGTACCAATTCAAAAGAAAAATATCCCAAAAAAGTTAGAAAAATAGCAATTAAAGATTAAAAGATAACATTAAAAATTAAAAAAAATCCCAATGAAACAGAAAAAAAAGATCCCAGTTAAAGGAGAAAGATTACAAAGAGTGAGAGATCCGAATTAAAGAGTGAAATATTCCAATTAAAGAGTGAAAGATTCCAATTAAACAGTGAAAGATTCCAATTAAAGAGTGAAAGATTCCAATTAAAGAGTGGAAGATTCGAATTAAAGAGTGAGAGATTCCAATTAAAGAGTGAAAGATCCCAATTAAAGAGTGAAAGATCCCAATTAAAGAGTGAAAGATTCCAATTAAAGAGTGAAAGATCCCAATTAGCAATTACCACAACAAAAATTCAAATTACTCTTCTTGTTATAAGTTTTTAGAGCAACGGGGCCACGGCTTAACGTCCCATCCGACGGACGGCGGTCTTTCCAAGCCCATCGGTGTCCCCTATTGACCGTGCGCAGCAGAGATAAATATCAACCTTCGCCCAGCTGGGAGTCGAACCTTGGAACCTCAGATTACGAGCCTGGCGCGCTATCGACTAGTCACCCGAGTTAGTAGTATTATATGTAATGTCTTATAGCAAAATATGTATATCACCAGATTGATAGAAGTGGACCTTGAGAAGCCCCAAATTCACAGAGTTCGATATCTGTTTTTGGGAATAAATTTTAAAAAAAATTTTCGCTCGGAAAATATTAAAAACTTTTAGGGGGCGGGGGTGGCTCAGTCGGTAGCGTTCCAGGCTCGTAGTCTGTAGTTCCCAGGTTCGAGTCCCAGCTGGGTCAGCATTGAGATCTATCTTCGCAAAATTCCCCGCCCTGCCCACGGTCAGTAGTGGACACCGATGGGCTTGGAAAGGCCGCCGTCCGTCGGATGGAACGTTAAGCCGTGACCCCGTGTACGGGAAAGCCTACACTTTTCACGTTAAAGAACACGCTGGATGGCCTTGACGGGAGACTACCATATTTCGCCTAACAGCTTTTCCAGTGGGTCCCCTCCCACAACCTTCTCTGAGCCTTCGGGGTCCTTGTGACCTGGCTATTTAGCCCATGGTGTGCAAAAAAGTGCCGCTCAGAGGTAAAACAACCCAACCCGGGAGAGCCATACCCTGTGCACGTTATAGAACACGCTGGATGGCCTTGACGGGAGACTACCATCTGTCTCTCAACAGCTGTTCCAGTGGGTCCCCTCCCGCAACCTTCTCTGAGCTTTCGGGGTCATGATCTGGCCATTTAGCCCATGGTGTGCAAAAAAGTGCCGCTCAGAAGTAAAACAACCCAACCCGGGAGAGACATACCCTGTGCACGTTAAAGAACACACTGAATGACCTTGACGGGAGGCTACTATCTGTCTCCCAACAGCTCTCCAGTGGCTCCCCTCCCCCAACCTTCTCCGAGCTTTCGGGGTCCTTATGACCTGGCCATTTAGCCCATGGTGTGCAAATAAAGTGCCGCTCAGAGGTAAAACAACTCAACATTAAAAAACAAGCTGGATTGTCTTGACGGGAGGCTACCATCTGTCTCCCAACAGCTGTTCCAGTGGGTCCCCTCCCCCAACCTTCTCCGAGCCTTCGAGGTCCTTATGACCTGGCCATTTAGCCCATGGTGTGCAAATAAAGTGCCGCTCAGAGTAAAACAACCCAAATCCAGAACTTAAAAGAAAGAATCTGTTGTACGCAAAATAAGACCTCGAGAATTCCTTGATATTTTGCACACACAATAAATTTTTTATTTAAATATTTAATAAAATATGGATTTCTAAAATATATCTATTCTTATGTAATCCCGTATTTTCTCTCAGTGTTTAGAGATTCCAAAAAACATTTAGAAAGAATAATTTTTAGCAGACCTGATATAGAAGATTATGAATGCAAGAAATTGGATTTTTATTGGATATAACGTTTCCCACTTTTATTCAGAGGCCTTTAAAACATTTCTTAAAAAAATGCATGATATATACATAAGTTTATCATATTTTTTGTCTTTTTTTACAATCACTAGCATTTCTTTTTTTATAAGCATTTTTTTAGAATTTTTTTCATTAGCATTTTTAACATATCCTTTTACATTTACTAGCATTTCCTTTTTATTAGCAATTTTTTTAGCATTTCCTTTTTATTAACAATTTTTTAGCATTTCCTTTCATTAGCATTTTTAACATTTCCTTTTACAGTTACTAGCATTTCCTTTTTATTAGCAAATTTTTTAGCATTTCCTTTTTATTAGCAAATTTTTTAGCATTTCCTTTTTATTAACAATTTTTTTAGCATTTCCTTTCATTAGCATTTTTAACATTTCCTTTTACAATTACTAGCATTTCCTTTTTATTAGCAATTTTTTTAGCATTTCCTTTTATTAGCAAATTTTTTAGCATTTCCTTTTTATTAGCAAATTTTTCAACGTTTCCTTTCATTAGCATTTTTTTAACATTTCCTTTTACAGTTACTAGCATTTCCTTTTTATTAGCAAATTTTTTAGCATTTCCTTTTTATTAGCAAATTTTTTAGCATTTCCTTTTTATTAACAATTTTTTTAGCATTTCCTTTTTATTAACAATTTTTTTAGCATTTCCTTTCATTACCATTTTAACATTTCCTTTTACAGTTACTAGCATTTCCTTTTTATTAGCAAATTTTTTAGCATTTCCTTTTATTAGCAAATTTTTTAGCATTTCCTTTTTATTAGCAAATTTTTCAACGTTTCCTTTCATTAGCATTTTTTTAACATTTCCTTTTTATTAGCAATTTTTTAGCATTTCCTTTATATTAGCAATTTTTTTAGCATTTCCTTTCATTACCATTTTAACATTTCCTTTTACAGTTACTAGCATTTCCTTTTTATTAGCTTTTTTTAGCATTTCCTTTTATTAACATTTTTAACATTTCCTTTTACAGGTTCTAGCATTTCCTTTTTATTAGCAATTTTTTAGCATTTCCTTTTACAGTTAGTAGCATTTCCTTTTTATTAGCAATTTTCTAGCATTTCCTTTTTATTAGCAATAATTTTTAGCATTTCCTTTTACAGTTAGTAGCATTTCCTTTTTATTAGCAATTTTCTAGCATTTCCTTTTACAGTTAGTAGCATTTCCTTTTTATTAGCAATATTTTTTAGCATTTCCTTTTACAGTTAGTAGCATTTCCTTTTTATTAGCAATTTTTTAGCATTTCCTTTTACAGTTAGTAGCATTTCCTTTTTATTAGCAATATTTTTTAGCATTTCCTTTTACAGTTAGTAGCATTTCCTTTTTATTAGCAATATTTTTTAGCATTTCCTTTTACAGTTAGTAGCATTTCCTTTTTATTAGCAATTTTTTAGCATTTCCTTTTACAGTTAGTAGCATTTCCTTTTTATTAGCAATATTTTTTAGCATTTCCTTTCATTAGCATTTTTTAACATTTCCTTTTTATTAGCAATTCTTTTTAGCATTTCCTTTTTACTAGCAAATTTTTTAGCATTTCATTTCATTAGCATTTTTAATATTTCCTTTTACAGTTACTAGCATTTCATTTTTATTAGCAAATTTTTTAGCATTTCCTTTTTATTAGCAATTTTTTTAGCATTTCCTTTTTATTAACAAATTTTTTAGCTCTTCCTTTCATTAGCATTTTTAGCATTTCCCTTTACAGTTAGCAGCATTTATATTATATTTGAATATACAGAAATGTATTTTCTCTGGAATAATAATTTAATCTTTTAGACAGAGAAGTCCTTCTCCATACCTCTGTTGCCAGTAGATGTTTTAGATAAATTTTACTCCAGGGATTCATAATCAATGGTGGAACATTTTTGCACATGATGGGTTAAATGACCAGGTGACAAATACCAAAGGGCGCAGACGACGTTGGGGAATAAGACCCACTGGGTAGCTATTAGGAGACAGAAGGCAGCCTCTCGTCAAGGCCATCCAGCGTGTTCTTTAAGTGCAGAGGACATGGCTTACCTGCACACTGGACCACTGCTTAACGTCACATCCGGCGGATAACAGCTTTGCCCGAGGGCAAGGAAAGACGTTTTGCGAAAATAAATCTCAAAGCTGGCACGGTTTATTTCGGTTGGGTTATTTTACCTCTGAGTGTCACTTTTTTGCACACAATGGGCTAAATGACCAGGTCACAAGGGCCCCGGAGGCAAGGTGAAGGTTGGGGGAGGGGACCCACAGGAACAGCTGTTGGGAGACAGATGGTACCTTCCCGTCAAGGCCATCCAGCGTGTTCTTTAACGTTGGGTTGTTTTACCTCTGAGCGGCACTTTTTTGCACACCATGGGCTAAATGGCCAGGTCACATGGACCCCGGAAGCTCAGAGAAAGTTGGGGGAGGGGACACACTGGAACAGCTGTTGGGAGACAGATGGTAGCCTCCCATCAAGGCCATCCAGCGTGTTCTTTAACGTGCACAGGGTATGGTTCTCCCGCACACGGTGCCACGACTTAACGTCCCATCCGACGGACGGCGGCCTTTCCAAGCCCTACTGACCGTGGGCAGGGCGGGGAATTTTGCGGAGATAAATCCCAACGCTGACCCAGCTGGGACTCGAACTTGGGAACTACAGTTTACGAGCCTGGCGCGCTACCGACTGAGCCATCCCGCCCCAAGCACCGGTGGGACTCGAACCTGCGAACTGCAGATTGTGAGCCTGGCGCGTTATCCTCTGAACCAAACCATTCCCTCATTTTAGCCAATGTGTGATCAATACAAAACTATATTTATAAATAAACTAAAGTTGCTTTCTCTATTTCTACAGCTGACTCAAACATTGAGAAAAACACCCAACCTTTGGTAATCTAAACGACTCAAGAGGCAAAATCCACGTTCTTATCGAAAGTCTTCGCCTCTGTTTTTATGGGGGCGGGGGGTGGCTTAGTCGGTAGCGCGCCAGGCTCGTAATCTGTACTTCCCAGGTTCGAGTCCCAGCTGGGTCAGCGTTGAGATTTATCTCCGCAAAATTCCCCGCCCTGCCCACGGTCAGTAGGGGACACCGATGGGCTTGGAATGGCCGCCGTCCGTCAGATGGGACGTTAAGCTGTGGCCCCGTGTGTGGGAGAGCCATACCCTGTGCACGTTAAAGAACACGCTGGATGGCATTGACGGGAGGCTACCATCTGTCTCCCAACAGCTGTTCCAGTGAATCCCCTCCCTCAACCTTCTCTGAGCCTTCGGGGTCCATGTGACCTGGCCATTTAGCCCATTGTGTGCAAAAAAGTGCCGTTCAGAGGTAAAACAACCTAACGTTAAAGAACACGCTGGATGTCCTTGACGGGAGGCTACCATCTGTCTCCCAACAGCTGTTCCAGTGGGTCCCCTTCCCCAACCTTCTCTGAGCCTTCGGGGTCCATGTGACCTGGCCATTTAGCCCATGGTGTGCAAAAAAGTGCCGCCCAGTGGTAAAACAACCCAACGTTAAAGAACACGCTGGATGGCCTTGACGGGAGGCTACCATCTGTCTCCCAACAGCTGTTCCAGTGGGTCCCCTCCCCCAAACTTCTCTGAGCCTTCGGGATCCAGATGATCTGGCCATTTAGCCCATGCTGTGCAAAAAAGTGCCGCTCAGAGGTAAAACAACTCAACGTTAAAGAACACGCTGGACGGCCTTGACGGGTGGCTCCCATCTGTCTCCCAACAGCTGTTCCAGTGGGTCCCCTCCCCCAACCTTCTCTGAGCCTTCGGGATCCAGATGATCTGGCCATTTAGCCCATGCTGTGCAAAAAAGTGCCGCTCAGAGGTAAACCCAACGTTAAAGAACACGCTGGATGGCCTTGACGGGAGGCTACCATCTGTCTCCCAACAGCTGTTCCAGTGGGTCCCCTCCCCCAACCTTCTCTGAGCCTTCGGGATCCAGATGATCTGGCCATTTAGCCCATGCTGTGCAAAAAAGTGCCGCTCAGAGGTAAAACAACCCAACGTTAAAGAACACGCTGGACGGCCTTGACGGGTGGCTACCATCTGTCTCCCAACAGCTGTTCCAGTGGGTCCCCTCAACCCAACCTTCTCTGAGCCTTTGGGGTCCATGTGACCTGGCCATTTAGCCCATGGTGTGCAAAAAAGTGCCTCTCAGAGGTAAAACAATCCAATCTGTTTTTATGTTCTGTCCAGAGCAAATTTTTCCATCCCAAACATCCAACACCGACTGAGATTTGTGCCTTTTCTTCTGTGCCTTTTCTCTGTGCCTTTTCTTCTGTCAATGCAAGAAGAAACAAGAGAGATTTGGAAGACTTCACCTCACTCTACTTATTTCGACTCCGAGGACAAAAATAAAAGAGGAAAGTGTGCAATTTAATCCTATTTAATTCAGTATTGTCGTCTCTATTTTCTACCAGGGATAAGAAAATAGAGTTTCCATTAAAAGAAATCTTCGATTTCGATTCTCTTGTTTTTCCTGCAGCTTAAAGGTTTTTTTTTTATTTTTGTATTGTCGATTTCTTGTTAACGATTTTCCAACTAGTGGATATAATAGAAGATTTTGCATTGTATCAGAATGCTCTTTTAATTATGGTAATGTGAAAAATTTGAAAACTTTTGGGTTGTTTTCCCTCTGAGAGGTGTTTTTTGCACACCATGGGTTAAATGGCCAGGTCACAAGGACCCTGAAGCCTCAGAGAAGGTTGGGGGAGGGGACCCACTGTAACAGCTGTTGGGAGACAGATGATAGCCTCTCGTCAAGGCCATCCAGCGTGTTCTTTAACGTTGGGTTGTTTTACCTCTGAGCGGCACTTTTTTGCACACCATGGGCTCAATGGCCAGGTCACAAGGACCCCGAAGGCTCAGAGAAGGTTGGGGGAGGAGACCCACTGGAACAGCTGTTGGGAGACAGATGGTAGCCTCCCGTCAAGGCCATCCAGCGTGTTCTTTAACGTTGGGTTGCTTTACCTCTGTGCGGCACTTTTTTGCACTTCATGGGCTAAATGAACAGGTCACAAGGACCCCGAAGGCTCAGAGAAGGTTTGGGGATTTGGGTTGGGATGTTTTATCTCTGAGCGGCACTTTTTTGCACACAATGGGCTGAATGGCCAGGTCACATGAACCCCGAAGGCTCAGAGAAGGTTGGGGGAGGGGACCCACTGGAACAGCTGTTGGGAGACAGATGGTAGCCTCCCGTCAAGGCCATCCAGCGTGTTCTTTAACGTTGGGATGTTTTACCTCTGTGCGGCACTTTTTTGCACTTCATGGGCTAAATGGGCAGGTCACAAGGACCCCGAAGGTTCAGAGAAGGTTGGGGGAGGAGATCCACTGGAACAGCTGTTGGGAGCCAGATGGTAGCCTCCCGTCAAGGCCATCCAGCATGTTCTTTAACGTACACAGGGTATGACTCTCCCGCACACGGGCCCACGGCTTAACGTCCCATCCGATTAACGTTATCCCACGGCTTAACGTTATCCATTTAACGAACATTACTGTACAAAAAAATTATTTTTTTTTGGGCGAACAATATTTTCGATATCAGACTAAAGGAAATACTTTAAGAAAGAAAAAAATTGGACCAAACACTAATAGAGGTTTTGAAAGAAGCATTTATAAAAAAAAAAGTCCCCAACATAAAGAACGTCATTGAACTTCTTTGAAAGTATTACCAGACAGTTTTTGTTCCTTGACCTGATTCCTCGCGACGCCGCCTATCTGACAAAAAAAGATTATTGAGCTTCCAGCCAGCAGTATTATCCCTTATATAGGAAACTTATAAAATCCTTTCATCTTTTGCTACTTTTCCATTATCCTCAACTACTCTGAATCTATTTCCAAATGACAAACTAATACCCAATTTAGTCAATAATAAAGACTATAAGTTGTTTTTGGGTTATTTTTACCTCTGAGCGGCACTTTTTTTGCAAACAATGGGCTAAATGGCCAGGTCACATGGACACCGAAAACTTGGAAGGTTGGGGGTTGTTGTTCGGTTGTTTTACCTCTGAGCGGCACTTTTTTGCACACCATTGGCCAGGTCACATGGACCCCGAAGGCTCAGAGAAGATTGGAAGAGGGGACCCACTGGAACAGCTGCTGGGAGACAGATGGTAGCCTCCTGTCAAGGCCGTCCAGTGTGTTCTTTAACGTGCACAGGGTATGGCTCTACTGCACACGGGATCACGACTTAACGTCCCATCCGACGGACGGCGGCCAAAGGTTGGGGGAGGAGACCCACTGGAACAGCTGTTGGGAGGCAGATGGTAGCCTCCCGCCAAGGCCATCCAGCGTGTTCTTTAAATTTGGGTTGTTTTACATCTGAGCGGGATTTCTTTTGCACACCATGGGCTAAACGGCCAGGTCACATGAACCCCTAAGACTTAGAATGTTGGGGGAGGGTAACCACTGGAATAGCTGTTGGGAGACAGATGGTAGCCTCCCGTCAAGGCCATCCAGCGTGTTCTTTAAATTTGGGTTGTTTTACTTCTGAGCGGCACTTTTTTTGCACACCATGGGCTAAACGGCCAGGTCACATGGACCCCGAAGGCTCAGAGAAAGTTGGGGGAGGGGACCCACTGGAACAGCTGTTGGGAGACAGATGGTAGCCTCCCGTCAAGGCCATCCAGCGTGTTCTTTAAATTTGGGTTGTTTTACTTCTGAGCGGCACTTTTTTTGCAAACAATGGGCTAAATGGCCAGGTCACATGAACTCCTAAGACTTAGAATGTTGGGGGAGGGTAACCACTGGAATAGCTGTTGGGGGACAGATGGTAGCCTCCCTGTCAAGGCCATCCAGCGTGTTCTTTAACGTGCACAGGGTAAGGTTCTCCCGTACACGGAGCCACGGCTTAATGTCCCATAAGAAGGACGGATGTCTTTCCAAGCCCATCGGTGTCCCCTACTGACCAAACTCCGCAGCCCCCTACTGACCTACTCCAAGCCCCGCATGTCCCCTACTGACCTACTCCGCAGAATTCCCCGCCCGCCGTGGGCAGGGCGGGGAATTCTGCGGAGATTAATATCAACACTGAGTTAGCTGAGACTCGAACCTGGGAACTGCAGATTACGAGCCTGACGCGCTACCGACTGAGCCACACCTGCCCCTAAGACGAGAAGTAAGAGTAAGAATAGAAAAAAAAAAAAGAATCAATATGAGAGAGTTTAAATAAATTAAAATCTAAAGTCGTTTTCACGTGATCATCGTGGTAGAAATTTGTTTCCATATTTTTAACCCAAAATGGTGATATTAGCAGTGTAAAAAAATTGTGTAAAGTTAACTTCAAATGAAATGTATACTCGAATATAGAAAAGTATAGAAGAAGTCGAGGGGGAAGATTAGCTGGGTCGAAAAGGAACGCATTAGCGCCTCTTGCGGACATGGAGGGCGGGGGTGGCTCAGTCGGTAGCGCGCCAGGCCCGTAATCTGCAGTTCCCAGATTTGAGTCACAGCTGGATCAACGTTGAGATTTATCTCCGCAAAAATCAACGCCCTGCCCACGGTCAGTAGGGGACACCGATGGGCTTTGAAAGGCCGCCGTCCGTCGTATGGGACGTTAAGCCGTGGCCCATGTGTAGGAGAGCCATACCCTGTGCACGTTAAAGAACACGCTGAATAGCCATGATGGGAGGCTACCATCAGTCTCCCAACATCTGTCCAGTGGGTCTCCTCCCCCAACTTTCTCTGAGACTTTGGGGTCCATGTGACCTGGCCATTTAGGGACAGGGGGGGTGGGGGTGGCTCAGTCGGCAGCGCGCCAGGCTGGTAATCTGTAGTTTCCAGGTTCGAATCCCAGCTGGGTCAGCGTTGAGATTTATCTCCGCAAAATTCCCTGCCCACGGTCAGTAGGGGACACCGATGGGCTTGGAAAGGCCGCCATCCATCGCATGGGACTTTAAGCTGTAGCTCCGTGTGCGGGAGAGCCATACCCTGTGCACGTTAAAGAACACGCTGGATAGCCTTTACGGGATACTACCATCTGTCTCCTTAACAGCGGGTCCCCAACCTTCTCTGAGCCTTTGGGGTCCTTGTGACCTGCCATTTAGCCCATGGTGTGCAAAAAAGTGCCCCTCAGAGGTAAAACAACTCAACTCACATTCTATCATCAAAAGTTCAGATTTCCAACATAAAAACATTGCTCGTAATACTCATTTCAAAGCGCCAGATTCGAGTCCCAGCTGGGTCAGCGTTGAGATTTATCTTCGCAAAATTCACCGCCCTGCCCACGGTCAGTAGGGGACTACGATGGGCTTGGAAAGTACGCTGTCCGTCGGATGGGACGTTAAGTCGTGGTGCCGTGTGCGGGAGAGTCATACCCTGTGCCGTTAGAGAACACGTTGGATGCCCTTGACGAGAGGCTACCATCTGTCTCCCAACAGCTGTTCCAGTGGGTCTCCTTCCCCAACATTCTCTGAACCTTCGGGGTCCATGTGACCTGGCCATTTAGCCCATGGTGTGCAAAAAATTGCCGCTCAGAAGTAAAACAACCCAACGTTAAAGAACACTCTGGATGGCCTTGACGAGAGGCTACCATCTCTCTCCCAACAGCTGTTCCAGTGGGTCTCCTCCCCCAACATTCTCTGAACCTTCGAGGTCAGTGTGACCTGGCCATTTAGCCCATGGTGTGCAAAAAAGTGCCGCTCAGAGGTAAAACAACCCAACGTTAAAGAACACGCTGGATGGCCTTGACGAGAGGCTACCATCTGTCTCCCAACAGCTGTTCCAGTGGGTCTCCTTCCCCAACATTCTCTGAACCTTCGGGGTCCATGTGACCTGGCCATTTAGCCCATGGTGTGCAAAAAAGTGCCGCTCAGAGGTAAAACAACCCAACAATTGCCGCTCAGAAGTAAAACAACCCAACGTTAAAGAACACGCTGGATGGCCTTGACGAGAGGCTACCATCTGTCTCCCAACAGCTGTTCCAGTGGGTCCCCTCCCCCAACCTTCTCTGAGACTTCGGGGTCCATGTGACCTGGCCATTTAGCCCATGGTGTGCAAAAAAGTGCCGCTCAGAAGTAAAACAACCCAACGTTAAAGAACACGCTGGATGGCCTTGACGAGAGGCTACCATCTGTCTCCCAACAGCTGTTCCAGTGGGTCCCCTCCCCCAACCTTCTCTGAGACTTCGGGGTCCATGTGACCTGGCCATTTAGCCCATGGTGTGCAAAAAAGTGCCGCTCAGAGGTAAAACAACCCAACGTTAAAGAACACGCTGGATGGCCTTGACGAGAGGCTACCATCTCTCTCCCAACAGCTGTTCCAGTGGGTCCCCTCCCCGAACCTTCTCTGAGCCTTCGGGGTTCATGTGACCTGGCCATTTAGCCCATGGTGTGCGAAAAAGTGCCGCTCAGAGGTAAAACAACCCAACCCAACTCAAAAGATTGTAATCTTCAACTTTTTCGGCAGTTGCAAAGCGCAATTATAGCTTCTGTGAAATTGGAAAAGTGCCAATCGTAATATTTTATCAATATCTATCCAACACACAAAGCATTTTTAAACTATCTCTAAAAAGTGCTCCGTGTACAGACGGATGGATAGACAGACGAAAATAATAAAAACATTAGCTCTTTTTTTTTATAAAAGTGAAAACAAAAAAGTAACAAATGATTGGATGAAAAATAATAAACAAATTAAAAAATTTTGAAAAATACCTGTCTTCTTATATGCGCCGTAAAAGGATTTGGGTTACCTCTGAGCGGCACTTTTTTGCACACCATGGGCTAAATGGCCAGGTCACATGGACCCCGAACGCTCAGAGAAAGTTGGGGGAGGGGACCCACTTCAACAGCTGTTGGGAGATAGATGGTAGCCTCCCGTCAAGGCCATCCAGCGTGTTCTTTAACGTTGGGTTGTTTTACCTCTAAGTGGCACTTTTTTGGCACATTTTTGCTAAATGGCCAGGTCACATGGACCCCGTAGGCTCAGAGAAGGTTGGGGGAGGGGACCCACTGGAACAGCTGTTGGGAGACAGATGGTAGCCTCCCGTCAAAGCCATCCAGTATGTTCTTTAACGTGCACAGGTTATGGCTCTCCCGCACACGGAGCCACGGCTTAACGTCCCATCCGACGGACGGCGGCCTTTCCAAGCCCATCGGTGTCCCCTACTGACCGGAGATAAATCTCAACGCTGACCCAGCTGGGACTCGAACCTGGGAACTACAGATTTCGAGCCTGGCGCGCTACCGACTGAGCCACCCCCGCCCCACTCTTTAGAGCCTACATAGAAAGATGGGTATTTTTTTCCACACCATGGGCTAAATTGCCAGGTCACATGGACCCCGTAGGCTCAGAGAAGTTTGGGGGAGGGGACCCACTGGAACAGCTGTTGGGAGACAGATGGTAGCCTCCCATCAAGGCCATCCAGCGTGTTCTTTAACGTTGGGTTGTTTTACCTCTGAACGGCACTTTTTTGCACACCATGGGCTAAATGGCCAGGTCACATGGACCCCGAAGGCTCAGAGAAGGTTGGGGGAAGGGGACCCCCTGGAACAGCTGTTGGGAGACAGATGGTAGCCTCCCGTCAACGCCATAAAGGGTGTTCTTTAACGTTGGGTTGTTTTACCTCTGAGCGGCACTTTTTTGCACACCATGGGCTAAATGGCCAGGTCACATGGACCCCGTAGGCTCAGAGAAGTTTAGGGGAGGGGACCCACTGGAACAGCTGTTGGGAGACAGATGGTATCCTCCCGTCAAGGCCAGCCACCGTGTTCTTTAACGTTGGGTTGTTTTACCTCTAAGTGGCACTTTTTTGCACACCATGGGCCAAATGGCCAGGTCACATGGACCCCGTAGGCTCAGAGAAGGTTGGGGGAGGGGACCCACTGGAACAGCTGTTGGGAGACAGATGGTAGCCTTCCGTCAAAGCCATCCAGTATGTTCTTTAACGTGCGCAGGGTATGGCTCTCCCGCACACGGAGCCACGGCTTAACATCCCATCCGACGGACGGCGGCTTTTCCAAGCCCATCGGTGTCCCCTACTGACCGTGGGCAGGGAATTTTGCGGAGATAAATCTCAACGCTGACCCAGCTGGGACTCGAACCTGGGAACTACAGATTTCGAGCCTGGCGCGCTACCGACTGAACCACCCCCGCCCCAGGTATAGGGGTGAAAGTTATGTAACCTATCACACTCCCAGCGTTTCAAGCTTATATTTGACATATAAATCATTACGTTTCTCCGTCGGGTTCGAAATGTATGGTGCAGTAACTGTTTCGATGAATACAACAATGTTTAATAAAAGATAAATAAATAAATAAATAAAATAAATACCCCCTCAAGCAGCTGCTTGCCACAGAGGTCTGACAGGAGCCTGTCAGTTTATATGCCAGAGTAGAAGGTCCGAGAGGATGGCAGGACCTCAGCAGAAAAACGACACATACATCCGTGCCTTACCCGGGGTTCGAACCCAGGTCCCTTAGATCAGTAGCCAAGCGCGCTAACCACTCGGCCATATCGAAAAAAAATTTGCTTTGTTTTTTCAAGTTCTGTGTGCGTAATATAAATTTATTAAATTTTGCTGATAGGTAATTTGCAATTTTTCATCATCTGATTTATTAACTACAATTCGAATATTTTTCGAAAGCCTTACCACGATGTCGGATAATTGAACTATACAAAAGCAGAAAAGGAAAGCTATCTCTTTGGATACTAAGATCAAAATTTTAGATCGCCTACCGTAAGAGTTGGATTGTTTTACCTCTGAGCGGCACTTTTCTGCACCCAATGGGCTAAATGACCAGGTCACATGGACCCCGAAGTCTCAGAGAAGGTTGGAGGAGGGGACCCACTGGAACAGCTGTTGGGAGACAGATGGTAGCCTCCCGTCAAAGCTATCCAGCGTGTTCTTTAACGTGCACAGGGTATGTCTCTCCCGCACACGAGGCCACGGCTTAACGTACCATCCGACGGACGGCGGCCTTTCCAAGCCCATCGGTGTCCCCTACTGACCGTGGGCAGGGCGGGGAATTTTGCGGAGATAAATCTCAACGCTGACCCAGCTGGGACTCGAACCTGGGAACTACAGATTACGAGCCTGGCGCGATACCGACTGAGCAACCCCCGCCTTCCTACCGTAAGAACAATCAAGAAAAATGAAGATGCTATTAGAAAATCTGTGCTTTCTGGAACAAAATTGAGCACTAAGTCGTCATCGTACACGAAATGTATTGCAAATTTGAAGATGGAAAAGGCACTAGTAATGTGGATAGAAGATAACTCGCAAAAAAAGAATACCCCTAGACGGAAATACTATCATACAGATGGCATTACGAATATATAAGCAGATAGAAGAAATGAAACCAACCACATTAAACAAAAATTATGAATTTTCTGCAAGTTCAGGTTGGCTTGCAGGATTTCTTCAAAGACACGGGTTTCATAACGTAAAGATAAAAGGTGAAGTTGCATCTGCAGATGAGCCTACTGTTAAACAATTTTGCCCAAAATTGGCCCAAATCATTGAAGATGGTGGACACACTCCTGATCAAGTTTGGAATGCATATGAAACTGGCTTTTTTTGGAAAAAAAATGCCGAGTAGAACCTACGTACCAAAATCAGAAAAAACTGTTGATGACCTTCCTATTTTGCAGCAACGCTTCAGGATATATTATGTTAAAGCTGCTCATCAATCGATCCCTAAGATCACGGTAAATGAAAAGTGCAGATTTGAAAAAATTGCCAGTGTATTGGATGGCAAACAAAAAAGCCTGGGCTGCAAAAGAAATTTTTAATGAATGGTTCCATAAATGTTTTGTTCCAGAAGTTAAACTCTATTTGAAGGGGAAAAAATTTGAAATTAAAGTTCTATTGATTATAGGACAATGCGCCTGGCCATTCTGTTGGAACACCCAAATGTGCAATTTTATTTTCTACTGCCTAATACGACATCCTTAATACGACCACTAGACCAGGGTATAATTGCCACATTTGAAACTTACTACATAAGATGAACATTCCAACACATTTTGGATAAACTAGATAGGGATAAAACACTAACAGTTATTGATGTGTGGAAGATTGGGTTGGGTTGTTTTACCTCTGAGCGGCACTTTTTTGCACACAATGGGCTAAATGGCCAGGTCACACGGACCCCGAAGGCTCAGAGAAGGTTGGGGGAGGGGACCCACTGGTACAGCTGTTGGGAGACAGATGATAGCCTCCCGTCAAGGCCATCCAGCGTGTTCTATAACGTGCACAGGGTATGGCTCTCCCGCACACGGGGCCACGGCTTAACGCCCCATCCGACGGACGGCGGCCTTTCCAAGCCCATCGGTGTCCCCTACTGACCGTGGGCAGGGCGGGGAATTTTTGCGGAAATAAATCTTAACGCTGACCCAGCTGGGACTCGAACCTGGGAACTACAGATTACGAGCCTGGCGTGCTACCGACCGAGCCACCCCCGCCCCGTCAGAATTAAAACCATCAACTTTAAACGCATGCTGGAAAGCTATTTGGCCAGAATGTGAAAAAAAAACCCTTAATACGACTGAATATCCTAATATCACCACTTTAGCACGTGCAGTTGGTGGAGAAGGATTCGATGATTTATCGTTTCCAGATATTGATGAATTGCTGGTTGACAAAGCTCTGAGCGAAGATGAGATAATAGAAGTTGTCCTTGAGACTCCTGAGGAAAAAGAAAAAAGTGATGATGATGAAGAAGTTCCACTCACTGCAGGTTTAATTAAAGATGGGCTTCAAATGACTAGGTTGGGTTGTTTAACCTCTGAGCGGCACTTTTTTGCACACCATGGGATAAATGGCCAGGTCACATGGACCCCGAAGGCTCAGAGAAGGTTGGGGGAGGGGACCCATTGGAACAGCTGTTGGGAGACAGATGGTAGCCTCCCGTCATGGCCATCCAGCATGTTCTTTAACGTGCACAGGGTATGTCTCTCCCGCACAGGGGTCCACGGCTTAACGTCCCATCCGACGGACGGCGGCCTTTCCAAGCCCATCGGTGTCCCCTACTGACCGTGGGCAGGGCGGGGAATTTTGCGGAGATAAATCTCAACGCTGACCCAGTTGGGACTCGAACCTGGGAACTACAGATTACGAGCCTGGTGCGCTACCGACTGAGCCATCCCCGCCCCACCAAAGACACGGGTTTCATAACGTAAAGATAAAAGGTGAAGTTGCATCTGCAGATGAGCCTACTGTTAAACAATTTTGTCCAAAATTGGCCCAAATCATTGAAGATGGTGGACACACTCCTGATCAAGTTTGGAATGCAGATGAAACTGGCTTTTTTTGGAAAAAAAATGCCGAGTAGAACCTACGTACCAAAATCAGAAAAAACTGTTGATGACCTTTCTATTTTGCAGCAACGCTTCAGGATATATTATGTTAAAGCTGCTCATCAATCGATCCCTAAAACCACGGTAAATGAAAAGTGCAGATTTGAAAAAATTGCCAGTGTATTGGATGGCAAACAAAAAAGCCTGGGCTGCAAAAGAAATTTTTAATGAATGGTTCCATAAATGTTTTGTTCCAGAAGTTAAACTCTATTTGAAGGGGAAAAAATTTGAAATTAAAGTTCTATTGATTATAGGACAATGCGCCTGGCCATTCTGTTGGAACACCCAAATGTGCAATTTTGTTTTGTACTGCCTAATACGACATCCTTAATACGACCACTAGAACAGGGTATAATTGCCACATTTAAAACTTACTACGTAAGATGAACATTCCAACACATTTTGGATAAACTAGATAGGGATAAAACACTAATAGTTATTGATGTGTGGAAGATTGGGTTGGGTTGTTTTACCTCTGAGCGGCACTTTTTTGCACACAATGGGCTAAATGGCCAGGTCACACGGACCCCGAAGGCTCAGAGAAGGTTGGGGGAGGGGACCAACTGGAACAGCTGTTGGGAGACAGATAGTAGCCTCCCGTCAAGGCCATCCAGCGTGTTCTTTAACGTGCACAGGGTATGGCTCTCCCGCACACGGGGCCACGGCTTAACGTCCCATCCGACGGACGGCGGCCTTTCCAAGCCCATCGGTGTCCCCTACTGACCGTGGGCAGGGCGGGGAATTTTTGCGGAAATAAATCTTAACGCTGACCCAGCTGGGACTCGAACCTGGGAACTACAGATTACGAGCCTGGCGCGCTTGTAGCCCATCTTGACCATCATGATCAATCTAGCCTGGCGCGCTTGTAGCCCATCTTGACCATCATGATCATCTAGCCCATCATGACAGAGCCACCCCCGCCAAATCAGAAATAAAACCATCAACTTTAAACGCATGCTGGAAAGCTATTTGGCCAGAATGTGAAAAAAAAACAAAGATCCTGTACCCCGAAATACGACTGAATATCCTGATATCATCACTTTAGCACGTGTAGTTGGTGGAGAAGGATTCGATGATTTATCGTTTCCAGATATTGATGAATTGCTGGTTGACAAAGCTCTGAGCGAAGATGAGATAATAGAAGTTGTCCTTGAGACTCCTGAGGAAAAAGAAAAAAGTGATGGTGATGAAGAAGTTCCACTCACTGCAGGTTTAATTAAAGATGGGCTACAAATGCCTAGGTTGGGTTGTTTTACCTCTGAGCGGCACTTTTTTGCACACCACGGGCTAAATGGCCAGGTCACATGGACGCCGAAGGCTCAGAGAGGGTTGGGGCAGGGGACCCACTGGAACAGCTGTTGGGAGACAGATGGTAGCCTCCCGTCAAGGCCATCCAGCGTGTTCCTTAACGTTGGATTGTTTTACCTCTGAGCGGCACTTTTTTGCACACCATGGGCGAAATGGCCAGGTCACATGGACCCCGAAGGCTCAGAGAAGGTTGGGGCAGGGGACCCACTGGAACAGCTGTTGGGAGACAGATGGTAGCCTCCCGTCAAGGCCATCCAGCGTGTACCTTAACGTTGGGTTGTTTTACCTCTGAGCGGCACTTTTTTGCACACCATGGGCTAAATGGCCAGGTCACATGGACCCCGAAGGCTCAGAGAAGGTTGGGGGAGGGGACCCACTGGAACAGCTGTTGGGAGACAGATGGTAGTCTTCCGTCAAGGCCATCCAGCGTGGAAAGTCATTTTCTTACACATGATCCCATTGCCGAACGAGCTGAGCAGTTTAAATGTGAACTGAAGTCATGTATGGCGCGTTAACAAGAATTATACCAAGATCTAGTCAAAGCAGGATCTCAACGATTGATTACAGAGTTCGTTGTGAAAACTAATCAAACATCAGAATCGCTGGAAACAAGTGATAATTTGGTCCCCCATGCCACAGAGAGCATTTCACCATTGGAGTATGAACACGATAGCCAAAATGTTTCAAGGGATGAAAGTGATTTAATTCCAGTCTTATTATGCAAACGAATGCGTCTATTGTCAGAAAGTGACAACGAATAAAATATAGTTAATAAGCATATGTAAGTCATATTATTTGTACTTTTGTATTCTTGAATTAGTGACATATTATTTTCTTTATGAAGGATAATCTACTTTATATATGTACAGTCGCTCAAAAAAGTATCCGAACACTACGGTTGATTGCAGAATTCGGAAAAAAATATCTTACGACGATTTTTTTTTAGAAATTAGTGATCTGGCAACCTTCGTGTCACGTGACACGAAGATTGCCAGATCACTAATTTCTAAAATAAAATCGTTGCAAGATATTTTTTTCTGAATTCTGCAATCAACTGTAGTGTTCGGATGCTTTTTTGAGCGACTGTACATATAATTATCTTTATAAGTTTATAAAATAAAAAATGTGTTTAAATGAATAAAAATCAAATAAAGATTTAATTAAAGATTTTGATATGATTTGTTTGAAAACAACTTATTATTTGTACTGGGTTTTCACGTCTGGAACCAATCTTCTATGTTTTTTTCATATGCAATGTATTTTTTTAAAAAGGTTTTTTTTTTGCACGGTTTTTTTCGTGAACCTATCTAAAAAAATAATACCCCCTCAAGCAGCTGCTTGCCACAGAGGTCTGACAGGAGTCTGTCAGTTTATATGCCAGAGTAGAAGGTCTGAGAGGATGGCAGAACCTCAGCAGAAAAACAACACGAACATCCATGCCTTACCCGGGGCTCGAACTCAGGTCCCGCAGATCAGTAGCCAAGCGCGCTAACCACTCAGCTACCGAGGAAAAAACAGAATTCGGTGTATATCATTAACACTTTTCGTAAAAAGCTAAAAAAAAATTGAAGTAAGCCCACTTCTTTAAGTAAAAAATGCAAAGTTGCTCATGAAGCCAAAGTCTGACGTCACTTCCTACGTACTTCCTACTGCAACATAAAACTATTTCTACTTTCTTTACTGACTAGTGTGTGTTGTTTTGGTTTGGGGATATGATTGACAATCTTTGATCTCTGGCAAAAGAATTCTCAGTGAATACGTACGTGCTGGAGCACACAAATAGCCATGGGAACGGATCAGCCTTCAAGACTGCTTTCCTGTCTGTTATATAGGCTTGCAGTGAATTGGTTGATAGCAACATCTTCCCTCTTTATGATAAGACTAGTTGATCATTTTTCTGATCCAATATCTTCACGAAAGAGACGAATGTTCAGGAAAATAAATTCCTTTTTTCTTTTGGTTAGTCTTTCTGGCATTTCAGTGGAACATTCTCTCCTATAATATCAGATCAAATATGGTACTTCCTACACTGAATGATTTAGAGTCTTTTTGATGTTTTCGAAAGTTTCTTCTACAGTAGGGCACTTAATTTTCTATTTAACAAATAAACCTCCAGCTTTAAACAATAATGATTCATTGCTCTACCAAAATACCATAAAATTTTCATCCTAGGTTGATGGGAATCTCATGATCAAAGCTATTTAAATCTCGATTTTCAACAACATCCTTTCAGCATTTAAAGTATTATAGAAGCTGTAATATTCCCAATAGTAATGTGTCACAAGAATTTACGTCAGAAATTAATTGAAACAAAAATAATAAGTGTTGTTTCAAACCATTTAATAAAGTAAACATATGTTTCCGAAGTTTAAGTAATATTTATTTTAATAATAGACATTTATAAATGTTGATTATAAAACAAAATAATTTATTTTTAAATATTCTAGCTTCCATGACGTTTTAAATGCTGAATGAATATTGCTGAAAATCGAGAAGGTAAATAGATTTTAAAATTTTATTATGATTCTTAATTTATTTTCAGTCACATTTTTATATTAAATGCGTAAGCTAGAAGTTGTAGAGCTTCAAAATTAGATTCTTACTCACATAACTTTCAATTCTCTAATATTTGGAAGGGCATTGTAGGTACTTTCTATTTCTAAATAAATTTAGTCTTTTTTTATGTTTTAAAAAGTTTTTTACATTTTCACATTTAATTTTGTGTTTAACCAATAATATATCCTTCTTAGTTTTGACCAGTAAACGTTTATAATAATTCTTGATCATTAGTAGTTTAACCAGATTTTATTTAAGACTAAACCGACGTCACACGGAAACTTCATCAACAAAATCAAAAGTATTAATTTATTTCAATTGCCCTCTATTTTCGGAGAGATATTTTGTATAAACACATATATTCATTTTCCATATTCAACTAATGAAATCCGTCGCAAATAAATTAATTTCATTTCTTTTCCTACCGTTTTGTGGCAACACGAATAATATCATCCAAGTTTCAGATTATTGAAATCGGAACTGGCAACACTTCTATGAAAAGTAGAGTTGATTGAGGTTGTAAAATGAGATTTGCTTTTATGAGGTAAAATTTTCCTTCCAATTTAATTTTTACTGCATAAATTCCGATACTGGCGTTTAGGATCTGGGCTTGCGATTAGTATCCGATGTTACTGGAAATAAAAATAAAATTCTGAGCACTGATATAAATTTTCACATCTGATTATCGCTGAATTGTTTCGGTGGTTCCTTTTTAAATGTGTTGCTGAGATAATATAAGTTTTAATCGATTTTTATGGCGACTTCTATGATTTATTTTAACAGATTATTGTGGTTACTACAGCGTTAAATGCCTCATACATGCGGTTATAAGATATTTGATTTCACTCTGTAACCTTATATTTCTGTTAGCCTTTTTTTCTTACGAATGTTACCGGAGGATTCCAATGAAAAATGAATTCATAATTATACCTTTGTGCATTTATCATAAAATACTTATAGAAATATTCATTTTCCTACTGGCGCCATTTTTATCTCTCGTTATTTTTTTAAGTGATTTGGAAGATATTCTGATTGTGCTAATAGGCTTTATTAAAATTTTATATTTTATCGTACAGTCATGAATTCTAGTTTCATATTAATCCGTTGTCACATTATAAAAAAGCCACAACAAAAATACAAGGTCACAGGAGTGACTCAGTCAAGTTTGGAATTAAAAAAATCGTTTATAATCTTGTTACAGAATGTTTCCAGAAAATTGCCAAACTATCAATGTCTCTGTCCTCTGTGCCTGATCACTATTACATATTTTAATAGGATGTTAGGATGACTTCCATTTTAACTAAATGCTACCATAGATGTCTGCAGTAAGGTGCAGGGATAAACATTTACCCCTTAATATATTTTACAAAATAATTTCATTTTAAACAATGACACCCAACGTTTTGGCGCCAAGGACACTAAATGAAATCGGAGCGGGGGTAGCTCAGTCGGTAGCGCGCCAGGCTCGTAATCTGTGGTTCCCAGGTTCGAGTCCCAGCTGGGTCAGCGTTGAGATTTGTCTCCGCAAAATTCCCTGCCCACGCTCAGTAGGGGACACCGATGGGATTGGAACTAGGCCGCCGTCCGTCGGATGGGACGTTAAGCCGTGCCCCCTGTGCGGGAGAGCAATACTCTGTACACGTTAAAGAACACGCTGGATGGCCTTGACGGGAGGCTACCATCTGTCTCCCAACAGCTGTTCAAGTGTCCCCTCTCCCAACCTTCTCTGAGCCTTCGGGGTCCATGTGACCTGGCCATTTAGTCCATGGTGTGCAAAAAAGTGCCGCTCAGAGGTAAAACAACCCAACCCAACTAAATGAAATCTCCATTCTTTCTATAGACCCTCTTCCCATCAGTCTATGATATTTTTAAATAAAATATAGATCCTTACAACGAGTAGTCCCTAAAGTTCCAAGAATGAGTCGTATATATTTATCTGTAATTTATTAGTATTTCGAAATTTCATGCGTCACATATTCTTAGTAGATAATGAGGGCTTATGATCATCAAGTATTAACAAATTGATTTGGCAAAATATTTTTTCCGAATTCTGTCATCAACCATAGCGTTCGGATAATTTTTGAGCGACTGTACTATATCCGTTAGAGCTTTTTGAAATATTAAAATTTCTTACGAACTCTAATTTCGCAATACTCTGAGTACCACAGTTTGGGAACGATTACTCTAAAGTATTACCTTTTGTAAAGTCCAATATTTATTTTAGTTGCATGATCTAAACATCTTTTTTTCTCTTTTTTTTTTTCAAAAGTCGATAAATCTTTATAATCTTTGTTTACCTTTGATCTTTCTAACAGCATGTTTTAAAACAGGTCAGGCACAGTTACTAGGTCAAAATACAAAATGTCAATAAAAAAAAGTCAAACCAACAAATTTGAAAATAAACCATAGAAGTCGCCATAAAAATCCATTAAAACTTAAATTATCTCAGCAACACATTTAAAAAGGAACCACCGAAACAATTCAGCGATAATCAGATGTGAAAATTTATATCAGTGCTCAGAATTTTATTTTTATTTCCAGTAACATCGGATACTAATCGCAAGCCCAGATTCTAAACGCCAGTATCGGATTTTATGCAGTAAAAATTAAATTGGAAGAAAAATTTTACCTCGTAAAAGCAAATCTCATTTTACAACCTCAATCAACTCTCCTTTTCCTAGAAGTGTTGCCAGTTCCGATTTCAATAATCTGAAACTTGGATGATAATATTATTCGTGTTGCCACAAAATGATAGGAAAAGAAATCGAAATGAAATTAATTTATTTGCGACGGATTTCATTAGTTGAATATGGAAAATGAACATATGTGTTTATACAAAATATCTCTCCGAAAATAGTGAGCATTAGAAACAAATGAATGCTTCTGATTTTATTAATGAAGTTTCTGTGTGACGTCAGTTCAGTCTTAAATAAAATCAGGTTAAACTACTAATGATCAAGAATTAGTAACAGAAGATCACTAACAGAAGAAAAAGACGCAGATTATTTTATTAAAAAAAACGAAGCCATATAATTCTGAAATAGTTATTATATTCAAGTGTATACAAAACAATACATTGAAATGAAGTATTAAAAAATCTGCCTGTCATCGGTGACTTTCGTGTGCAAATCTTTCCTGACAACTTACTTAAATTTATAGTTTTATTTAGAACATTTGAATTGCATCAATGCTTTCAACCTATTGTCTGAGAACCTGCTCCAGCACTTGTTTTTAATAAAAATCGAGTAAAAGGCTTTTCGTAGTTGAATGTTAAATAAAATAAGCAAGAGATGAAAAATTTAAAAGTGCTCAGAACCGCCAGTTCGCAATCCCTGTATTAGTTAGCAAGTCATGTATAAAAGCAAATTTGTGTGTCTTTATATTAAAGCTAATCTATTTAAAATTAGGGTTGTTTGGGTTGTTTTACCTCTGAGCGGCACGTTTTTGCACACCATGGGCTAAATGGCCAGGTCACATGGACCCCGAAGGCTCAGAGAAGGTTGGGAGAGGGGACCCACTGGAACAGCTGTTGGAAGACAGATGGTAGCCTCCCGTCAAGGCCATCCAGCGTGTTCTTTAACGTTGGGTTGTTTTACCTCTGAGCTGCACTTTTTTGCACACCATGGGCTAAATGGCCAGGTCACATGGACGCCGAAGGCTCAGAGAAGGTTGGGGGAGGGGACCCACTGGAACAGCTGTTGGGAGACAGATGGTAGCCTCCCGTCAAGGCCATCCAGCGTGTTCTTTAACGTGCACAGGGTATGGCTCTCCCGCACACGGGGCCGCGGCTTAACGTCCCATCCGACGGACGGTGGCCTTTCCAAGCACATCGGTGTCCCCTACTGACCGTGGGCAGGGCGGGGAATTTTGCGGAGATATATCTCAACGCTGACCCAGCTGAGACTCGAACCTGGCCATTTAAAATTAGATTGAACTCACAAGGGATGAATTCGAGATCGACTTTTGTCGGATTCAAAATAACACAGACAACTTCAAGCTCAGAATAATTTAAATTTCAAATATTTCTTATTGCTGAAAAAATAATAATATTTTACAAAATTATTATTCTTTAGTAATTAAAAATAAGCATTATACGCTTTAAGTTACTGTTACTCATTCTTTATCTTTACTTAATGAATGGCTATTTGTATTTATAATGTTTCCCCACGAACTTTCAGTTTCTACTGCGATTTCTAATAATTTTCTTTCCAAATACCATTAACATTTTAATTTTGTCATAAAATAATTATAATTAATAATATAAGAATAAAATAGTGGATTAGTACCATGCATTTCTGTATAGCCTGTGATGTGTCAGAGAAATATTTTCCTCGAATCGGGCCTAGTAACTTCTGGCGGATGCGGGTTCCAAGATTTAAGCCTGAATTCATAACATATTTTAAAAATTGGGTCAAAACACAGTTCAAAAATATTTTAAATAATAATGGATGCATTGGCAGTAAGGTAGTTTACAAAAAGCCCTACAACACACATAACACTAGACCAGCATGCATGTCTACACTGTGTGCAAGACTTCTGGCAATTCGAATGTAATTTTCGTTTATACATTGGACACTGAATTAACGTTCATTTGCTTATTGAAAATAGCACATTATGCACATGAACAACGTCTATTGTGATGCAGAATATCAAAAGAATTGCATACATTGTGAAAGAGAAATATAAAATTAAAGGGTACTTACCTAAGTTGTACCAGAACAAATAGCAGTGGTCTACAAACACGTCCCCCCTCCCAACAACACACACATGAACGCACACACATCAGAGAACAGTCAGCACTGTTGGGATCAGCACCACACGGAGGACCGCTGCTACGACGGAGCGACTGCAGCGCCTATCGATTGCTTGGCTCAAGAAAGTCTCTCTTTCTGAGAGTCATTGTGCCATAAAACGTAACAGCGTTATGGGAAAGGCAAACATTGGGCTACTTTTCTTCCTCCACTGAAGGATGTGCAGCTGACGACAAGAATAGGTGCAGTCAGAGGGTTGCTCTTTTCACTAGAGCGGCTCTTCTGGTGTGGGGAATCATTCACAAGTGGAGAGATCCTTTACTCGCTACATGATGGCAAAGGATCCTCCTGAAATGAAACATCGCTTGTTCCTGCAACCTCTCATTCTCTTTAGCTCTATCCAGGAAGGAAAAAGGGGGCGGAGGTGGAAGTTTGCGTTCCCATTGGTGTGTTAATTTGATCAGTTCTTCTTGATTGCGGATTATTTCCGATTTTCTGGTTTAGGTGATCTGCAGGAATTATTTGATGTTTATTCTTGTCTTGTGGTCGTTCTTTTACAGGGTTCTCGATAGAGTTAGGAACAGTGGGAAAGAAGATTTCGAAAGTGACTAATTCTCGAAAGAAGTACTTTGTATTATAAAAAGATTTCCTGGTACCTCGAAGTTACGTGAATGAAAATTCACATTCAGGGCTCCCTTTTTAAATATTGGGGCGGGGGTGGCTTAGTCGGTAGCGCGGCAGACTCGTAATCTGTAGTTCCCAGGTTCGAGTCCCAACTGGGTCAGCGTTGAGATTTATCTCCGAAAAATTCCCCGCCCTGCCAGTAGGGTCAGTACGGTCAGTAGGGTCAGTACTGCCAGTACGGTCAGTAGGGGACACCGATGGGCTTGAAAAGGCCGCCGTCCGTCGGATGGGACGTTAAGCCGTGGCCCCTGTGTGGGAGAGCCATACCCTGTGCACTTTAAAGAACATGCTGGATGGCCTTGACGGGAGGCTACCATCTGTCCCCCAACAGCTGTTCCAGTGGGTCCTCTCCCCCAACCTTCTCTGAGCCTTCGGGGTCCATGTGACCTGGCCATTTAGCCCATGG
This sequence comes from Ryuthela nishihirai, assembly GCA_038380435.1. Classification (NCBI taxonomy): domain Eukaryota; kingdom Metazoa; phylum Arthropoda; class Arachnida; order Araneae; family Heptathelidae; genus Ryuthela; species Ryuthela nishihirai. The sequence goes on along the minus strand of JAWZYU010000192.1, from coordinate 176,092 downwards.
TGTGCAAAAAAGTGCCGCTCAGAGGTAAAACAACCCAACGTTAAAGAACACGCTGGATGGCCTTGACGGGAGACTACCATCTGTCTCCCAACAGCTGTTCCAGTGGGTCCCCTTCCCCAACCTTCTCTGAGTCTTCGGGGTCCATGTGACCTGGCCATTTAGCCCACGGTGTGCAAAAAAGTTTCGCTCAGAGGTAAAACAACCCAAATCTACAATAACTAAAGATGTTCTATCGTTCATAAAAATTTCTACTAAACAAGCATCGACAATATAAGGTACCACTTCGCACTGTACAAAATAAAATACTTTCTAGAACTACTCCAACATTTTTAATGTATTCTTCTATTTTTAAAATCAACTTTTGCACCTCTCTCTCATAATAAAAAAAAACTTGCATTGCTGTTGTTAAAAGCTGACGTTGACTTACTCACTTAAATACTAAACGAATATTGTCCAAAAACGATATTGATATATTTGATTGAGATCTTCATCTGTTATCACATTTTTAAAGCTTATTTTAGAAGTTATAGATTGGGTTGGGTTGTTTTACCTCTGAGCGGCACTTTTTTGCACACCATGGGCTAAATGGCCAGGTCACAAGAACCCCGAAGGCGCAGAGAAGGTTGGGAGAGGGGACCCACTGGAACAGCTGTTGGGAGACAGATGGTAGCCTCTCTTCAAGGCCATCCAGCGTGTTCTTTAACGTGCACAGGGTAGGGCTCTCCCGCACACGGGGCCACGGCTTAACGTCCCATCCGACGGACGACGCCCTGTCCAAGCCCATCGGTGTCCCCTACTGACCGTGGGAAGGGCGGGGAATTTTGCGGAGATAAATCTCAATGCTGACCCAGCTGGGACTCGAACTGCGAACTACAGATTACGAGCCTGGCGCGCTGCCGACTGAGACACCCCCGCCCCACAGAAGTTATAGAGCTTTGACTTCAGCTAACATAGTGTTCCTCCTCAATTTATGACAATCAAGGTACATTATTGAAGAAGACACCGAAATCACCCTAGAAAAGGCATTTGAAAATCACCTTATACAAGGATGCTTTCAATATGTAACTTTACTAACAGCACGAGTCATTAGTCTTTTTGAAGGTAATAAGGTAATATTTGCGTGAGATCATCATCATTAAGACTGAAATTGAATTTTAAGTGTTTATTCGATGATCATACAATTAACCAGCTCCTCAAATGAAATTAATTGTGGGATTTTAGAATAAACTTAGTTATGTATTCTCACGATTTGCATTTAATAAACACCTTTGCAGCTCATTTGCACAAATCATTCATCATTTCATCTCAGTCTAGCACACCATATGCGAATTCATCACAACATTGTACACGCGATTCATCACTGAACCTTAAACATACTTTTCCAGGAAGTTCGCTCTCAAAATGCAGATTGCGTTGAGTTGTTTTCCCTCTGAGAGGCACTTTTTTGCACACTATGGGCTAAATGGCCAGGTCACATGGACCCCGAATGCTCAGAAAAGGTTTGAGGAGGGGACCCACTGGAAAAGCTGTTGGGAGACAGATGGTAGCCTCCCGTCAAGGCCTTCCAGTGTGTTCTTTAACGTTGAGTTGTTTAACTCTGAGCTGCACTTTTTTGCACACCATGGGCTAAATGGCCAGGTCACAAGAACCCCGAAGGCTCAGAGAAGGTTGGGGGAGGGGACACACTGGAATAGCTATTGGGAGACAGATGGTAGCCTCCCGTCAAGGCCATCCAGCGTGTTCTTTAACGTGCACAGGGTATGTCTCTCCCGCACACGGGGCCACGGCTTAACGTCCCATCCGACGGACGGCGGCCTTTCCAAGCCCATCGGTGTCCCCTACTGACCGTGGGCAGGGCGGGGAATATTGTGGAGATAAATCTCAACGCTGACCCAGCTGGGACTCGAACCTGGGAACTACAGATTACGAGCCTGGCGCGCTACCGACTGAGCAACCCCCGCCCCTCAAAATGCAGGAAAGAAAAGAAAACATGTAAAAATCTCCCACCTGGACAAAATATATAATTTTTTTTTTATTTATTCCCTTCACACTCTAAAAACTCTAGGACAGAATAAACTCACAGTCGTGCAAATGATTTGAAGAAAGATTTTCACGCTTCAGCGTTTTTCGGAAACATAGACTTGGCGGAAGTAGTCTTGAGTACGCTATGATAGTTTTCAGCGAGGGAAAAACCCTATCATCAACATCCAAAAGGGGATGATGTCTGAAGAAGGAATTTTGCAAGTGACAGGATGAAAAAAAAGGGGAAAACTGAAATCGTAAGGACGACAAAGCGCTACTTGTAACCCATTAGTCAGGCTCTGCGTATTCAGAATGGCAGCAATTTTCTTAGATACGAGTATTACTTCTAAGACGGATGTTTAGAGAAACATCATGAGAAGCGAGCAGGTATTTTAACGTCTTCATATTTAAGCGGGACCAAGGGCTCTAACGCAGCATTAAATTATTACAAGTAGGAAATTTCGTCTCCCCAAAGAGCGTTATACGTGTAGTTAACCACCACAGATTACTATACTTGAAGGAATGTACGGTGCCTCCATTTCGTTAGTCTTCTCAGCTTCGCAATGGCCATTGCTGCGAATGAATGCAGGGATAGCAGAGTCACGTGGCAGAACGGGAATGATGCAGGGATAGCGGAGTCACGTGGCAGAACGGGAATGATAGAGTCGTAAACTTCATAGTACGATCATTGTGCAGTAGTGTCGTGAAGCGAATGAAATATGTCCCGGCGAATTGTGAAGTTTGCTTGTCACAATGAACTGTAACATAACAGTACAGAAACTTTATACAAAAACAGCTCGAAAATTGAGTTTGCTTATTTGATATAAAGTTGGGTTGTTTTACCTCTGAGCGGCACGTTTTTGCACACCACGGGCTAAATGGCCAGGTCATATGGACCCCGAAGGCTCAGAGAAGGTTGGGGGAGGGGAGCCACTGGAATAGCTGTTGGGATACAGATGGTAGCCTCCCGTCAAGGCTATCCAGTGTGTTCTTTAACGTGCACAGGGTATGGCTCTTTCCGCACACGGGACCACGGCTTAACGTCCCATCCGACGGGCGGCGGCCTTTCGAAGCCCATCGGTGTCCCCTATTGACCGTTGGCAGGGCGGGGAATTTTGCGGAGATAAATCTCAACGCTGGGTTGGGTTGTTTTACCTCTGAGCGGCACTTTTTTGCACACCACGGGCTAAATGGCCAGGTCATATGGACCCCGAAGGCTCAGAGAAGGTTGGGGGAGGGGAGCCACTGGAATAGCTGTTGGGGATACAGATGGTAGCCTCCCGTCAAGGCTATCCAGTGTGTTCTTTAACGTGCACAGGGTATGGCTCTTTCCGCACACGGGACCACGGCTTAACGTCCCATCCGACGGGCGGCGGCCTTTCGAAGCCCATCGGTGTCCCCTACTGACCGTTGGTAGGGCGGGGAATTTTGAGGATATATATCTAAACGCTGACCCAGCTGGGACTCGAACCTGGGAACTAGAGATTACGAGCCTGGCGCGCTACCCCGCCCCTTGATATAAAGTCTTAGTTGTAAAGTCTGAAATTCTTCTATAACATGGTCTGAGTCGCCAATGTTAAGTCTCGTAGTTTGTTGGTCTCGTAGTCCTGGGTTACAGTGTCGATTGTGACAATTTTCTCTGCAGTTTCGAGGAGAATAGGGGCGGGGGTGGCTCAGTCGTTAGCGCGCCAGGCTCGTAATCTGTAGTTCTCAAGTTCCAGTCCCAACTGGGTCAGCGTTGAGATTTATCTTCTAAAAACTCCCTGCCAAGGTCAGTAGAAGACCAATGGGCTTGGAAAGGTCGCCATCCGTCGGATGGGACGTAAGCCGTGGTCCCGAGTGCGGGAGAACCATATTCTGTGCACGTTAAAGAACACGCTGGATGGCCTTGACGGGAGGCTACCATCTGTCTCCCAACAGCTATTCCAGTGGGTCCCTCCCCCAACCTTCTCTGAGCCTTCGGGGTCCATGTGACCTGGCCATTTAGCCCATGGTGTGCAAAAAAGTGCCGCTCAGAGGTAAAACAATCCAACCTTAAATGACACGCTGGATGGCCTTGACGGGAGGCTACCATCTGTCTCCCAACAGCTGTTCCAGTGAATCCCCTCCACCAACATTCTCTGAGCCTTCGGGGTCCTTGTGACCTGGCCATTTAGCCCATGGTGTGCAAAAAAGTGCCGCTCAGATGTAAAACAACCCAACAATAAAGAACACGCTGTATGACCTTGACGGGAGGCTACCATCTGTTTCCTAACAGCTGTTCCAGTGGGTCCCCTCCCCAGACCTTCTCTGAGCCTTCGGGGTCCTTGTGACATGGCCATTTAGCCCATGGTGTGCAAAAAGTGCCGTTCAGAGATAAAACAACCCAACCCAACGTTAAAGAACACGCTGGATGACCTTGACGGGAGGCTACCATCTGTCTCCCAACAGCTATTCCAGTGGAAACCCTCCCCCAACCTTCTCTGAGCCCTCGGAGTCCTTGTGACCTGGCCATTTATCCCATGGTGTGCAAAAAATGCCACTCAGAGGTAAAACAACCCAACTCCCACTATTTTTTATGGAGTATTGTACGTAATAATCAATATTAATAAAACTGGATTTTCGAGTTTAAAATTATAGGTTTTCACTTAGGGAAAAAATCGATTTTCTCAATGTCCATGTTCTTCAATTAATTGGAATTCTCTTGGCAGTACATTTTCCCATGAACTCTGTTCCCAATCATTATCATGTTACTATGACAAACATTGTATTTTTTTTTGTCGTGTGTGATGATTAACACAAACATTTTTCGGAAATCAATCGCCGTGATAGATACAATACCCTGCTACAATATTAGGGAATTTCCACGTTAGAATAGTTCAATAGATTCTAAAATATGCATTTAATGGAAACATTTAACTGAAGGTCGTAATCAAATATATTTAAATATAGATTGTCAACAATATTCGTTCAATTACTTTGGGGTTATTTTACCTCTGAGCGGCACTTTTTTTGCCTCAATGGGCTAAAAGGTCAGGTCACAAGGACCCCGAGGACTCAGAGAAGTCTTGACGGATGAGACCCACTTGTTTTTTACCTCTGAGCGGCACATTTTTGCACACAATGGGCTAAAAGGCAGGTCAAAAGGACCCCGAGGACTCAGAGAAATCTTGCGGGAGGGGACCCACTTGCTTTTTTACCTCTGAGCGGCACTTTTTTTTGCCTCAATGGGCAAAATGGTCAGGTCACAAGGCCCCCGAGGACTCAGAGAAGTATTGTGGGAGGGGACCCACTTGCTTTTTTACCTCTGAGCGGCACTATTTTTTGGCACACAATGGGCTAAATGGTCAGGTCACAAGGACCCCGAGGACTCAGAGAAGTCTTGCGGGAGGGGACCCACTGGCATTTTTATCTATTAGTGGCACATTTTTTGCACACAATGGACTAAATGGTCAGGTCACAAGGATCCCAAGGACACAGAAGTCTTGGGGGAGGGGACCAACTGGTTTTTTTACTTCTGAGCGGCCTTTTTTTTTGCGCAAAATGGGCTAAATGATCAGGTCCCGAGGACTCAGAGAAGTCTTGAGAGATGGGACCCACTTGTTTTTTACCTCTGAGCGGCACATTTTTGCACACAATGAGCTAAAAGGTCAGGTCACAAGGACCCCGAGGACTCAGAGAAGTCTTGAGGGATGGGACCCACTCGTTTTTTTACCTCTGAGCGGCACATTTTTTGCCCACAATAGGCTAAAAGGCAGGTCACAAGGACCCAGAGGACTCAGAGAAGTCTTGAGGGATGGGACCCACTTTTTTTTCTACCTCTGAGCGGCACATTTTTTGCACACAATGGGCTAAAAGTTCAGGTCACAAGGACCCCGAGGACTCAGAGAAGTCTTGAGGGATGGGACCCACTTGTTTTTTATCTGTGAGCGGCACATTTTTGCACACAATAGGCTAAAAGGTCAGGTCGCAAGGACCCCGAGGACTCAGAGAAGTCTTGAGGGATGGGACCAACTTGTTATTTACCTCTGAGCGGCACATTTTTTGCACACAATGGGCTAAATAGTAAGGTCACAAGGACCAGTCCCGAATGCTCTTACCTTGAGGAATCCATAAGCTCTATTTCCTCCGGTAATTCCACTTCCGCCCATGCTGAGAGAAAGTACACCGTTGTACCTTGGAAATGCCGTCGTCCCTTGAATGGACCTTAATCTGACCTGGGGTGGGGGTGGCTCATTCGGTAGCGCGCCAGGCTCGTAATCTGTAGTTCCCAGGTTCGAGTCCCATCTGGGTCAGCGTTGAGATTTATCTCCGCAAAATTCCCCACCCTGCCCGCGGTCAGTAGGGGACACTGATGGGATTGGAAAGTCCGTCGGATGGGACGTTAAGCCGTGGTCCCGTGTGCGGGAGAGCCATACCCTGTGCACGTTAAAGAACACGCTGGATGGCCCTGACGGGAGGCTACCATCTGTCTCCCAACAGCTGTTCCAGTGGGTCCCCCTCCCCGAACCTTATCTGAGCCTTCGGGGTCCATGTGACCTGCCCATTTAGCCCATGGTGTGCAAAAATGTGCCGCTCAGAGGTAATAAACCCAACGTTAAAGAACACACTGGATGGCCTTGACGGGAGGTTACCATCTGTCTCCCAACAATTGTTCCAGTGGGTCCCCTCCACCAACCTTCTCTGAGCCTTCGGGGTCCTTGTGACCTGGCCATTTAGCCCATGGTGTGCAAAAAAGTGCCGCTCAGAGGTAAAATAATCCAACGTTAAGGAACACGCTGGATGGCCTTGACGGGAGGCTACCATCTTTCACCCAACAGCTCTTCCAGTGGATCCTCTCCCCCAACCTTCTCTGAGCCTTCGGGGTCCATGTGACCTGCCCATTTAGCCCATGGTGTGCAAAAAAGTGCCGCTCAGAGGTAAAACAACCCAACTAATCTAACTCCGAGCCCTAGGATCTTAGTGATATCGCTTTTTAGCCTCTTGTGCACATAAAAGGGACTTTCATAGCTAACGCAGCGCCATCTTTAGCACGTTGACGGATGAAAATTCTTGTGCAAACTTGCAAACCTGTGAATCATGTATTAACCTTGCAGCCCAGTTTGAATTTTTTATCGCATACGCCGCGCGATGCAAACGTGAATCACACTTAAAAAGAGGGAGTCAACTTTTTCGAGATAAATTCACTATAAAGAGTGATGGTATTTTGAGCCAAATACAAAAAAAAAAAAAAAAAAATAGCGTGGCTTATTTAATTTACCCCTTGTGTCGAATTACCCTATCTGGATTTCACCCTGCAACGAATTACCCTGGTTGGATAAACCTTGCAGTGAATTTCAGTGGCTAGTGATTAGCATCAGATATTCGCCAAGAGGCGATGTTACCTTTTTTTTTGGGAAATCTTACAGCGAATTACAGAGGCTAGTCATTAGAATCAGATATTCGCCAAGAGGCGATGTTATTTTTTTGGGAAACCTTACAGCGAATTACAGAGGCTAGTGATTAGCATCAGATATTCGCCAAGAGGCGATGTTATTTTTTTGGGAAACCTTACAGCGAATTACAGAGGCTAGTGATTAGCATCAGATATTCGCCAAGAGGCGATGTTATTTTTTTGGGAAACCTTACAGCGAATTACAGAGGCTAGTGATTAGCATCAGATATTCGCCAAGAGGCGATGTTATTTTTTTGGGAAACCTTACAGCGAATTACAGAGGCTAGTGATTAGCATCAGATATTCGCCAAGAGGCGATGTTATTTTTTTGGGAAACCTTACAGCGAATTACAGAGGCTAGTGATTAGCATCAGATATTCGCCAAGAGGCGATGTTATTTTTTTGGGAAACCTTACAGCGAATTACAGAGGCTAGTGATTAGCATCAGATATTCGCCAAGAGGCGATGTTACCTTTTTCGGGAACCTTACAGCGAATTACAGAGGCTAGTGATTAGCATCAGATATTCGCCAAGAGGCGATGTTATTTTTTTGGGAAACCTTACAGCGAATTACAGAGGCTAGTGATTAGCATCAGATATTCGCCAAGAGGCGATGTTATTTTTTTGGGAAACCTTACAGCGAATTACAGAGGCTAGTGATTAGCATCAGATATTCGCCAAGAGGCGATGTTATTTTTTTGGGAAACCTTACAGCGAATTACAGAGGCTAGTGATTAGCATCAGATATTCGCCAAGAGGCGATGTTACCTTTTTCGGGAAACCTTACAGTGAATTACAGAGGCTAGTGATTAGCATCAGATATTCGCCAAGAGGCGATGTTACTTTTTTTGGGGGGAAATCTTACAGCGAATTACAGAGGCTAGTGATTAGCATCAGATATTCGCCAAGAGGCGATGTTACTTTTTTCGGGAAACCTTACAGCGAATTACAGAGGCTAGTGATTAGCATCAGATATTCGCCAAGAGGCGATGTTACTTTTTTTGCGGGAAACCTTACAGCGAATTACAGAGGCTAGTGATTAGCATCAGATATTCGCCAAGAGCCGATGTTACTTTTTTCGGGAAATCTTACAGCGAATTACAGAGGCTAGTGATTAGCATCAGATATTCGCCAAGAGGCGATGTTACTTTTTTCGGGAAACCTTACAGCGAATTACAGAGGCTAGTGATTAGCATCAGATATTCGCCAAGAGGCGATGTTACTTTTTTTTTGGGGAACCTTACAGCGAATTACAGAGGCTAGTGATTAGCATCAGATATTCGCCAAGAGGCGATGTTACTTTTTTTGGGGGAAACCTTACAGCGAATTACAGAGGCTAGTGATTAGCATCAGATATTCGCCAAGAGGCGATGTTACCTTTTTTGGTGCGAAACCTTACAGCGAATTACAGAGGCTAGTGATTAGCATCAGATATTCGCAGACGCGATGTTACCTTTTTTTGGGGGGGGAAACCTTACAGCGAATTACAGAGGCTAGTGATTAGCATCAGATATTCGCTAAGAGGCGATGTTACCTATTTTGGGAAACTTTACAGCGAATTACAGAGGCTAGTGGTTAGCATCAGATATTCGCCAAGAGGCGATGTTACTTTTTTGGGAAACCTTACAGCGAATTACAGAGGCTAGTGATTAGCATCAGATATTCGCCAAGAGGCGATGTTACTTTTTTGGGAAACCTTACAGCGAATTACAGAGGCTAGTGATTAGCATCAGATATTCGCCAAGAGGCGATGTTACCTTTTTTGGGAAACCTTACAGCGAATTACAGAGGCTAGTGATTAGCATCAGATATTCGCCAAGAGGCGATGTTACTTTTTTTGGGGGGGAAACCTTACAGCGAATTACAGAGGCTAGTGATTAGCATCAGATATTCGCCAAGAGGCGATGTTACCTTTTTTGGGAAACCTTACAGCGAATTACAGAGGCTAGTGATTAGCATCAGATATTCGCCAAGAGGCGATGTTACTTTTTTGGGGGAAACCTTACAGCGAATTACAGAGGCTAGTGATTAGCATCAGATATTCGCCAAGAGGCGATGTTACTTTTTTTTTGGGAAACCTTACAGCGAATTACAGAGGCTAGTGATTAGCATCAGATATTCGCCAAGAGGTTATATTTCCTTTTTTGGGAAACCTTACAGCGAATTACAGAGGCCAATGATTAGCATCAGATACTCGAGAAGAGGCGATGTTACTTTTTTTTTGGGAAACCTTACAGCTAATTACAGAGGCTAGTGATTAGCATCAGATATTCGCCAAGAGGCGATGTTACTTTTTTGGGGGGAAACCTTACAGCGAATTACAGAGGCTAGTGATTAGCATCAGATATTCGCCAAGAGGCGATGTTACCTTTTTTGGTGGGAAACCTTACAGCGAATTTCAAAGGCTAGTGATTAGCATCAGATATTCGCCAAGAGGCGATGTTACCTTTTTTTGGGGGGGGAAACCTTACAGCGAATTACAGAGGCTAGTGATTAGCATCAGATATTAGCTAAGAGGCGATGTTACCTATTTTGGGAAACTTTACAGCGAATTACAGAGGCTAGTGATTAGCATCAGATATTCGCCAAGAGGCGATGTTACCTTTTTTGGGAAACCTTACAGCGAATTACACAGGCTAGTGATTAGCATCAGATATTCGCCAAGAGGCGATGTTACTTTTTTTGGGGGGGAAACCTTACAGCGAATTACAGAGGCTAGTGATTAGCATCAGATATTCGCCAAGAGGCGATGTTACCTTTTTTGGGAAACCTTACAGCGAATTACAGAGGCTAGTGATTAGCATCAGATATTCGCCAAGAGGCGATGTTACTTTTTTGGGGGAAACCTTACAGCGAATTACAGAGGCTAGTGATTAGCATCAGATATTCGCCAAGAGGCGATGTTACTTTTTTTTTGGGAAACCTTACAGCGAATTACAGAGGCTAGTGATTACTTTGCAGTGATATACACTGGCTAATGTTTATTTTGGCGAATACAGGTTTGGGGACGCAACATTTCTGGTTTAAGAGATCAATGAAAAACACTCTTATTTGAATAGAAACTAATAAAATATTATTATTTGAACATTTTTGCAATCATCTATTAATTTGCATTTCCGTCGTTAGAAGGTGCTCAAATCGCAAAATAAAAAAATCATTCTCTTTACAAAAAGAGCCTCAGATATTCGCCAAGAGGCTCTGTATTATTTCCCCATAATTATTGATTGTTACAGACCACGTGTTTGTCATGTCACCAGCGTCTGTCACTACAATCTAAGAGTTTTATTTAATTTCCAAAATTATTATTATCTCTCTTCCATTATCCCCAGTTCATAAATTCAATCCATCTTCATCGTTAAATCCAGCTTTCGCTTTACAAAATCCCTTTGCTATTCTTTCTCATCTCGAAACCATTACAAGCGAAATCGTTCTCTCAAAATAAAATAACAAAAAACTATCCCTTTTTTCCATCTCTAATCGTTTCAGCGAACATTATTGACACTAACGATTTAGCAAGGTTTGGGTTGTTTTACCTCTGAGCGGCATTTATTTTGCACACCATGGGCTAAATGACCAGGTCACATGGACCCCGAAGTCTCAGAGAAGGTTGGGGGAGGGGACCCACTGGAACAGCTGTTGGGAGACAGATGGTAGCCTCCCGTCAAGCCATCCAGCGTGTTCTTTAACGTTGGGTTGCTTTACCTCTGAGCGGCAATTTTTTTTGCACACCATGGGCTAAATGGCCAGGTCACAAGGACCCCGAAGGCTCAGAGAAGGTTGGGGAGGGGACCCACTGGAACAGCTGTTGGGAGACAGATGGTAGCCTGCCGTCAAGGCCATCCAGCGTGTTCTTTAACGTTGGGTTGTTTTACCTCTGAGAGCAATGTTTTGCACACCATGGGCTAAATGGCCAGGTCACATGGACCCCGAATGCTCAGAGAAGATACGGGGAGGGGACCCACTGGAACAGCTGTTGGGAGACAGATGGTAGCCTCCCGTCAAGCCATCCAGCGTGTTCTTTAACGTTGGGTTGTTTTTCCTCTGAGCGGCACTTTTTTGCACACCATGGGCTAAATGTACAGGTCACAACGACCCCGAAGGCTTAGAGAAGATTGAGGGAGGGGACCCACTGGAACAGCTGTTGGGAGACAGATGGTAGCCTGTCGTCAAGGCCATCCAGCGTGTTCTTTAACGTTGGGTTGTTTTACCTCTGAGCGGCACTTTTTTGCCCACCATGGGCTAAATGGCCAGGTCACAACGATCCCGAAGGCTCAGAGAAGGTTGGGGGAGGGGACCCACTGGAACAGCTGTTGGGAGACAGATGGTAGCCTCCCTTCAAGGCCATCCAGTGTGTTCTTTAACGTGCACAGGGTATGGCTCTTTCCGCACAAGAGGCCAGAGCTTAGCGTCCCATCCGACAGACGGCGGCCTTTCCAAGCCCATCGGTGTCCCCTACTGACCGTGGGCAGCACGTTGAATTTTGCGGAGATAAATCTCAACCCTGTCCCAGCTGGGACTCGAACCTGGGAACTGCAGATTACGAGCCTGGCGCGCTACCGACTGAGCCACCCCAGCCCCACGATTTAGCAAGAGTTTCCACTGCCCGCCAGAAAATGAAACTTAAGAACTTTCTTAAAAAAATTCCCTGAATCGATCGAATTGAGAGAGTAAAACAGAGAGAAAATGAAAAAATTTTTATTTGTATTCTCTTGTAAACAACAACTGCTTATTAACCGAAATTTAACTCAGTCGGTGACCTTGGAAAGAAAAAGAACTTGCGGGAAATAAAAAATGAGATGAAGAAGTCCGTCTCGATTCACGGACGAAGTAATCTATTTTAATATCAGCAAAGATGAGCCCTATCATTAAACTGTCTTTCTGTCGAAAGATAAATATTGTGATTATCACTGAAATCATTTGCAGATGGCGCTTCCGTCATTCGCAAACGGTTAAAGGGGGGGGGGGATATCGTGCCTTTTTTTCGTGGTTGATGAGAACTTGGTAAGGAGATTGGAAAAAAAATCTCATCTGCGAAAATATTTATTTACACTCGCTTGTTTTTCACGTGAGTTATTTCTCTGACGTTTCGTGTGAAGAACTACTTTCAAATAGCGAAGGCTTTTTCACAGACATTTAAGCGATCGAAAATGTACACTGCCTTAACAAAATATTAGAGAATTTCCATATCAATGGGGGCGGGGGTGGCTCAGTCGGTAGCGCGCCAGGCTCGTAATCTGTAGATCCCAGGTTCGAGTCCAGCTGGGTCAGGGTTGAGATTTATCTCCGCAAAATTTCCCGCCCTGCCCACGGTCAGTAGGGGACACCGATGGGCTTGGAAAGGCCGCCGTCCGTCGGATGTGACGTTAAGCCGTGGCCCCGTGTGCGGGAGAGACATAATCTGTGCATGTTAAAGAACACGCTCGATGGCCTTGACGGGAGGCTACCATCACTTTTCCAACAGCTGTTCCAGTGGGTCCCCTCCCCCAACCTTCTCTGAGCCTTCAGGGTCCATGTGACCTGGACATTTAGCCCATGATGTGCAAAAAAGTGCCGCTCAGAAGAAAAACAAACCAACGTTAAAGAACACGCTGGATGGCCTTGACGGGAGGCTACCATCTGTCTCCCAACAGCTGTTCCAGTGTGTCCCCTCCCCCATCCTTCTCTGAGCCTTCGGGGTCCATGTGACCTGACCATTTAGCCCATGATGTGCAAAAAAGTGCCGCTCAGAGGAAAAACAAACCAACGTTAAAGAACACGCTGGATGGCCTTGACGGGAGGCTACCATCTGTCTCCCAACAGCTGTTCCAGTGTGTCCCCTCCCCCATCCTTCTCTGAGCCTTCGGGGTCCATGTGACCTGAACATTTAGTCCATTGTGTGCAAAAAAGTGCCGCTCAGAGGTAAAACAACCCAACGTTAAAGAACACGCTGGATGGCCTTGATGGGAGGCTACCATCTGTCTCCCAACAGCTGTTCCAGTGAGTCCCCTTTCCCAACCTTCTCTGAGCCTTCGGGGTCCATGTGACCTGGCCATTTAGCCCATGGTGTGCAAAAAAGTGCCGCTCAGAGGTAAAACAACCCAACCCAAATCCATATCAATAAGGATCTAATTTTGAAGCTATCTAACTTCTAAAATATTCATTTAATGGAAAAATTGGACTGAAGATAAATTAGAGATCAAAATCAAACATATTTAAATGTCGATATTTCTGTAATATTTTTTTCATTTTTTAAAGAGTTAAGTAAGTCGGAATATTCAATAAGCACGTTTTTGCATATAAGACTAAATAACCAGGTCACAACCCCATGAGTTCAGAGAATGATGGGGAACAGGACTCACTGTTCCGCTGTTGTGTTGGGTTGTTTTATCTCTGAGCGGCACTTTTTTTCACAGAATTTGTTACATGGCCAGGTCAGATGGATCCCGAAGGCTCAGAAAAGGTTGGGGGAGGGGACCCACTGGAACAGCTGTTGGGAGACAGATGGTAGCCTCTCGTGAAAGCCATCCAGCGTATTATTAACGTTGTTGAGTAGTTTTACCTCTGAGCGGCAATTTTTTGCACACAATGGACTAAATGGCCAGGTCACATGGACCCCGAAGGCTCAGAGAAGGTTGGGGGAGGGGACCCACAGGAACAGCTGTTGGGAGACAGATGGTAGTCTCTCGTGAAGGCCATCCAGCGTGTTCTTTAACGTTGGATTGTTTTACCTCTGAACAGCACTTTTTTGCACACCATGGGATAAATGGCCAGGTCACATGGACCCCGAAGGCTCAGAGAAGGTTGGGGGAGGGGACCCACTGGAACAGCTGTTGGGAGACAGATGGTAGACTCCCGTCAAGTCCATCCAGCGTGTTGTTTAACGTTGGGTTGTTTTACCTCTGAGCGTCACTTTTTTGCACACCGAAGGCTCAGAGAAGATTGGGGGAGGGACCCACTGGAACTGCTGTTGGGAGACAGATGGTAGCCTCCCGTCAAGACCATCCAGTGTGTTCTTTAACGTTGGGTTGTTTTACCTCTGAGTGGCACTTTTTTGCACACAATAGGCTAAATGGCCAGGTCACATGGACCCCGAAGGCTCAGAGAAGGTTGGGGGAGGGACCCACTGGAACAGCTGTTGGGAGACAGATGGTAGCCTCCCGTGAAGTCCATCCAGCGTGTTGTTTAACGTGCACAGGGTATGGCTCTTTCCGCACACGAGGCCACGACTTAACGTCCCATCCGACGGACGGCGGTCTTTCCAAGCCCATCGGTGTCCCCTACTGACCGTGGGCAGGGCGGGGAATTTTGCGGAGATAAATCCCAACGCTGACCCAGATGGAACTCGAACCTTGGAAATACAGATTACGAGCCTGGCGCGCTACCAACCGAGCCACCGCCGCCCCCACCTAATTGTAAATACTTGGGGTCCTTGTAACCTGGTATTGAACAAAATCATGTGAATAACATCAAGGCTAAACAATGTCGTATAAAACAGAATTTCAAGAAAGAGAAAAAAAACGGTGAATGAAAATTATCTCAAAAACTTCATGCGCATAGCAACATACATCAAATAAAAAAAATAATACTCAGAATGAAAGTTGGGTTGGGTTGTTTTACCTCTGAGCGGCACTTTTTTGCACACCATGGGCTAAATGACCAGGTCACAAGGACCCCGAAGGCTCAGAGAAGGTTGGGGAAGGGGACCCATTGGAACAGCTGTTGGGAGACAGATGGTAGCCTCTCGTCAAGGCCATCCAGTGTGTTCTTTAACGTGCACACGGTATGGCTCTTTCCGCACAAGAGGTCATCCGTCAAGGTCATCCAGTGTGTTCTTTAACGTTGGGTTGTTTTACCTCTGAGCGGCACTTTTTTGCACACCATGGGCTAAATGGCCAGGTCACATGGACCCCGAAGGCTCAGAGAAGGTTGGGGGAGGGGACCCACTGGAACAGCTGTTGGGAGACAGATGGTAGCCTCCCGTCAAGGCCATCCAACGTGTCCTTTAACGTGCACAGGGTATGGCTCTCCCGTACACGGGGCAACGGCTTAACGTCCCATCCGACGGACGGCGGTCTTTCCAAGCCCATCGGTGTCCCCTACTGACCTTGGGCAGGGCGGGAAATTTTGCGGAGATAATTCTCAATGCTGACCCAGCTGGGACTCGAACCTGGGAACTACAGATTACGAGCCTGGCGCGCTACCGACTGAGCCACCCCCGCCCCATCCGAATGAAAAGATCAGTTTTTTTACCTCTGCACCCGATTGAATGGATTGGTCTGCTTCTTCGTTTCAGGAAGATCGCAGTAAACTGAGTAGGTCATCCTGATAGCAGAGATGACATTGAGCAAATACTATCCATCATGCATTGCTGCTCTTGTCACATGTTGGAAAACCAGGATCTCGCCAAGCCCGCGTGACGCCTGTGTCGTGCGCTGTGCCAACCTACTAAATAACCTCCACATGTATGTGTTCACAGTTAGCTAACAATGATAACGCCTTGTTTTTTTTTTTTGGTTGTTTTTTTTCGGGGCGGGGGTGGCTCAGTCGGTAGCGCGCCAGGCTCGTAATCTGTAATTCCCAGGTTCGAGTCACAGCTGGGTCAGCGTTGAGATTTATCTCCGTAAAACTCCCCGCCCTGCCCACGGTCAGTAGGGGACACCGATGGGCTTGGAAAGGTAGCCGTCCGTCGGATGGGACGTTAAGCAGTGGCCCCGTGTGCGGGAGAGCCATACCCTGTGCACGTTAAAGAACACGCTGGATGGCCTTGACGTGGGGCTACCATCTGTCTCCCAACAGCTGTTCCAGTGGGTCTCCTCCCCCAACCTTCTCTGAGCCTTCGGGGTTCATGTGACCTGGCCATTTAGCCCATGGTGTGCAAAAAAAGTGCCGCTCAGAGGTAAAACAACCCAACGTTAAAGAACACGCTGGATGGCCTTGACGGGAGGCTACCATCTGTCTCCCAACAGCTGTTCCAGTGGGTCCCCTCCCCCAACCTTCCCTGAGCCTTCGGGGTCCATGTGACCTGGCCATTTAGCCCATGGTGTGCAAAAAAGTGCCGCTCAGAGGTAAAACAACCCAACCCAACTCTGAGCGGCACTTTTTTGCACATCATGGGCTAAATGGTCAGGTCACAAGAGCCCCAAAGGCTTAGAGAAAGTTGGGAGAGGGGGCTCACTGGAACAGCTGTTGGGAGACAGATGGTAGCCTTCCGTCAAGGCCATCCAGCATGATCTTTAACGTGCACTGGGTATGGCTCTCCCGCACACGGGGCCACGGCTTAACGTCCCATCCGGCGGACGGCGGCCTTTACCAAGCCCATCGGTGTCCCCTACTGACCGTGGGCAGGGCGGGGAATTTTGCGGAGATAAATCTCAACGCTGACCCAGCTGCGACTCGAACCTGTTAACTACAGATTACGAGCCTGTCGCGCTACCGACTAAGCCACCCCCGCCCCTCTCCATTTCTGTCACCATCTAGCCTACACTAGAATGAAATGTGTTATTTTTTTTCCCCTGCGATGGCTGCCATTCCGTTGACATGGACGCGTGAGCCTTTCGCTCTTTTTCTTTTCAAATGGGACTCACCCAGCAAGCAAAGAACTTCTGTGTAATGTTCCGCTTCCTTTTCATAAGCACAGATGACTTGGGTTGGGTTGTTTTACCTCCGAGCGGCACTTTTTTGCACACCATGGGCTAAATGGCCAGGTCACATGGACCCCGAAGTCTCAGAGAAGGTTGGGGGAGGGGACCCACTGGAAAACCCGTTGGGACACAGATGGTAGCCTCCCGTCAAGGCCATCCAGCGTGTTCTTTAACGTTGGGTTGTTTTAACACTGAGCGGCACTTTTTTGCACACCATGGGCTAAATGGCCAGGTCACAAGTACCCCGAAGTCTCAGAGAAGGTTGGGGGAGGGGACCCATTGGAACAGCTGTTGGGAGACAGATGGTAGCCTCCCGTCAAGGCCATCCAGCGTGTTCTTTAACGTGCACAGGGTATGTCTCTCCCGCACACGGGGCCACGGCTTAACGTCCCATCCGACGGACGGCGGCCTTTCCAAACCCATAGGTGTCACCTACTGACCGTGGGCAGGGCGGGGAATTTTGCGGAGATAAATCTCAACGCTGACCCAGCTGGGACTCGAACCTGAGAACTACAGATTACGAGCCTGGCGCGCTACTGACTGAGCCACCACCTCCCCTCTCCATTTTTGTCACCATCTAGCCTACACTAGAATGAAATGTGTTATTTTTTTTCCCCTGCGATGGCTGCCATTCCGTTGACATGGACGCGTGGGCCTTCCGCTCTCTTTCTTTTCAAAAGGAACTGACCCAGCAAACAAAGAACTTCTGTGTAATGTTCCGCTTCCTTTTCATAAGCACAGATGACGCACACTTTTGTTTTTCTCTCTAAAGTGACGCAGCTATAGAGCGATACCCCTGTTGGGTGCGTCTGGCTTGGCATGAATAGAGAAAAAGAGTTACCACTTCTTCCTCTCTTCCTTCGAAAAGGAAAAGGACAAAGAAGTTCGGGCTCCTTGGTTCAGAGAGAGACCGTCCCTACTAATCTCATCAGCAGACTGAAGTGGAGCAGCGGCTACGTGAGCAGACTGAAAAATCGCCAGCGCCCGCCAATCAATCGGCAGCCGCGCTTTTCAAGAATGATAAGGGAGGGATGCTTTGGCGCCTCCCGTCCAAGAAATTTGATGTAAATTGCCTTTCAAACAAGGTAGTAATTCTTCGATGATCTGACAGTGGGAAAATGTATGTAGAGATGGATAGATCTTCTTCCAAACAAGGACGTCGACACAAAAGGAAAAAAAGAATTGGTCCTGTCCGATTTATTCTGCGGGAGAGGGGATGATACGGAAAGGATGAAACCATCACAGGTCTAGGGTTGGACTTTTTTCCCCCTTTCCTTTTGTATTATAGTTAAAGGTTGGGTTGTTTTACCTCTGAGCGGCACTTTTTTTGTACACAATGTGCTACATGGCAAGGTCACAAGGACTCCGAAGGTTCAGAGAAGGTTAGGGGATGAGACCCACTGTAACAGCTGTTGGGAGACAGATGGTAGGCTCCCGTTAAATCCATCCAGCGTGCTCTTTAACGTTGGGTTGTTTTACCTCTGAGCGGCACTTTTTTGTACACAATGTGCTACATGGCAAGGTCACAAGGACCCCGAAGGTTCAGAGAAGGTTAGGGGATGAGACCCTCTGTAACAGCTGTTGGGAGACAGATGGTAGGCTCCCGTTAAGTCCATCCAGCGTGCTCTTTAACGTTGGGTTGTTTTACCTCTGAGCGGCACTTTTTTGTACACAATGTGCTACATGGCAAGGTCACAAGGACTCCGAAGGTTTAAATTGCCAGGTCACATGGACCCCGAAGGCTCAGAGAAGGTTACGGGAGGGGACCCACTGTAACAGCTGTTGGGAGACAGATGGTAGGCTCCCGTTAAGTCCATCCAGCGTGCTCCTTAACGTTGGGTTGTTTTACCTCTGAGCGGCACTTTTTTGCACACAATGTGCTACAGGGCAAGGTCACAAGGACTCCGAAGGTTCAGAGAAGGTTAGGGGATGGGACCCACTGTAACAGCTGTTGGGAGACAGATGGTAGGCTCCCGTTAAGTCCATCCAGCGTGCTCTTTAACGTTGGGTTGTTTTACCTCTGAGCGGCACTCTTTTGTACACAATGTGCTACATGGCAAGGTCACAAGGACTCCGAAGGTTCAGAGAAGGTTAGGGGATGTGACCCACTGTAACAGCTGTTGGGAGACAGATGGTAGCCTCCCGTTAAGTCCATCCAGCGTGCTCTTTAACGTTGGTTGTTTTACCTCTGAGCGGCACTTTTTTGCACACAATGGATTAAATGGCCAGGTCACAAAGACCCCGAAGTCTCAGAGAAGGTTAGGGGATGGGACCCACTGTAACAGCTGTTGGGAGACAGATGGTAGCCTCCCGTCAAGGCCATCAGCGTGTTCTTTAGCGTGCACAGGTAAGTCTCTCCTGCACACGAGGTTACGGCTTATTTTTTTTAATAATAATAATAGCTTTATGAAGCCTTAGTATGGTTATATACATAGATTACACCGCTAAGCCTTATGACTTAGCGGTGTAATCTTATGTCAGCAGGATTCGTTTAAATCACATGACAGGTTTATTAAAGAATAAGACATGTATAATGGAAAATAAACACATAATTAAAAACAGAAACTAAAACAATAACAACAAAAGAATAAAAAAAATTAAAAACAAGTTTTAAAACACAGACAAGAAAAATTAAACACATTTATAAAATAAACCTATAAAATACACATATACTATAATAACACTATATATATAAATACACTATACAGCACATATTGCACAAAACTATCACCTATTGTACAACCAGCAAGACAAGTCATCATTTCACATTAAAATTGCACTTGCTTAGAAAGATACCAGATACAGGATATGACTTTTTAAACATTACTTTTCAAATATTTACATCTAATAACCATTTCGAAACTTTAGTTTTAATTTCTGAATAAGTGCTCAGGCATAACAGTCTCTCGGTAGAGAATTAAAAATTTTGGGTATTTGATAAGATATCCGCGTTTTACCATAATTATTGTTCAAAACTGGTTCCAAAAAATAATTTCCATACTTTCGTCTTGTATTGATCACATGCAAAATTTTCTCCTTGTGTTATTTTTTAGAGTAGTTTCTAATGATAGTTATATAAATATATAACAAGTCAACTGGTAAAATGTTCAGATAATGAAAACTATTGCCAATGTGATCTTCATTATATACATATTTATTGAATTTAATAATATTATTTAGAATACTTTTTTGTATTCGCTTAATTTTATTTAAAACAGATTTATATGTGCATTGATATATACTGAGTTTGGTTCTTTTACCTCTGAGCGGCACTTTCTTGCACACCATGGGCTAAATGGCCAGGTCACATGGACCCCGAAGATTCAGAGAAGGTTGGGGAAGGGGACCCACTGGAACAGCTGTTGGGAGACAGATGGTAGCCTCCTGTCAAGGCCATCCAGCGTGTTCTTTAACGTTGGGTTGTTTTACCTCTGAGCGGCACTTTCTTGCACACCATGGGCTAAATGGCTAGGTCATATGGACCCCGAAGATTCAGAGAAGGTTGGGGGAGGGTACCCACTGGAACAGCTGTTGGGAGACAGATGGTAGCCTCCCGTCAAGGCCATCCAGCGTGTTCTTTAACGTTGGGTTGTTTTACCTCTGAGCGGCACTTTCTTGCACACCATGGGCTAAATGGCTAGGTCATATGGACCCCGAAGATTCAGAGAAGGTTGGGGGAGGGAACCCACTGGAACAGCTGTTGGGAGACAGATGGTAGCCCCCCGTCAAGGCCATCCAGCGTGTTCTTTAACGTGCACAGGGTATGGCTCTCCCGCACACGGGGCCACGGCTTAACGTCCCATCCGACGGACGGCGGTCTTTCCAAGCCCATCGTTGTCCCCTACTGACCGTGGGCAGGGCGGGGAATTTTGCGGAGATAAATCTCAACGCTGACCCAGCTGGGACTCGAACCTGGGAACTACAGATTACGAGCCTGGCGCGCTACCGACTGAGCCACCCCCGCCCCAAGTCCAAAGGAGTCTCCTTTGTCGACTAGGACAGACCAGTGGTTAGCGGGGAGAAAAATTCTCAATGCTGACCCCGTTGGAAAAATGGTTTACAAACGGTATAGAATTTGAAGACCATACGTTGTTTATCTCCAGCCACTACGACACGATACTACATAATTCAACCAACAAAATATTACATTATTTTCAAAACTGACTCTAGATCTAATTTAGTGTCAAACCATCTCTTCAAAATACTCTATTTCCCACCGGTATTCCGGCAAAATGCAATTTATTCCGAAATCGACACATCGAAATATAACTGTAAGCTGTTTTACTTTAAACAGAACCCGGTTTCGTGTTTTTAGCTTTAACGTTAGTAGGGATAACGGTTACGTTATCAGAAAAACAACGGGGCCAAGTTCAATACGAAAACTGCATAGATGTAAATACAAAGAGAAAGAACAACATCTTACTGTAAGCCTCTGGTTAAATAAGTAAAATGTTGCAAGGGTCCTCGATGCAAGCTCGTAGTGGAAGAAATACAAAAGACCAAAATAAAAAGAGGACCATATGGTTCGAGAGGATAGCGAGTTGTTTGAGAAAGATGCAAGATGTATGAGACGTAAGAAAAATAGTCAAGTCAAATCAATAAAGGGACAACGTTAAAAGAATGAAATACGAAGGGAATGCTGTAAGTGGAACAAATATTTTTGCTATTATTTTATTGTGAGAAAAATTGATTCTTTTGTCAAACTGATGAATGGTTAGAACACAACACAAAGCAGGAGCTTTTTGAGAAGAATTATTTGACTGGTCCAAACTTAAAAGAAAAATAGTTCTGGGGAAGAAATACTTTTATTTTGAGATATTTCATCTATTAATAGTTTCTCTTTTCTTAATCTGAATGCTTGAGGAGGAATGATGTGAATAAGGGAAGATTTCAAAAGATTCAGATTCTTGAGTGCACACTTCCGATTATGACGTGTAATTATCATATTGTCATATGCACACTTTAGATTGTTATGTGTAATAATCAGATTGTCATGTGCACACTTTAGATTGTTATGTGTAATAATCAGATTGTCATATGCACACTTTAGATTATTACGTGTAATAATCAGATTGTCATGTGCACACTTTAGATTATTACGTGTAATAATCAGATTGTCATGTGCACACTTTAGATTGTTATGTGTAATAATCAGATTGTCATATGCACACTTTAGATTATTACGTGTAATAATCAGATTGTCATGTGCACACTTTAGATTGTTATGTGTAATAATCAGATTCTCATGTGCACACTTTAGATTGTTATGTGTAATAATCAGATTGTCATGTGCACACTTTAGATTGTTATGTGTAATAATCAGATTGTCATATGCACACTTTAGATTATTACGTGTAATAATCAGATTGTCATGTGCACACTTTAGATTGTTATGTGTAATAATCAGATTGTCATGTGCAAACTTTAGAATGTTATGTATAATAATCAGATTGTTACGTGCACAATTTAGTGTTATGTGTAACAATAGATTGACATGTGCACACTTTAGATTGTCATGTGCAAACAATCAGATTGCTATGTGCACACTTTAGATTGTTATGTGTAATAATCAGATTATCATATGCACACTTTAGATTGTTATGTGTAATAATCAGATTATCATATGCACACTTTAGATTGTTATGTGTAATAATCAGATTGTTATGTGCACAATTTAGTGTTATGTGTAACAATAGATTGATATGCGCACACTTTAGATTGTCATGTGTAAACAATCAGATTGTTATGTGCACACTTTACATTGTTATGTGTAATAATCAGATTGTCATGTGCACACTTTAGATTGTTATGTTTAATAATCAGATTGTTATGTGCACAATTTAGTGTTATGTGTAACAATAGATTGAAATATGCACACTTTAGATTGTCATGTGTAAACAATCAGATTGCTATGTGCACACTTTAGAGTGTTATGTGTAATAATCAGATTGTCATATGCACACTTTAGATTATTACGTGTAATAATCAGATTGTCATGTGCACACTTTAGATTGTTATGTGTAATAATCAGATTGTCATGTGCACACTTTAGATTGTTATGTGTAATAATCAGATTCTCATGTGCACACTTTAGATTGTTATGTGTAATAATCAGATTGTCATGTGCACACTTTAGATTGTTATGTGTAATAATCAGATTGTCATATGCACACTTTAGATTATTACGTTTAATAATCAGATTGTCGTGTGCACACTTTAGATTGTCATGTGTAAACAATCAGATTGCTAAGTTCACACTTTAGATTGTTATGTGTAATAATCAGATTGTCATGTGCACACTTTAGATTGTTATGTGAAATAATCAGATTGTTATGTGCACAATTTAGTGTTATGTGTAAAAATAGATTGACATGTGCACACTTTAGATTGTTATGTGTAATAATCAGATTGTCGTGTGCACCCTTTAGATTGTAATGTATAATAATCAGATTGTCATGTGCACACTTTAGATTGTTATGTGTAATAATCAGATTGTCATGTGCACACTCTAGATTGTTATGTGTAATAATCAGATTATCATGTGCACATTTTGGATTGTCATGTGCACACTTTAGATTGTTATGTGTAATAATCAGATTATCATGTACACACTTTGGATTGTTATGTGTAATAATCAGATTATCATATGCACACTTTAGATTGTTATGTGTAATAATCAGATTATCATATTCAGACTTTAGATTGTTATGTGTAATAATCAGATTATCATATGCACACTTTAGATTGTTATGTGTAATATTCAGATTGTCATGTGCACTGTGATGTTGCTTCTTCGTTTGTTTGTCTATTGGGACCACTTAGGAATGTCCCCTCGGTTCGATCGCAATACGCGACGGATGAAAGAGTTTTTCAGATCAAAAATCAAAGATTTTATCACAATTGAAGGGACTCGATACTGAGGCTCCTTCCCAATAAATTGGTTCAACTTAGTCCTTGGTAAAACAATAACTATCCTTTATTGATATGAACTACATTGACTGATGGGGAAAAACACACTCGTCACTCATTTACTATGAATTACAAAACCAGCTTACTATCCCCGTTCAGCTGTTTTCCCGAGAGCCTACGTACCGCTAATACCAGTCGACACTCACCACCTTTTCCATTTTATGTCCGCACGCTTTCGAAACTCGACCGGCTCTGTCTTCTCGTCGTTGCCAACCCATTCTCTTTCTCTCTCTGCCTGACCATCTGGGTCTTCCGCGAGCAGTGGGGTGACCTCCGTCCCCTCTTGGCACTGTTACTTCAATTAACTTTCCAGATGCCGGGACAGAGGGCCTCCCACGTAGCATATGCCTTGTTGGTGAAATCCAAAATAAATATACAAAGCCTGAACAAAAAAAAATATCTCAAAAGGCCTCTAGCCTGACATGCACACTTTAGATTGTTATGTGTAATAATCAGATTGTCATGTGCACACTTTAGATTGTTATGTGTAATAATCAGATTGTCATGTGCACACTTTAGATTGTTATGTGTAATAATCAGATTGTCATGTGCACACTTTAGATTGTTATGTGTAATAATCAGATTATCGTATGCACACTTTAGATTGTTATGTGTAACAACAGATTGACATGTGCACACTTTAGATGTCGTGTAATAATCAGACTGTCATGTACAAACTACATATTATTATTTGTCAACTTTAGAATGACGCATGCAAATTTTTATTTGTGAGAATGGCGACACCTATGGGTTTGGAAAGATCGCTGTCCATGAACCTTTCTACAGGATAGTTATACCTTGTGCACTTTGAAGAACACGCTGGATTTAAAGAACACGCTGGATGGCTTTGACGGGAATTACCTCATGATGCCATCCATGTTTCCTACCAGCTATCCAGTAGCAGCTATTCCTTCTCCCAGCTTTCTCTGAGTCTCGGGGTCGTTATGACCTGGCTGCTTACCCCATTGTTTACAAAAAAAAGGCTCAGAGGTAAGCCCAACTGAAATCCGAAATCAAGCAGGTTCGAGTCCCAGCTGGGTCACCGTTGAGATTTATCTCCGCAAACTTTACCCGCCCTGCCCACGGTCAGTAGGGGACACCGATGGGTTGGAAAGGCCGCCGTCCGTCGGTTGGGACGTTAAGCCGTAGCCCCATGTGTGGGAGAGCCATACCCTGTGCACGTTAAAGAACACGCTGGATGGCCTTGACGGGAGGCTACCATCTGTCTCCCAACAGCTGTTCCAGTGGGTCCCCTCCCCCAACATTCTCTGAGCCTTCGGGGTCCTTGTGGCCTGGCCATTTAGCCCATGGTGTGCAAAAAAGTGCCGCTCAGAGGTAAAAAACAAAAACAAAACAATCCGAAATCAAGCTCAGCTAAATAAATGTTTCGACACGTTTCGAGTTCAGCACTTCACAAGAAGAGATAGAAATCACAATATGAGAGAACCCATCAATAAGAAATAGGAAACGATCCCCAAACTATGACATTATTATACTTTGTTTCCATAGGCACGGAAAAGTCTCCGCCATCGTATTATGAATTAAGGGAAAGGTGTTACATTTGCTTCGATAAATTATCTAATTAAAACGTCTTTATTAACGGCTTTGAGCCAAATTATGACACTCTATTGAAGCAGGGAAGAATCGATACCAGCTAGCAGTTTCTTTATAATCGTGGTATTCTTTTTCAATTCTTATGGAGAAAGTTTCCTCGTACAGAAGGTTGGGTTGTTTTACCTCTGAGCGGCACTTTTTTCACACCATGGGCTAAATGGCCAGGTCACATGGACCCCGAAGGCTCAGAGAAGGTTGGAGGAGGGGACCCACTGGAACAGCTGTTGGGAGACAGATGGTAGCCTCCCGTCAAAGCCATCCAGCGTGTTTTTATGGTTGGGTTGTTTTACCTCTGAACGGCACTTTTTTGCACACCATGGGTTAATGGCCAGGTCATAAGAGCCCCGAAGGTTCAGAGAATGTTGGGGGAGGGACCCACTGGAACAGCTGTTGGGAGACAGCCTCCCGTCAAATCCATCCAGCGTGTTCTTTAAGGTTGGGTTGTTTTACCTCTGAACGAAACTTTTTTGCACACCATGGGCTAAATGGCCAGGTCACAAGGACCCCGAAGGCTCAGAGATGGTTGGGGGAGGGGACCCACTGGAACAGCTGTTTGGAGACAGATGGTAACCTACCGTCAAAGCCAACCAGCGTGTTCTTTAACGTGCACATGGTATGGCTCTCCCGCACACGGGCCAATGGCTTAACGTCCCATCCGACGGACGGCGGCCTTTCCAAGCCCATCGGTGTCCCCTACTGATCGTGGGAAGGGCCGGGAATTTTGCGGAGATAAATCTCAACGCTGACCCAGCAGGGACTCGAACCTGGGAACTACAGATTACGAGCCTGGCGCGCTACCGACTGAGACACTCCCGCCGCAATTCTTACGGAGAAAGTTTCCTCGTGCAGAAGGAAAGTGTGATTCAAACAGACTACTTTCTGCTATCCTTTGGCCTTTAAGGAAGACAGAAATAAATGTTAAAGCTATGACTTTTCAGAAAATTCCGTTTAATTTCGTGGCGGGGGGGGGGGGGGGGGGTTGGCTCAGTCGGTAGCGCGTCAGACTCGTAATCTGTAGTTCCCAGGTTCGAGTCCCAGCTGGACCAGCGTTGAGATTTATCTCCACAAAATTGCACGACCTGCCCACGTTGAGTAGGGGACACCGATGGGCTTGGAAAGGCCGCCGTCCGTCTGATGGGACATTAAGCCGTGGCCCATGTGTGGGAGAGCCATACCCTGTGCACGTTAAAGAACCCGCTAGATGGCCTTGACGGGAGGCTACCATCTGTGTCCAAACAGCTGTTCCAGTGGGTCCCCTCCACCAACCTTCTCTGAGCCTTTTTGGTCCTTGTGACCTGGCCATTTTGCCCATGGTGTGCAAAAAAGTGCCGCTCAGAGGTTGGGTTGGGTTGTTTCATACCTCTGTGCAGCACGTTTTTGCACACCACGGGCTTAATGGCCAGGTCACAAGGACCCCGAAGGCGCAGAGAAAGATGGGGGAGGAGACCCACTGGAACAGCTGTTGGGAGACAGATGCTAGCCTCTCGTTAAGGCCATCCAGCCTGTTCTTTAACGTGCACAGGGTATGGCTCTCCCGCACTCGGGACCACGGCTTAACGTCCCATCCGACGGATGGCGGCCTTTCCAAGCCCATCGGTGTCCCCTACTGACCGTGGACAGGGCGGGGAATTTTACGGAGATAAGTCTGACCCAGCTGGGACTCGAACCTGGGAACTGCAGATTACGAACCTGCATCCGTGGATGACCACCTTTTCTGACCCAGAGCATTGTTAGCCAAAATAAATCACAATGCTGACCCAGCCGGGATTCGAACCCCGGAACTGAAGATAATGAGTCTGGGGTGCTTCGAGACTCATTATCTTCAGAATCACCTCAGGTAATGAGTCTGGTTTGAAGAACCTTACAGTAACAACTACATTTTGGGTAAGTTACGAAGTTCGTAAACTTACCCAAAAAAATTCTCATTAGGATGCGGATAAAAGTACTTGTGTTACATGTTTGAAAAGCTTTGGGCAAATTAAGGTCTGAAAACAAATCTAATTGCTAGGGGATAGAAAATAAAAAGAGCATTTAGAAGAAACGTAAACACAAACATTAAGAGGAAAACATGAATGAGAACAATTTTTTCGTGTTTTTTGTCTCATCAGGAAATGCTCAGTTGGATCAGAAAACATTTCCTTACAATTCCAATTTTTTAGTTTCGTCTGTGAAAGCAGCAAATCGATCTGAACGTAGAAGAAATTAAACGCCATTAAGAAAAAAACATCAGAATAACCTATCACTATACACAACATTATCTATTATGGGCTTGGAAAGGCAGCCGACAGTCGGATATGTCGTTAAGACGTGGCTCCTGGTATGGGAGAGCCATATCATGTGCACATTAAAGAACACAGTGGATGCCCTTGAACGGAGGTTACCATCTGTCTCCCAACAACTGTCCCGGCTGGACAGCTGTTGCAACCTTCTCTGAGCGTTCGGGGTCTTTGTGACCAGATCATTTATCCCGTGGTCGGAAAAAAAGTGCCGCTCAGAAGTAAAACGGCCCGACCCAACCCTCGGCCAGTAGGGGACACTGATGGGTTTGGAAGGGCCGCCGTCAGTCGGATAGGATGTTAAGACGTGGCCCGGTGTATGGGAGACCCATACCCTGTGAACATTAAAGAACACAGTGGATGGTCTTGAAGGGAGGTTACCATCTGTCTCCCAACAGCTGTCCCGGTGGGTCCCTTTCTGCAATCTTCTCTGAGCCTTCAGGGTCATGTGACCTGGCCATTTATCCCATGGTGGGAAAAAAAGTGCCGCTCAGAGGTAAAACATCCCAACCCAACTCTCGGCCAGTAGGGGACACTGATGGGCTTGGAAAGGCCGCCGTCAGTCGGATAGGATGTTAAGACGTGGCCCGGTGTATGGGAGACCCATAACCTGTGAACATTAAAGAACACAGTGGATGCCCTTGAAGGGAGGTTATCATCTGTCTCCCAACAGCTGTCCCGGCGGGTCCCCTCCCCCAACCTTCTCTGAGCCTTCGGGGTCATGTGACCTGGCCATTTATCCCATGGTGGGGAAAAAAGTGCCGCTCAGAGTGAAAACATCTCAACCCCAATTCGACAATTGAGCGCTTTTTTTTTTATTATGTGTAGAATTTTTTGTTCATTTTTAATATTCGTTAGAGATTGAGAAACTGTTTTACTCTAAAATATGGTAAAAAATAGAAGTAAATAATAAACAACTTTTTTCAAATCCTACGATATTTTATTACCTCAGGAACCTAGAATTTTCAGAAAACCCCAAAAGACTGCTTGTAGAATCCCTATTGCTCAACAATGCCCTAAATGTATAGGAGTTGCGTTGGGTTGTTTTATCTCTGAGTGGCACTTTTTTGCACACCATGGGCTAAATGGCCAGGTCACATGGACCCCAAAGGCTCAGAGAAGGTTGGGGGAGGGGACCCACTGGAACAGCTGTTGGGAGACAGACGGTAGCCTCCCGTCAAGGCCATCCAGCGTGTTCTTTAACGTGCACAGGGTATGGCTCTCCCGCACACGGGACCACGGCTTAACGTCCCATCCGTCGGACGGCGGCCTTTCCAAGCCCATCGGTGTCCCCTACTGATCGTGGGCAGGGCCGGGAATTTTGCGGAGATAAATCTCAACGCTGACCCAGCAGGGACTCGAACCTATGAACTAGAGATTACGAGACTGGCGCGCTACTGACTGAGCCACCCCCGCCCCAAAATGTGGTGGAAAATAGCAGTAAATAATAAACAACTTTTTTCGAATCCTATGATATTTTATTACCTCAGGAACCAAGAATTTTCAGAAAACCCCAAAAGACTGCTTGTAGAATCCCTATTGCTCAACAATGCCCTAAATGTATAAGAGCTTAATAAAAAATTCAAGTTAAAACTCCCAGTACTAAAGGACTTTTCCTAACAGGATAGGGCTCATCGTAAACCCCAACTTTCATCCAGTGGCTGCTTGTTCTTACTTTCCTGCTTCGTCATCTTTTCATCTTCAAACCCAGCTAATCCTCTTACTCTCGTGATCCAATCCCTCTTCTGCTCTTCGCAATAGCATTTTATCTGCTCATTAACAGTCTCTCGTACTTCACTGAGATACACCCTACTCTCCCACGTTGCTCATCGCTGAGCCCTGAGCATCAACGTGCTGCTATCTCAACATTAATTAAGTTGGGTTGGGTTGTTTTATCTCTGAGCGGCACTTTTGTGCACACCATGGGCTAAATGGCCAGGTCACAAGGACCCTGAAGGCTCAGAGAAGGTTGGTGGAGGGGACCCACTGGAAGAGCTGGTGGGAGACAGATGGTAGCCTCCCATAAAGTCCATCCAGCGTGTTCTTTAACGTTGGGTTGTTTTACCTCTGAGCGGCACTTTTTTCCACAACATGGGATAAATGGCCAGGTCACAAGGACCCCGAAGGCTCAGAGAAGGTTGGGGGAGGGGACCCATTGGAACAGCTATTGGGAGACAGATGGTAGCCTCCCGTCAAGGCCATTCAGCGTGTTCTTTAACGTTGGGTTGTTTTACCTCTGAGCGGCACTTTTTTCCACAACATGGGATAAATGGCCAGGTCACAAGGACCCCGAAGGCTCAGAGAAGGTTGGGGAAGGGATCCCACTGGAACAGCTGTTGGGAGACAAATGGTAGCCTCCCGTCAAAGCCATCCAGCATGTTCTTTAACGTGCACAGGGTATGGCTCTCCCATACACGGGGCCACGGCTTAACGTCCCATCCGACGGACGGCGGTATTTCCAAGCCCATCGGTGTCCTCTACTGACCGTGGGCAGGGCGGGGAATTTTGCGGAGATAAATCTTAACGCTCACCCAGCTGGGACTCGAACCTGGGAACTACAGATTACGAGCCTGGCGCGCTACCGACTGAGCCACCCCCGCCCCACATTCATTAAGTGTCAGATGCCAGGTCACTGGCATCTGACACTTCTGTAATCCACCATCTGTAAATGCCATCAACTATCTCACCACCATCTGTAACCATCATCACCATCTGTAACCATCATCACCATCTGTAAATGCCATCAACCATCTCACCACCATCTGTAACCATCATCACCATCTGTAACCATCATCACCATCTGTAAATGCCATCAACCATCTCACCACCATCTGTAACCATCATCACCATCTGTAAATGCCATCAACCATCTCACCACCATCTGTAACCATCATCACCATCTGTAAATGCTCTGAAATTCTTCCCAAGCGCCAAAGATCAGTGATTCACTCGAGAAGTCTTAAAGAGGGCCATAACACATTACTATACGTAATATAAGTTAATTTCTATCATATGTCAATGGGAAATCTAACTTTGAAGTTCTGTAACTTTTGGAAATATTTATTCAATGAAAAACTGCGACTTAAGATAAATTAAAGATCATAATCAAATCGGGTCAGTCGGTAGCGCGCCGGGATCGTAATCTGTAGTTCCCAGGTTCGAGTCCCAGCTGGGTCAGCGTTGAGATTTATCTCCACAAAACTCCCCGCCCTGCCCACGGTCAGTAGGGGACACCGATGGGCTTGGAAAGGTCGCCGTCCGTCGGATGGGACTTTAAGCCGTGGCTCCGTGTGCGGGAGAGCCACACCCTGTGCACGTTAAAGATCATGCTGGATGGCCTTGACGGAAGGCTACCATCTGTCTCCCAACAGCTGTTCCAGTGGGTCCCCTCCCCCAAACTTCTCTGAGATTTCGGGGTCCTTGTGACCTGGCCATTTAGCCATGGTGTGCAAAAAAGTGCCGCTCAGAGGTAAAACAACCCAACCTTAAAGAACACGCTGGATGGCTTTGATGGGAGGCTACCATCTGTCTCCCAACAGCTGTTCCAGTGGGTCCCTCCCCCAACCTTCTCTGAGCTTTCGGGGTCCATATGACCTGGCCATTTAGCCCATGGTGTGCAAAAAAGTGCCGCTCAGAGGTAAAACAACCCAACCTTGAAGAACACACTGGATGGCTTTGACGGGAGGCTACCATCTGTCTCCCAACAGCTGTTCCAGTGGGTCCCTCCCCAACATTCTCTGAACCTTCGGGGCTCTTGTGACCTGGCCATTAACTCATGGTGTGCAAAAAAGTGCCGTTCAGAGGTAAAACAACCCAACCATAAAGAACACGCTGGATGGCTTTAACGGGAGGCTACCATCTGTCTCCCAACAGCTGTTCCAGTGGTCCCCTCCTCCAACCTTCTCTGAGCTTTCGGGGTCCATATGACCTGGCCATTTAGCCCATGGTGTGCAAAAAAGTGCCGCTCAGAGGTAAAACAACCCAACCTTGAAGAACACACTGGATGGCTTTGACGGGAGGCTACCATCTGTCTCCCAACAGCTGTTCCAGTGGGTCCCTCCCCAACATTCTCTGAACCTTCGGGGCTCTTGTGACCTGGCCATTAACTCATGGTGTGCAAAAAAGTGCCGTTCAGAGGTAAAACAACCCAACCATAAAGAACACGCTGGATGGCTTTAACGGGAGGCTACCATCTGTCTCCCAACAGCTGTTCCAGTGGTCCCCTCCTCCAACCTTCTCTGAGCTTTCGGGGTCCATATGACCTGGCCATTTAGCCCATGGTGTGCAAAAAATTACCGCTCAGAGGTAAAACAACCCAACCTTAAAGAACACGCTGGATGACTTTGACGGGAGGCTACCATCTATCTCCCAACAGCTGTTCCAGTGGGACCCCTCCTCCAACCTTCTCTGAGCCTTCGGGGCCCTTGTGACCTGGCCATTAACCCATGGTGTGCAAAAAAGTGCTGCTCAGAGATAAAACAACACCAACCCAACCTGCATTTTTCGAAATCAGTCTTTATAGAAACGAGGCGCAGATAGGTAACGTATTAAACCGAAGGCAGAATAACCTCAAGATAACAATATCTGTTGCCAAAATCTCAACGGAAATATAATAACGTCAGATTCCAGAATTAAAAATTTCAAATCTGTACCTCACACAATAGAAAGTGCTTTTTAATTCCCCTCCCAAAACGATAAGTATTTCCCGAAAGGAAAGTCAACCAGATACCTATTTCATCCCAGTTTAAATTCCAAAACAACCAAAAACGCACCAGCACCCGAAACGACAAAATCCTCCTCGTCAAAATCACAAAAATATAGAGAGATAATATAGATGTCAAAATGAATCAGACAAAAACCTAAAAGATAAAGAAACTTCAACCAAGAGAGTTCCGTAATATTAATAAAGATGTCAATTTTAAATGAAAGCGAAATTTAATTTCTCTAGAGTACCTAGCCTCGTCCATTTACCGCCAATATTTGTCGTTGACTTCATCTCTCGGCGTTGCCTAGCACCCAGCATCCTTCTTCCTTCCACACTAATTAGCTGCGCCGGGCTATTTACTCAAGCATCAGCCGTCGCGAAACACGGACTCACAAACACCTTCTAACTTTTTCCGCTGTTTTTAATATTTGATGCCTTGTTGGCGTTGCAACGGGCGGCGCCGCTGTCACAGGAAAAGAGGGATATCTCCGGGGACCAGATACGAGAGAGAGAGAGAAATAATAAAGATCCGTCAGTGGCCCTGTTTGTTTGTGTGTTCGGGGGCCCCGCGCTTTGCTCGAACTCTATGTTTGTGACGGGTACTCTCTCTTATATGAGAATGAGTGTGGCTCTACTGCCAATGCTACTTCTTCTCCCCTTTGCAGACTTCTTCCCCTCATCTTTTTTGCAGACTTCTATCCTCCCCTTTTGCAGCCTCTTCCATCCTCTTGTTTGCAGACTTCCCTCTTTTGAAGATTTCATCCCCCACGGCATCTGTCAACACCAGAAAAGCACATCTACCAGAGTTTCAGCTTCCTCAAAGAACCTGAATGATCTACATTCGAAGTTTTCTCTTATTGTCGACGAAAACAAATTAATGCATCGAACTTTAAAAAAAAAAACGCGCGTTTTATTTCTTTATTTTTTTTTCTTTGGAGCTTTCGGTAAATAGGATAGAAGAGGACCTTATTTATTTTCATCTGACGCTTTTAAAGTTTGCTTAAAAGTCTTGCGTGTTTATTTTTTTTTACTGCATTTAAAATAGCAATATTCGTTATTCGGAATGCGATGGGACAATTTCATATTTTGATTTTGTGTTGGTACAACTGGTTGAGTTGTTTTACCTCTGAGCGGCGGTTTTTTGCACACCATGGGCTAAATGGCCAGGTCACAAGGACCCCGAAGGCTCAGAGAAGGTTGAGGACCCACTGGAACAGCGGTTGAGAGACAGATGGTAGCCTGCCGTCAAGGCCATCTAGCGTGTTCTTTAAGGTTGGTTGTTTTACCTCTGAGTGGCACTTTTTTGCACACCATGGGCTAAATGACCAGGTCACATGGACCCCGAAGGCTCAGAGAAGGTTGTGGGAGGGGACCCACTGGAACAGCTGTTGGGAGACAGATGGTAGCCTCCCGTCTAGGACATCTAGCGTGTTCTTTAACGTTGGGCTGTTTTACCTCTGAGCGACACTTTTTTGCACACCATGGGCTAAATGGCCAGGTCACAAGGACCCCGAAGGCTCAGAGATGGTTGGGGGAGGGGACCCACTGTAACAGCTGTTGGGAGACAGATGGTAGCCTCCCGTCTAGGACATCTAGCGTGTTCTTTAACGTTGGGCTGTTTTACCTCTGAGCGACACTTTTTTGCACACCATGGGCTAAATGGCCAGGTCACAAGGACCCCGAAGGCTCAGAGATGGTTGGGGGAGGGGACCCACTGTAACAGCTGTTAGGAGACAGATGGTAGCTCCCGTCAAGACCATCCATCATGTTCTTTAACGTGCACAGGGTATGACTCTCCCGCACACGGGGCCACGGCTTAACGTCCCATCCGACGGACGGCGGCTTTTCCAAACCCATCGGTGTGTCCTACTCAGCGAGGTAAGGCGAGGAGTTTTGCGATGAAAGTCATTGTTATTTAGGAATAAATTTGGATAGAAAAAAGACAGAATTTGCACATTAACCATGTTAAGAAAATGCCAAAATTTCACGAATTTACTATATTAGAGAGATTAAGCTCTCTGTAAATGGGGCGGGGGTGGCTCAGTCGGTAGCGCGCCAGGCTCGTAATCTGTAGTTCCCAGGTTCGAGTCCCAGCTGGGTCAGCGTTGAGATTTATCTCCGCAAAATTCCCCGTCCTGCCCACGGTCAGTAAGGGACACCGATGGGCTTGGAAAGGCCGCCGTCCGTCGGATGGGACGTTAAGCCGTGGCCCCGTGTACGGGAGAGTCATACCCTATGCACGTTAAAGAACACGCTGGATGGCCTTGACGGGAGGCTACCATCTGTCTCCCAACAGCTGTTCCAGTGGGTCCCCTCCCCCAACCTTCTCTGAGCCTTCGGGGTCCTTGTGACCTGGCCATTTAGCCCATGGTGTGCAAAAAAGTGCCGCTCAGAGGTAAAACAACCCAACCCAACTCTCTGGAAATAGTTTAAATAAAATATCGAATACTTCATAGATTAACAGAGCGTTGCATCAAGGGTGTATTTGAAAAAACAAAACATTCCAAAAAAAAAGTGCTTTCGTTCAAAAAAGGAGAGCTTTCAGTCAAAAAAAGGGAATATTCAGCCCAATAAAGTCGGGATTCACTAATTCGATTCCTTCTGCATATTTTATAAAAAAAATTCTTTTATAAAATATTTCAATTTAAAAAACTACAACTCAGTAAGATCACCCTATCGTTCGAATGGAAAATAATTTTAAAAACAACAGTTAGCAAAACCCACAGTGCATCGATTTCGATTAATTTTCATTCCCATCTTTAATACAAAGTTTGCGTAAGATAAAGAAAAATAGTCAAATCAATGAACTTTTAACGAAAAATCCTCTCGGCTGTTATTTTTTTTCTGTGAAAAGACATTCTCAAAAAAAAATAAATCCGTTGTAAGTAACTACCAAATCTAAGTACCTGGGACGGGGGTGGCTCAGTCGGTAGAGCGCCAGGCTCGTAACCTGAAGTTCACAGGTTCGAGTCCCCGCTGGGTCAGCGTTGATATCTACTTCCGCAAAATTCCCGCCCTGCCCACGGTCAGTAGGGGACACCGAACGGGCTTGGAAAGGACGCCGTCCGTCGGATGGGACGTTAAACCGTGGCCCGTGTGCGGGAGAGACATAACCTGTGCACGTTATAGAACACGCTGGATGGCCTTGACGGGAGGCTATCATCTGTCTCCCAACAGCTGTTTCAGTGGGTCCCATCCCCCAAACTTCTCTGAGCGTTCGGGTCCTTGTGACCTGGCCATTTAGCCCAAAGTGTAGCTCAGAGGTAAAACAACACAAAATTAAAGAACACGCTGGATGGCCTTGATGGGAGGCTACCATCTGTCTCCCAACAGTTGTTCCAGTGGGTCCTCTCCCCCAACCTTCTCTGAGCCTTCGGGGTCCTTGTGACCTGGCCATTTAGCCCATGGTGTGCAAAAAACTGCCGCTCAGAGGTAAAACAACCCAACGTTAAAGAACACGCTGGATGGCCTTGACGGGAGGCTACCATCTGTCTCCTAATAGCTATTCCAGTGGGTCCTCTCCCCCAACCTTCTCTGAACCTTCGGAGTCCTTGTGACCTGGCCATTTAGCCCATGGTGTGCAAAACGGTGCCGCTCAGAGGTAAAACAACACAAAATTAAAGAACACGCTGGATGGCCTTGACGGGAGGTTACCATCTGTCTCCCAACAGTTGTTCCAGTGGGCCTCTCCCCCAACCTTCTCTGACCCTTTCGGAGTCCTTGTGACCTGGCCATTTAGCCCATGGTGTGCAAAAAAGTGCCGCTCAGAGGTAAAACAACCCAATCTATGTACCTAATCTACGCAAGTGTTCGATTTATTGTATTTGAGTGAAAGAAACTTTACAGACAAATCCGTCCTCAAACAGAGACCATTTCTTCTCAAGTATCGGAATACCTTCGGCCTGATCGGTTCCTAAGTGCTGTTCTGAGCAGATATGCAAATGAAATCGGCGATAAACCTTTCGTCTCTTCTAAACAAAACATATCGGAGTGCAACATTTGCTCAGAAATGCTTCGTTACAGTTATTGACAGATTTACTGCGCGCTGCTTTTGTAAATCCATCAGCAACGTGCTATTGATTAGGATTCAATCGTAAGAGGTCTTATCATTTTCTGCAGATAAATTTCGCTGGGTGAAATAAAAGAATGAAGAGGAAAAGAAAAAAAGACGAAAAATCGATGATGACGTTTTTCAATCTAGAGGCTGTATAAAAGAGGAAAAGTCCATTCTCTAATTATCATTGATCAGTGTGGGGTCGATACGGGGCCAGTCAGCTGAAAGAGTGAGAGGCATGAGAGGGCGTGTTAAGGGGCCAAACCCCCTGGGCTCGGATGACCCCTTATTCTGCTGCAGATTTATGGACTCGCTTTTATCACTCCAGGATCTGGAATCGGCACTTGTGTAAAAGAGCGAGTGATTTTTTTTTTTTTTTCTGTTCATTGGGAACTTTCTGTTGAGGAGAAGTAAACAAACTTTTTTTTTAATCGTGCGTCTATAAATTGATTTTTTTTTTTTGTTTAATCTTAGTGATGCAGTTAAGGAACAAAATAATATTTTTATTTCTTTTAATCGAGTTATTAAAACTATGCGTTCAATTGCTACAGTGACCTGGGGGCGGAGGGGGAGGCTCAGTCGGTAGCGCGCCAGGCTCGTAATCTGCAGTTCCCAGGTTCGAGTCCCAGCTGGGTCAGCGTTGAGATTTATCTCCGCAAAATTCCCCATCCTGCACACGGTCAGTAGGGGACACCGATGGGCTTGGAAAGTCCGCCGTCCTTCGGATGGGACGTTAAGCCTTGGTCCTGTGTGCGGGAGAGACATACCCTGTGCACGTTAAAGAACACGCTGGAAGGCTTTGACGCGAGGCTACCATCTGTCTCCCAACAGCTGTTCCAGTGGGTCCCCTCCCCCAACCTTCTCTGAGACTTCAGGGTCCTTATGACCTGGCCATTTAGCCCATGGTGTGCAAAAAAGTGCCGCTCAGAGGTAAAACAACCCAACGTTAAAGAACACGCTGAATGGCTTTGACGGGAGGCTACCATCTGTCTCCCAACAGCTGTTCCAGTGGGTCCCTTCCCCCAACCTTCTCTGAGCCTTCGGGGTCCATGTGACCTGGCCATTTAGCCCATGGTGCGCAAAAAAGTGCCGCTCAGAGGTAAAACAACCCGACGTTAAAGAACACGCTGGATGGCCTTGACGGGAGGCTACCATCTGTCTCCCAACAGCTGTTCCAGTGGGTTCCCTCCCCCAACCTTCTCTGAGCCTTCAGGGTCCTTGTGACCTGGCCATTTAGCCCATGGTGTGCAAAAAAGTGCCGCTCAGAGGTAAAACAACCCAACGTTAAAGAACACGCTGAATGGCCTTGATGGGAGGCTACCATCTGTCTCCCAACAGCTGTTCCAGTGGGTCCCCTCCCCCAACCTTCTCTGAGCCTTCAGGGTCCATGTGACCTGGCCATTTAGCCCATGGTGTGCAAAAAAGTGCCGCTCAGAGATAAAACAACCCAACGTTAAAGAACACACTGGATGGCCTTGACGGGAGGCTACCATTTGTCTCCCAACATCTGTTCCAGTGGGTCCCTCCCCCAATCTTCTCTGAGCCTTCGGGGTCCTTGTGGCCTGGCCATTTAGCCCATGGTGTGCAAAAAAGTGCCGCTCAGAGGTGAAACAATCCAATGCAAGCTACAGTGACCTACCAAAATATTAGAGCCTTCTCATCCTTTATATCAATACCGAAGGTGCTATGGAAAGGCCGCCGTCCGTCGGATGGGACGTTAAGCCGTGACCCCGTGTGCGGGAGAGCCATACCCCATGTGCACGTTAAAGAACACGCTGGATGGCTCTTTTTATCACGAATTCCCAGGTCTTTTTCTCTTCACAAAACCAACGCTAATACCATCATTTTCAACTGCCTAGAATATAATAACATTTTTTTTATTCTGCCAGTCAGTTTCCAATTTCGAATCAGACCTGTTTCAGCGTTGAGATTTATTTCCGCAAAAACTCCCCGCCCTGCCCACGGTCAGTAGGGGACCCAGATGGGCTTGGAAAGGCCGCCGTCCGTTGGATGGGACGTTAAGCCGTGTCTCACGTGAGGGAGAGCTATACACTGTGTACATTAAAGAACACGCTGGATGGCCTTGACGTGAGGCTACCATCTGTCTCCCAACACCTGTCCAGTTACCCAAACCGTATATTTCTTGGGGTCCTTGTGATATGGTCATTGTGTACAAAAACAGTAACACTCGGAATTAAAACATCCCAACACTTGATTTTGGGTTGGATTGTGTTACCTCTGAGCGGCTCTTTTTTGCCCATAATGGGCTAAATGGCCAGGTCACAAGGACCCCGAAGGCTCAGAGAAGGTTGTGGGAGAGGACCCACTGGAACAGCTGTTGGGGGACAGATGGTAGCCTCCCGTCAAGGCCATCCAGTGTGTTCTTTAAGGTTGGGTTGTTTTATCTCTGAGCGGTACTTTTTTGCACACCATGGGCTAAATGGCCAGGTCACATGGACCCCGAAGGCTTAGAGAAGGTTGGGGGAGGGGACCCACTGGAACAGCTTTTGGGAGACAGATGGTAGCCTCCCGTCACGGCCATCCAGAATGTTCTTTAACGTGCACAGGTTATGGCTCTCCCACACACGGGGCCACTGCTTAACGTCCCATCCGACGGACCGCGGCCTATTTCAAGCCCATCGGTGTCCCCTACTGACCGTGGGCAGGGCGGGGAATTTTGCTGACCCAACACTAAAAAAACCAGCTTCTCCACAGTAAATTGCTGTATAAAAACATTATTGCATTGATAAATTTTGGTAGAAAATTTTAGAAAAAATTATTGCTTTCCAATAATCCCCCCCCCCCCCTGATAACTGCAAAAAGTGTAGATAATTTCGGTATCGAGGTCGAGAAATATTATCTACGGTAAATCGAAACGAATCCTTTAGAGATAAGGAGTCTACGATTAATTCTTTTGGAACCAACTTAATGAGCTTCGATGGATTTTTGGAACACAAAAGCTTTAAGTAACAGAATGTTAGTAACTACAATGGATCTGCAGAAGGAGCTTCTCCTCTTCAGGGAGCAGATATTTTTATTCGTTTTTCTTATTGAAAGGAGCAATTAGGGACCAATCACGACTAGGTATCAAGTTAGGATATGGAAGAGAAAAATGCTTTCGTCGGGTTGGGTTGTTTTACTTCTGAGCAGCACTTTTTTGCACACAATAGGCTAAATGGCCAAGTCACAAGGACCCCGAAGGCTCAGAGAAGGTTGGGGGAGTGGACCCACTGGAACATCTGTTGGGAGACAGATGGTAGCCTCCCGTCAAGGCCATCCAGCGTGTTCTTTAACGTTGTGTTGTTTTACCTCTGAGTGGCACTTTTTTGCACACCATGGCCTAAATGGCCAGGTCACATGGACCCCGAAGGCTCAGAGAAGGTTGGGGGAGTGGACTCACTGGAACAGCTGTTGGGAGACAGATGGTAGCCTCCCGTCAAGGCCATCCAGCGTGTTCTTTAACGTTGAATGGTTTTACCTCTGAGCGGCACTTTTTTGCACACCATGGACTAAATGGCCAGGTCACATGGACCCTGAAGGCTCAGAGAAGGTTGGGGGAGTGGACTCACTGGAACAGCTGTTGGGAGACAGATGGTAGCCTCCTGTCAAGGCCATCCAGCGTGTTCTTTAACGTTGGGTTGTTTTACCTCTGAGCGGCACTTTTTTGCACACCATGGCCTAAATGGTCAGGTCACATGGACCCCGAAGGCTCAGAGAAGGTTGGGGGGGACCCACTGGAACAGCTGTTGGGAGACAGACGGTAGCCTTCCGTCAAGGTCATCCAGCGTGTTCTTTAACGTGCACAATGTATGGCTCTCCCGCACACGGGGACACGGCTTAACGTCCCATCCGACAGACAGCCGCCTTTCCAAGCCCATCGGTGTCCCCTACTGACCGTGGGTAGGACGGAGAATTTTGCGGAGATAAATCTCAACACCGACCCAGCTGGGACTCGAACCTGGGAACTACAGATTACGAGTCTGGCGCGCTACTGACTGAGCCACCTCTGATCAAAGGCATTGTGATGGAGGTTTAGCGGAAATGAACCTCAACTCTGGCACAAACTGGACTCGAACCTGGGAACTACTGACTATGAACGTAGATGCAAACCGCATGAGCCAACCTATCCCCCCAGTTTTAGAGACTATAAAGAACGTGAGATGTCCCTTCTCACTTGCACGAGACGACATTCCTTTGGAATTAACTTTCTCAATTACAACGCTCATCAATCAAAAAGCAAGACAGTTATAAATAGTTGGTAGTCCAGTCTAGACAGAACTGTTCCCACATCAAGATATCTTGACTACATCATCTGAATAAATGATTTCTCGTCTCTATCGCTGTCCCCATCTTCCAGGATATTTTCATCCCTCTATCCATTTATTCGTCCCTCAACAGTCACATCTCCTTTTCTGCAACATAACATGTCCCTCTTCCAAGAAACCTTCCTTCTCACTGTCCCTGCTATTCCCTAGTCTTACTTTCGGCAAACATTCCTCGCTTCTCCACTCCGCGAAAAAAAAAAATAATTCCTCTGATACTTCCAAGG
Organism: Ryuthela nishihirai; assembly: GCA_038380435.1. Classification (NCBI taxonomy): domain Eukaryota; kingdom Metazoa; phylum Arthropoda; class Arachnida; order Araneae; family Heptathelidae; genus Ryuthela; species Ryuthela nishihirai. The sequence goes on along the minus strand of JAWZYU010000192.1, from coordinate 134,870 downwards.
TTTCGAGACACATCGCTTCTTTTTAGACAGTGTGTCGAAAACATTTCCTCTGTCAGGAAGAAATACCATCTTCTCATCATCGCGAAATGCATAATTTACGATGTGATTTATTCTTTGGGTATCATTTCTTGGTTTGTTTGTTTTTTTGATCCGTTTCGTCTGTTTATTATGACGACTTGCGATTCACATTTAGGTTTAATAATAGATGGAAACGGAATTCGATTTCTGTTATGCTATCGCTATAATGGTGGTTCTAAAAACATGTTATATATCAAAATCAAACTCTTTCAAGATATATTATATACTACCCTATCAAAATATTAGACAATTTCCATGTTATATTAATTGGAATCAAACTTCAAACTCTATAATTTTAAAAATATGCATTTCATGAAAAAAAAGAGACCGAAAATCAACTGTATTTAAATTTCGTTTTTTCCAAAATTTTCTTCCATATTTAAAGGTTGGGTTGGGTTGTTTTACCTCTGAGCGGCACTTTTTTGCACACCATGGGCTAAATGGCCAGTTCACATGGACCCCAAAGGATCAGAGAAGATTGGGGGAGGGGACCCACTGGAACAGCTGTTGGGAGACAGATGGTAGTCTCTCGTCAAGGCCATCCAGCGTGTCCTTTAACGTTGGGTTGCTTTACCTCTGAGCGGCACTTTTTTGCACACCATGGGCTAAATGGCCAGTTCACATGGACCCCGAAGGATCAGAGAAGGTTGGGGGAGGGGACCCACTGGAACAGCTGTTGGGAGACAGATGGTAGTCTCCCGTCAAGGCCATCCAGCGTGTTCTTTAACGTTGGGTTGTTTTACCTCTGAGCGGCACTTTTTTGCACACCATGGGCTAAATGGCCAGTTCACATGGACCCCGAAGGATCAGAGAAGGTTGGGGGAGGGGACCCACTGGAACAGCTGTTGGGAGACAGATGGTAGTCTCCCGTCAAGGCCATCCAGCGTGTTCTTTAACGTTGGGTTGTTTTACCTCTGAGCGGCACTTTTTTGCACACCATGGGCTAAATGGCCAGTTCACATGGACCCCGAAGGATCAGAGAAGGTTGGGGGAGGGGACCCACTGGAACAGCTGTTGGGAGACAGATGGTAGTCTCCCGTCAAGGCCATCCAGCGTGTTCTTTAACGTTGGGTTGTTTTACCTCTGAGCGGCACTTTTTTGCACACCATGGGCTAAATGGCCAGTTCACATGGACCCCGAAGGATCAGAGAAGGTTGGGGGAGGGGACCCACTGGAACAGCTGTTGGGAGACAGATGGTAGTCTCCCGTCAAGGCCATCCAGCGTGTTCTTTAACGTTGGGTTGTTTTACCTCTGAGCGGCACTTTTTTGCACACCATGGGCTAAATGGCCAGTTCACATGGACCCCGAAGGATCAGAGAAGGTTGGGGGTGGGGACCCACTGGAACAGCTGTTGGGAGACAGATGGTAGCCTCCCGTCAAGGCCATCCAGCGTGTTCTTTAACGTGCACAGGGTATGGCTCTCCCGCACACGGTGCCACGGCTTAACGTTCCATCCGATGGACGGCGGCCTTTCCAAGCCCATCGGTGTCCCCTACTGACCGTGGGCAGGGCGGGGAATTTTGCGGAGATAAATCTCAACGCTGACCCAGCTGGGACTCGAACCTGGGAACTACAGATTACGAGTCTGGCGCGCTACCGACTGAGCCACCCCCGCCCCAAAATTTTAATAATAAATATTGTTTTAAATCATATAATAAAATTAATTTACGTTTCTAGAAATGTGTGTAATTATTATTTCAATATTTTGACTATTATGGAACGACATCATTTATTGTTAAATATTTCAATTTCTGTAATTCTTTTTTTAAAGACTGAACAAATATTGTTGAAAATAGAGATTTATATAGATTTTATTATGATATTTATATTCGGTCACATTTTCCCATTAAATACGTGTTTTAAAAGTTATCGGGTTTTGAATCTAGATTCCCCATTGACGTAACACGAAAATTCTCTAATATTTTCATTCCACGCCCTCCCCACGGTCAGTAGGGGACACCGATGGGCTTGAAAAGACTCTGTCGGATGGGACGTTAAACCGTGGTCCCGTGTACGGGAAAGCCGTACACTGTGCACGTTAAAGAACACGCTGGATGGCCTTGACGGGAGGCTACAATCTGTCTCCCAACAACTGTTCCAGTGGGTCCTCTCCCCCAACCTTCTCTGAGCTTTCGGGGTCCTTGTGACCTGGCCATTTAGCCCATAGTGTGCAAAAAAGTGCCGCTCAGAGGTAAAACAATCCAACGTTAAAGAACACGCTGGATGGCCTTGACGGGAGGCTACCATCTGTCTCCCAACAGCTGTTCCAGTGGGTCCCCTTCCCAACTTTCTCTGAGTCTTTAGGGTCCTTGTGACCTGGTCATTTAGCCTATTGTGTGCAAAAATGTGCCGCTCAGAGGTAAAACAACCAACGTTAAAGAACACGCTGGACGGCCTTGACGGGAGGCTACCATCTGTCTCCCAACAGCTGTTGCAGTGGGTCCCCTTCCCCAACCTTCTCTGAGCCTTCGGGGTCATTGTGACCTGGCCATTTAGCCCATGGTGCGCAAAAAGTGCCGCTCAGAGGTAAAACAACCCAACGTTAAAGAACACACTGGATGGCCTTGACGGGAGACTACCATCTGTCCCCCAACAGCTGTTCCAGTGGGTCCTCTCCCCCAACCTTCTCTGAGCCTTCGGGGTCCTTGTGACCTGGCCATTTAGCCCATAGTGTGCAAAAAAGTGCCGCTCAGAAGTAAAACAACCCAACGTTAAAAAACACACTGGACGGCCTTGAAGGGAGGCTACCATCTGTCTCCCAACAGCTGTTCCAGTGGGTCCCCTTCCCCAACTTTCTCTGAGACTTTAGGGTCCTTGTGACCTGGTCATTTAGCCTATTGTGTGCAAAAATGTGCCGCTCAGAGGTAAAACAACCAACGTTAAAGAACACGCTGGACGGCCTTGAGGGGAGGCTACCATATGTCTCCCAACAGCTGTTGCAGTGGGTCCCCTTCCCCAACCTTCTCTGAGCCTTCGGGGTCATTGTGACCTGGCCATTTAGCCCATGGTGCGCAAAAAAGTGCCGCTCAGAGGTAAAACAACCCGACGTTAAAGAACACGCTGGATGGCCTTGACGGGAGGCTACCATCTGTCTCTCAACAGCTATTCCACTGGGTCCCCTCCCCCAACCTTCTCTGAACCTTCGGGGTCCATGTGACCTGGCCATTTAGACCATGGTGTGCAAAAAAGTGCCGCTCAGAGGTAAACAACCCGACGTTAAAGAACACCCTTGATGGCCTTGACGGGAGGCTACCATCTGTATCCCAACAGGTGTTCCAGTGAGTCTCCTCCCCCAACCCTCTCTGAGCCTTCGGGGTCCTTGTGACCTGGCCATTTAGCCCATTGTGTGCAAAAAAGTTCCGCTCACAGGTAAAACAACTCAACCCAACTTCCATAGTTTGTGTAAAATAAAAAAATATCCAACATTTGCTCCAAATTGATTTGGTAGCAGAAATAGGTCGACTCAGAAAGAAAAATTCCGCGAAAAAGCATCACCGACATCCTAATGAAATGCGCGGGAAAAACTCCAGCATCCCTAGTCTCCTTGACAGAAAATTTACACCAACGCTTTCTTGGAACCATGACGACATTACAGCACGGAGATGTGCGTCTGTGAGGGAGAGGGGAGATGATATTGGAGGGTTTGCTGGAGGAGGGTCTTCATCTCACGTGCCTTCCCCTCTATACATAATGGACGGCCCCATTTGAGGAGTAGGGGCCACTGATATAACGCAGATAAGGTTTCCAGCAGTGCGCTGGTGATGGCTGGCGTGGATTTTGTACCACCAGATGATCGACTGACCTCTTCTGGGTAGCTAGCTGCATCATATATCTCCATGACAACAGAGGCCCGAGAGTCACACATCACGAGAAATATTAGGCTCAGAGTTATGCACGTAAGGGGGAAGAACCGCTTTCGACAAAAGCGTGGAACCAGGGAGGGGGGAGGGGGGGGGGGTAAACAGAGAGGAAGAAAGAAGGGGTGGGGATTTTTTCTTTCCCTGGAGATTCGCTGCATCGATATGGTAATAGCAAATTGGGAAAATGGAATGGACTTCGAATGCCTTGCGTGGTCCTCACGAGACATGTGGGCGCGATTTCTTTGCTGACAATAAAAGCGGACGTCACGAATGACAAAGACAAAACATTGAGTTGGGAGGCAATTTCTTTCTAAATATGAGGAGTAGTTTAGGTGAATATGTTTTAGGATGCTAAACGAAGTAAAAAAGTGGATCTTGTTTTGAACGAGAAAAAAGTTCAGGAATAAAAGAAAAGGAAGGTTGGTGCTTATACCTCTCAGTAGCAATTTTTTTTTCACACAATGCGCTAAATAACCAGGTCAGAAGGATCCTAAAGTGCTCGGAGAAGTTTTGGGGGGGGGGGCGCATAGGACGGCTGTAAGAGGCAGATACAGGTTCGAGTCCCAGCTGTATCAGCGTTGAGATTTATCTCCGCAAAACTCCATGACCTGTCCACGGTCAGTAGGGGACACCGATAGGCTTGGAAAGGCCGCCGTCCGTCGGATGGGATGCTAAGCCGTGGTCCGTGTGCTGGAGAGCCGTGGGCATCTGTGCACGTTAAAGAACATGCTGGATGGCCTTGACGGGAGGCTACCATCTGTCTCCCAACAGCTGTTCCAGTGGGTCCCCTCCCCCAACCTTCTCTGAGCCTTCGGGATCCATGGGACCTGGCCATTTAGATCATGGTGTGCAAAAAAGGCCGCTCAGAGGTAAAACAACCCAACGTTAAAGAACACGCTGGATGGCCTTGACGGGAGGCTACCATCTGTCTCCCAACAGCTGTTCCAGTGGGACCTCTCCCCCAACCTTCTCTGAGCCTTCGGGGTCCTTGTGACCTGAACATTTAGGCCATTTTGTGCAAAAAAGTGCCACTCAGAGGGTTGGGTTGTTTTACCTCTGAGCGGCACTTTTTTGCACACCATGGGCTAAATGGTCAGGTCACATGGACCCCGAAGGCTCAGAGAAGGTTGGGGGAGGGGACCCACTGGAACAGCTGTTGGGAGACAGAGAGTAGTCTCCCGTCAAGGCCATCCAGCGTGTTCTTTAACGTGCACAGGGTATGGCTCTCCCGCACACGGAGCCACGGCTTAAAGTCCCATCCGACAGACGGCGACCTTTCCAAGCCCATCGGTGTCCCCTACTGACCGTGGGCAGGGTGGGGAATTTTGCGGAGATAAATCTCAACGCTGACCCAGCTGGGACTCGAACCTGGGAACTACAGATTACGAGTCTGGCGCGCTACCGACTGAGCCACCCCCGCCCCAAAAACTGGAGCTGGTTGTTGGCTTGGATTTTAAATATCTCCTCACAGTTTTACTTTTAAACTCCGTAGTAGCAGATGGCGCATCACGGAAGATATTTTGAAAGCCATTAAGACGCGAGCTCTTCCTTAATGCGCTCGCGCTTACGTCGGTCTAAAAATGTAGGAGCAAAAAAAAAAATCGTTTCTCACATATTTAGCTTTTCGTTAACGACAGATTTGAAAGTGAAATTTGGAAGAAATAAAAATTAATAAATCTTGGACTGGATTGCTTTACACAAGAGAACTATTCACTGAATTATTTCTTTAATACCAAGACTCAAAAAATGGTCAAGAGATAATTTACTAGTTATTAAGACTGGTTAACTATTCTCATTCTTTAAATTTAACTTGGGGAAAGGTTGGGTTGTTTTATCTCTTAGTGGCACTTTATTTGCCCACAAAGGAGTAAATGGCCAAGTCACAAGGACCCCGTGGGCTCAGAGAAGGTTGGGTGGGGGGAACCACTGGAGCAGCTGTTGCGAGACAGATGGTAGCCTCCCATCAAGGCCATCCAGCGTGTTCTTTACGGTTGGGTTATCTGAGTGGCACTTTTTTGCACACAATGGGCTAAATGGCCAGGTCACAAGGGTCCCGAAGGCTCAGAGAAGGTTGGGGGAGGAGACCCACTGGAACAGCTGTTGGGAGACAGATGGTAGCCTCCCATCAAGGCCATCCAGCGAGTTCTTTAACATTGGGTTGTTTTACCTCTGAGCGGCACTTTTTTGCACACTATGGGCTAAATGGCCAGGTCACAAGGACCAGAACTCTCGGAGAAGGTTGGGGGAGGAGACCCACTGGAACAGCTGTTGGGAGACAGATGGTAGCCTCCCTTCAAGGCCATCCAGCGTATTTTTAAACGTTGGGTTCTTTTACCTCTGAGAGGCACTTTTTTGCACACTATGGGCTAAATGGCCAGGTCACAAGGACTCCGAAGGCTCAGAGAAGGTTGGGGGAGGGGACCCACTGTAACAGCTGTTGGGAGACAGATGGTAGCCTCCCGTCAAGGCCATCCAGCGTGTACTTTACCATTGGGTTAACTGAGTGGCACTTTTTTGCACACTATAGCCTAAATGGACAGGTCACAAGGACCCCGAAATCTCGGAGAACGTTGGAGGAGGGGACCCACTGGACAGCTGTTGGGAGACAGATGGTAGCTTCCCGTCGAAGCAATCCAGCATGTTCTTTAAAGTGCACAGTTTGGGCTTTCCTGCAACCGGGGTCATGGCGTAATGTCCCATCTGACGGACGGCGGTCTTTCCAAGCCCATCAGTGAGAGGTCAGGGAATGGCCATAAGGCAATGATTGGTTCAGTTGGTAGCATGACAGACTCAAAATCTACAGTTCCCAAGTTCGAATCACATCTGGACTAGCCTTGAGATTTATATCCGCCGTCCCCCCCCTTCCGTGCCCTCTGTCAGTATGCGACACCGATGGGCTTGGAAAGGATGCCATCCGTTGTATGGGATGTTAAGCCGTGGCCCCATATGCAGGAGAGCCATACTCTGTGCACTTTGAAGAACATGCTGGATGGCTTTGACGGGAGTCTCTCATCTAGGCACTAACAGCTGTCTAGTGTGTCCCCTTCCAACAGGGGCGGGGGTGGCTCAGTCGGTAGCGCACCAGGTTCGTAATATTTAGTTCTCAGGTTCGAGTCCTATCTGCGTCAGCGTTAAGATTTATCTATGCAAAATTCCCCGCCTTGCTCACGGTCAGTAGGGGTCACCGATGGGGTTGGAAAGGCCGCCGTCCGTCGGATGGGACGTTAAGCCGTGGCACTGTGTGCGGGAGAGCCATACCTTGCACACGTTAAAGAACACGCTTGATGGGAGGCTACTATCTGTCTCCCAACAGCTATTCCAGTGAGTCGCCACCCCCAACCTTCTCTGAGCCTACGAGGTCGTTGTGACCTGGCCATTTAGCCCATGGTGTGAAAAAAAGTGCCGCTCAGAGAGAAAATAAACCCAACGTTAAAGAACACGCTGGATGGCCTTGACGGAAGGCTACCATCTGTCTGTCAACAGCTGTTCCAGTGGGTCCCCTCCCCCAACCTTCTCTGAGCCTTCGGGGTCTTTGTGACCTAGCCATTTAGCCAATGGTGTGAAAAAAAGTGCCGCTCAGAGGTAAAACAACCCAACGTTAAAGAACACGCTGGATGACCTTGACGGGAGGCTACCATCTGTCTCCCAACAGCTATTCCAGTGAGTCACCACCACCAACCTTCTCTGAGCCTACGAGGTCCTTGTGACCTGGCGATTTAGCCCATGGGGTGCAAAAAAATGCCGCTCAGAGGTAAAACAACCCAACTTTAAAGAACACGCTGGATGTCCTTGACGGGAGGCTACCATCTGTCTCCCAACAGCTATTCCAGTGAGTCGCCACCCCCAACCTTCTCTGAACCTACGAGGTCCTTGTGACCTGGGGGCGGGGGTGGCTCAGTCGGTAGCGCGCCAGGCTCGTAATCTGTAGTTCCCAGGTTCGAGTCCCAGCTGGGTCAGCGTTGAGATTTATCTCCGCAAAATTCCCCGCCCTGCCCACGGTCAGTAGGGGACACCGATGGGCTTGGAAAGGCCGCCGTCCGTCGGATGGGACGTTAAGCCGTGGCCCCGTGTGCGGGAGAGCCATACCCTGTGCACGTTAAAGAACACGCTGGATGGCCTTGACGGGAGGCTACCATCTGTCTCCCAACAGCTGTTCCAGTGGGTCCCCTCCCCCAACATTCTCTGAGCCTTCGGGGTCCATGTGACCTGGCCATTTAGCCCTTGGTGTGCAGAAAAGTGCCGCTCAGAGGTAAAACAACCCAACCCAACCCTTGTGACCTGGCCATTTAGCCCATGGTGTGCAAAAAAGTGCAGCTCAAAGGTAAAAGAACCCAACAACCTACGAAAACTATTATTAAGCGAAAAACAGGAAACATTTTCGTTAACTTCAATTGCAGAGATTTAATCCGACATTCCAACGTTCACGAAACTTAAGACAACTAGTGAGCAAAGCTTTTCAAAGGTTCTTGATCTCCCTTCTAAATCATATTCGTGCAATAATGCATCTGTAGCAACATCAGGGAGAATCTAGAGTAAATACTATTCATGAGATTCGCTTCGACGAAGAATGAAGTGGACTGTAACGTGGCCTGCAACTTCTTCCAGGGATCGATAGATTTCTTTGCAAAAGATGCGGGTATCTTTACAACAAAGGTAAAATAAAAAAAAATATTTTTTTCTCTCTTTTGATGATGGCTCGTGACTCTGTGTAAACAGACACGAAAAAATAAATTACTTTGTGATGCAACCTGTCGTTTGATGTGTGTGTAAAAAAAATCGTAAATATAACAGACGAGTTAAAAGTTAACGAGATGTGAATGGAATATTCTAGTCAGTTCAAAATGATGGTATTAGCGCTGGTGTTGGGAAGCGAAAAAGACCCGGGGATTCGGGATAAAAAAGATGTACATTTCATCATCATCATCAAGCAACCGTAGACTACAGAGGTCCAACCAGGCCGTGCAATTTACTTCTCCAAGCATATCTGTGCTGAGCTACATCCGGATACTGCACACCAATTCTAACAAGGTCCTGTTTGACATTGTCTGCCCACCGCATCCTAGGTCTCATCCTCCTTCTGAGGCCTCTAAGCACACTGTTCATAACCCTAAACGCCAATCTATAATTACTCATACGGGCAACATGGCCAAACCAGCGGAGTCTCTCTCTGCACAATATGCTGCTTAAAGGAGGTTGCAAACTCCTTTGCCTAACCTCATCATTAGTTACAAAGTTGAACCACCTAATGCCCAAGATACTGTGTAAGCATCTGGAATCAAAAGCATCTAGTTTCCTGTTATCCTGTTTACAAAGTGTCCAAGTTTCACTACCATAACTAACCCTAGAAAGAACCAAACTATTATACAGTCTAATTTTAGTCTTTAGGTGTATACGCCTATTTCTCCACACTCTCCATAGATTCTTAAAAGTCCCGGCAGCAATCCCTATTCATCTGTTAATCTCATGCCGCACATCACCATTATCTGTTACATAGCTCCCAAGATAATTAAACTGTGACACCTGCTCAAGACTGCAACCATTCAGATTAACTGAATCACAGCCTGTCTGACCAATTTTCATCACTTTAGTTTTCTCTCTGTTTATAACCAAACCTACTCTATTACCAGTCTCATCAACAGCTCGAATGAAAGAGTTCATCTCATCAACATCATTTGCCAAAAGGGCTAAATCATCAGCATAATCTAAATCAGAAATTTTCGTATCGCCAGACCATTTAAGGCCAAAATCTTTCCCTTGAAGTGAATTTCGCATAACATAATCAATAACCAAACTAAAGAGAAAAGGAGACAAAATGCACCCTTGTTGAACACCAGAAGTAATGCTAAACCAATTGCTACAAGCCCTATCAACTCTCACACACGACTCAGTGTTATTATAGAGAGCTTTCATTATGTTAACTAACTTGTCTGGCATACCATACGATTTCACAATCAACCACAAATTATGACGATCAACAGAGTCGAAAGCCTTTTTGAAATCAACAAAGCTAGCAACCAAAGGATTCTGAAATTCTAAACATTTCTCAAGAATCTGCCTAAGTGAAAATATCTGATCTACACATCCCCTACCACTTCTGAATCCACATTGCTCATCACGCAATTGACTGTCAACCAGATTCTTAATTCTATTAAGCACAATCATGGAAAGAACTTTACCTGGAACAGAGAGTAGGCTGATACCCCTATAGTTATCACAAGAACTGCGATCACCTTTTTTGAAAATAGGGATAACAATAGCTCTGGTAAAATCCTTAGGAACCATGCCTTTATCATAAAAGAGATTCAGAATTTCAGTCATCCAAGTGGTAACTGAAACATTCCCAGCTCTAAGCATTTCCGTAGTAATTTCATCTACCCCTGGGGATTTATGAAGTTTAAGTTTAGAAACAGCCAAACTAACTTCAGATTGTGTTATAGGGCCAACATTAAAGCCACCAATGCATCTATCATCATTGCAAACAATGGGAGTAGAACTAACTACATTGTTTAGAACATCACTGAAATGCTCAGCCCACCTAGCCATGACAGAATCCTCCCCTTCTATAACCTTACCTTGTTTATCCTTCAATCCTTGTATGCCTGTCCGTTTTCTACCACACAAAACATTAACTATCTGGTACAGCTCTCTGCTGTTGTGCTGTCTAACTGCTTCCTCGGCTTTGTCAGCCAAACCATCAAGCCAAAGATTCTTATCAGCAGCTAACTGATCTTTTACACGTTTATTACGTTCTCTGTAATGCTTTCTATTAGGACTAGTAGGGTATTGATTAAGGACATTCCTGCAGTTCTTTCTTTCCGAAATAAACTCAAGTGCCTTATCACTCAAATAATTCTGTCTCTTCTACTCCATACCCTGAGCCATACCCTGTGCACACTAAAGAACACGCTGGATTCCTTTGAGATGAGACTTCCATCTGTCTCCTAATAGTTGCCCAGTGAGTCCCCTTTCCCCAACCTTCTTGAGTCTCTCGGGGTCCTTGTGACCTAGCCTTTGAGCGCACTGTGTGCAAAAAAGTGCCACTCAGAGGTAAAACAACACTTTGTAAAAACAAACCTCTGTATCTCACAACACTGATGTGCAAGAGTGATTTAGTTCGGATTGTAAATTGAGACGCTATTTTCAACTTAATTCTGTTAGAAACTAAGATTTACCTCTACATTACTCATTATTTTCTGTGATGACATGTTCCAATACCGAAAAAAAGAGATATGTGATAAAAATATAGATATGACAGAGATATGAGATATGTGAAAAAAAGAGATACGTGAAAATTAGTGATATGGCAACCTTCGTGTCACGTGACACGAAGGTTGCCAGTTCATTAATTTCTAAAAAAAAAAATCGTTGACAGATATTTTTTCTGAATTCTGTAATCAACCATAGTGTTCGGATATATTTTTAATATATATAATGCGTATGAATATGTAATGCAATGAATATGGAGCGTGTGCAGTTACCGTTCACAGCAAACTGAACAGGTTGCGGTTAATGTTCACAGCACATTGGATCGATGTTCACAGCACATTGGATCGATGTTCACAGCACATTGGATCGTGTGAGTTCACAAAAACCTGGATCGTGTGGGCCCATTCACAGAAATATTGAGCGTGTGCAGTTACCGTTCACAGCAAACTGGAGCGGTTGCGGTTAATGTTCACAGCACATTGGATCGTGTGAGCTCACAAAAACCTGGATCGTGTGGGCCCACTCACAGAAATATTGAGCGTGTGCAGTTACCGTTCACAGCAAACTGGAGCGGTTGCGGTTAATGTTCACAGCACATTGGATCGTGTGAGCTCACAAAAACCTGGATCGTGTGGGCCCACTCACAGAAATATTGAGCGTGTGCAGTTACCGTTCACAGCAAACTGGAGCGGTTGCGGTTAATGTTCACAGCACATTGGATCGTGTGAGCTCACAAAAACCTGGATCGTGTGGGCCCACTCACAGAAATATTGAGTGTGTGCAGTTACCGTTCACAGCAAACTGGAGCGTGTGCAGTAACTGCACACGCTCCAGTTTGCTGTGAACGGCAAACAACGAACCAGCAAACTGGAGCGTGTGCGAACCAGCAAACTGGAGCAGTGAACGAACCAGCAAACTGTGAAACAGTGAACAAACCAGCAAACTGGAGCGTGTGCAGTAACTGCACACGCTCCAGTTTGCTGTGAACGGTAACTGAAGCGTGTACAGTTGCTCTACACGCTCCAGATATTTTTTCTGAATGCTGTAATCAACCATAGTGTTCGGTTATTTTTTTGAGCGACTGTACACGAAAATGCCAGATCACTAATTCATAAACCATGGTATTCGTATGTTCTCCAGTGAGTGTGAAGCGAACTAATGTGTGCCAAGAAAACATTCCCCACACCATCAAACAGCTATCACCGGTCTCTACTATTGTGACCACCCAAGATGTCTCCATGGCTTCATGTTACAAAAGAAACCTTGATTCCTCCAACCAATATACATTTTACCAGCCTTCAAAGGTCCAATGTCGATCCTTCTGTGCCTACTGGAAACACACTTTCGTCTTTTTCGCTGACAACATCAGCTCTACAAGGTTGGTGGGGGTGGCCCTTCTTTCAAACTATCATGGGGCGGGGGGTGGCTCAGTCGGTAGCGCGCCAGGCTCGTAATCTGCAGTTCCCAGGTTCGAGTCCCAGCTGGGTCAGCGTTGAGATTTATCTCCGCAAAACTCCATGCCCTGCCCACGGTCAGTAGGGGACACCGATGGGCTTGAAAAGGCCGCCGTAAGTCGGATGGGACGTTAAGCCGTGGTCCATGTGCTGAAGAGCCGTGGCCCCCTGTGCACGTTAAAGAACACGCTAAATGGCCTTGACGGGAGGCTACCATCTGTCTCCCAACAGCTGTTCCAATGGGTCCCTTCCCCCAACCTTCTCTGACACTTCGGGGTACTTGTGACCTGGCCATTTAGCCCATGGGGTGCAAAAAAGTGCCGCTTAGTTAAAACAACCCAACATTGAAGAACACGCTGGATGGCCTTGAAAGGACGCTACCATCTGTCTCCCAACAGCTGTTCCAATGGGTCCCCTCCTCCAACCTACTCTGAGACTTCGGGGTACTTGTGACCTGGCCATTTAGCCCATGGTGTGCAAAAAAGTGCCGCTCAGAGTTAAAACAACCCAACGTTAAAGAACACGCTGGATGGCCTTGACGGGAGGCTACCATCTGTCTCCCAACAGCTGTTCCAATGGGTCCCCTCCTCCAACCTTCTCTGAGACTTCGGGGTACTTGTGACCTGGCCATTTAGCCCATGGTGTGCAAAAAAGTGCCGCTCAGAGTTAAAACAACTCAACATTGAAGAACACACTGGATGGCCTTGAAGGGAGGCTACCATCTGTCTCCCAACAGCTGTTCCAATGGGTCCCCTCCTCCAAACTTCTCTGAGACTTCGCGGTACTTGTGACCTGGCCATTTAGCCCATGTTTTGCAAAAAAGTGCCGCTCAGAGTTAAAACAACCCAACGTTAAAGAACACGCTGGATGGCCTTGACGGGAGGCTACCATCTGTCTCCCAACAGCTGTTCCAATGGGTCCCCTCCTCCAACCTTCTCTGAGACTTCGGGGTACTTGTGACCTGGCCACTTAGCCCATGGTGTGCAAAAAAGTGCCGCTCAGAGTTAAAACAACCCAACGTTGAAGAACACACTGGATGGCCTTGACGAGAGGCTACCATCTGTCTCCCAACAGCTGTTCCAATGGGTCCCCTCCCCCAACCTTCTCTGAGCCTTCGGGGTCCTTGTGACCTGGCCATTTAGCCCATGGGGTGCAAAAAAGTGCCGCTCAGAAGTAAAAAAACCAACCTTTCAAACTATCAGCTAGTAAAGTGACTTAACAAGAGACTCAGAATGTGTGGTAGTGTCTCCAAATAAAAATAGTGGACAGGTTCGTCTTCCAGGCAACTCGGGACATTTATTATTCACTTCAGGCGCACTCCCGGAGAAAAAGCATCCATCACAAAGCATTTTCCCCGTTGTATGAAAACACGGCTGCTGTTTCAGATTTGGTTCTATTGATTTCTGTGAGGCTGGGTGGCGTCACCTCGAAAAGCAAGGCCAGCGGAGATTACCGATACTTATAAGTAGCTCCGACGTTAAATAGCTTCAGAAATAAAATAAAAAAAGCTTGACCAACGATACGTCCTCTTATGAGGCAGACGTTCTGTGATTACAAGATCTTATATTTCGATATGATGTGTAGTGGTGGTAGGGAGAATTGGGCAAATAATTTAAATGGCGAGTTTTATTTTTAGATGAATTGTATTTCATTTATTGCTCAAAATGGCGACTATGAAGCTTTCCAATTTATATTTAAGGTTTTTTTTTTTGTTTTTTAGGTTGGGTTGTTTTATCTCTGAGAGGCACTTTTTTGCACATCACGGGCTAAATGGACAGGTCATAAGGACCCCGAAGGCTCAGAGAAGGTTGGGGGAGGGGATCCACTGGAACGGCTGTTGGGAGACAGATGGTAGCCTCCCGTCAAGGCCATCCAGCGTGTTCTTTAACGTTGGGTTGTTTTACCTCTTACCGGCACTTTTTTGCATACCATGGGCTAAATGGCCAGGTCACAAGGACCCCGAAGGCTCAGAGAAGATTGGGAGAGGGGACCCGCTGGAACAATTGTTGAGAGACACATGGTAGCCTCCCGTCAAGGCCATCCAGTGTGTACTTTAACGTTGGTTTGTTTTACCTCTGAGCGGCACTTTTTTTGCACACCATGGGCTAAATGGCCAGGTCACAATGACCCCGAAGGCTCAGAGAAGATTGGGAGAGGGGACCCGATGGAACAATTGTTGAGAGACACATGGTAGCCTCCCGTCAAGGCCATCCAGTGTGTTCTTTAACGTTGGGTTGTTTTACCTCTGAGCGGCACTTTTTTGCACACCGTGGGCTAAATGGCCAGGTCACAAGGACCTCGAAGGCTCAGAGAAGGTTGGGAGAAGGGACCCACTGGAACAATTGTTGGGAGACAGATGGTAGCCTCATCTCAAGGCCATCCAGCGTGTTCTTTAACGTGCACAGGGTGCGGCTCTTCCGCACACGCGACCACGGCTTAAAGTTCCATCCGAGAAACGGCTGCCTTTCCAAGCCCACTCGAACCTTTAAACTCCAGATTACGAGCCTGGCGCGTTACCGACTGAGCCACCTCCGCCTCAGGATATTGTATTAAAACGCATGAGAAAAAACATAGAATGTTTTAATACATATTTCTTTCCACATAGGTGCGATTTTCTAACAATTGCAAACTGCCCTTCTTTCAAACTATCAGGAGGCGGGGTGGCTCAGTCGGTAGCTCGCCAGGCTCGTAATCTGCAGTTCCCAGGTTCGAGTCCCAGCTGGGTCAATGTTGTGATTTATCTCCGCAAAACTCCCCGCCTTGTACACAGTCAGTAGAAACACCAATGGGCTTGAAAAGAGAGCAGTCCGTCGGATGGGACGTTAAGCCGTGTCTCCGTGTGCGGGAGAGCCATACCCTGTGCACGTTAAAGAACACGCTGGATGGCCTTGACGGGGGGCTACCATCTGTCTCCCAACAGCTCCTCCAGTGGGTCCCCTCCCCCAACATTCTCTGAGCCTTCGGGGTCCTTGTGACCTGACCATTTAGTCCATGATGTGCAAAAAAGTGCCGCTCAGAGATAAAACAACTCAACGTTAAAGAACACGCTGGATGGCCTTGACGGGAGGCTACCATCTGTCTCCCAACAGCTGTTCCAGTGGGTCCCCTCCCCCAACCTTTAGGAATCGCAAGGAGGAAGTTGTCCTTGCTCGGCTCCGCTTAGGTCATTCGTTTATAAATCATTCTTCTCAAGGCGGACGCTGAACCTAAGGGCGAGTTTTGTGACACCATTTTAACGATCAAACATATTTTTCTTTCATGTCCCGCTTTTAACTTTGAACGTCGTCTCTATTTTAACTTTCACGATTTTACGTCCGAGCCACTTACACTCGGACAACTTTTATCCGATGACTCTCTTTTAACCCCTGTCTTTGATTTTTTACGTTTTACTGGGTTGGGTTTTTACCTCTGAGCGGCACTTTTTTGCACACCATGGGCTAAATGGCCAGGTCACAAGGACCCCAAAGGCTCAGAGAAGGTTGGGGGAGGAGACCCACTGGAACAGCTGTTGGGAGACAGATGGTAGCCTCCCGTCAAAGCCATCCAGCGTGTTCTTTAACGTGCACAGGGTATGTCTCTCCCATACACGGGACAACGGCTTAATGTCCCATCCGGCGGACGGTGGCCTTTCCAAGCCCATCGGTGTCCCCTACTGACCATGAGCAGGGCGGAGAATTTTGCGGAGATAAATCTCAACGCTGACCCAGCTGGGACTTGAACCTGGGAATTACAGATTACGAGCCTGGCGCGCTACCAACTGAGCCACCCCCGCCCCGTTTTACTGGGTGTTTTATGCGTTTATGAACCTTTTTTACTTTGTTAACTTGATTTTACACTTGTTTCTGTTTTTCACTGGGCTAAATGGCCAAGTCACAAGGACCCCGAAAGCTCAGTGTAGGTTGGGGGAGGGGACCCACTGGAACAACTGTTGGGAGACAAACAGCTATCCACGCTCGTATATATATATACACCCATTTTAATCGTCGTTTTTTACACTTGTTGTTACTTTTTGCCATTTTTGCTTCTCTTTCTTGTGCTGATTATGTTTCTGTGTGCTGGTTATGTTTCTGTGTGTTTTTAAATTTGGTTATGGGTTAAATGACTTTTATCAGTTTATATCTTTTTGTTTGGCGCAATATAGCCCTGTTGCTCTTGCGCCAAAAAACCCCAAACAACCAACCAACCTTCTCTGAGTCTTCGGGGTCCAAATGACCTGTCCATTTATCCCATGGTGTGCAAAAAAGTGCCGCTCGGAGGTAAAACAACCCAACGTAAAGAATACGCTGGAAAGCCTTTACGGGAGGCTACCATCTGCCCCCCAACAGCTGTTCAAGTGGTTCCTCTCACTCAACCTTCTCTAAGTCTTCGGAATCCTTGTGACCTGGCCATTTATCCCATGGTGTGCAAAAAAGTGCCGCTCAGAGGTAAAACAGACAACGTTAAAAAATACCCTGGGTGGCTTTGACGGGATTCTACCCTCTGTTTCTCAATAGCTGTTATAGTGGGGCTCCTCCCCCAATCTTATCTGAGCCTTCGGGGTCCTTGTGACCTGGTCATTTATCCCATGTGTGCAAAAAAGTGCCGCTCGGAGGTAAAACAACCCAACGTAAAGAATACGCTGGAAGGCCTTTACGGGAGGCTACCATCTGTCCCCCAACAGCTGTTCAAGTGGGTCCCCTCACCCAACCTTCTCTGAGTCTTCGGAATCCTTGTGACCTGGCCATTTATCCCATGGTGTGCAAAAAAGTGCCGCTCGAAGGTAAAACAGCCAACGTTAAAAAATACCCTGGATGGCTTTGACGGGAGACTACCTTCTGTCTCTCAACAGCTGTTATAGTAGGTCTCCTCCCCCAACCTTCTCTGAGCCTGCGGGGTCCATGTGACCTGGCCATTTATCCCATGGTGTGCAAAAAAGTGCCGCTCGGAGGTAAAACAGCCAACGTTAAAAAATACCCTGGATGGCTTTGACGGGAGACTACCTTCTGTCTCTCAACAGCTGTTATAGTGGGTCTCCTCCCCCAACCTTCTCTGAGCCTTCGGGGTCCGTGTGACCTGGCCATTTAGCCATGGTGTGCAAAAAAGTGCCGCTCAGAAGTAAAACAACCCAAAGTTAAAGAACACGCTGGATGGCCTTGATGGGAGGCTACCATCTGTCTCCCAACAGTTGTTCCAGTGGGTCCCCTCCTCCAACCTACTCTGAGCCTTCAGGGTCTTTGTGACCTGGCCATTTATCCCACGGTGTGCAAAAAAGTGCCGCTCAGATAAAACAACCCAACCCAACCCAACCTCCAACCTACTCTGAGCCTTCAGGGTCCTTGTGACCTGGCCATTTATCCCACGGTGTGCAAAAAAGTGCCGCTCAGAGGTAAAACAATCCAACGCAATTTACGAAACATAAATGCCTATCCCGATAGAGACCTGGTCCCTACCTAGTACGGCAACCAGGGATGATGAGATATCCGAGAGTCTAATAGGCCCAAATGAGCGACATTTCGACTGTATCGAAAGCCAATGATGGCAATGAAGACCGTCCTGAAACTTATTTCCTCTTATCAACGATCAGTCTATAAAACAAAATCCTGTTCCGGACCCATTCCTGACGCATTCGAAGTCCCTGGAAAACAGTCGAAAGCGAAGACTAATGATGATGGAATAGAATTTGAGGATCTTTCTGATGTGACGTCAGAATGGACAAAAAATATTATGTTAATTTTCAGAAAGAAATGGAAAATTCTACTTGAAGGTTCCTAAAAGAGAATTCTGCAATTTGAAGATTTCTTCTTTTTTTTCATCTCAGTCGTAATATCCCAATTTTGTGATTAAAATACTGATATTAAAGATAATGTATTAAGCAACGCTAAGTAGATATATTTCAGTTTCTTTTAATTTTGTACTAATAGAATAGTTCTGTTAGACGCTTTTTTTTTCACAAAATGGCCTAATTGTCCAGGTCACAAGGACCCCGAGGGCTCAAAGAAGATAATGGACCCGCTGGATAGTTGTTTCGAGACAGATATTAATCTACAGTCAAGGCCATCGAGCGTTAATAACTGTTTGGGGAGAGACGTTAGCCTGCAGTCAAGGCCATCGAGTGTGGATCGTTGTTTGGAGACTGATATTAACCTGCAGTCAAGGCCATCGAGCATGGATAGCTGTTTGGAGAAAGATATTAACCTGCAGTCAAGGCCATCGAGCGTGGATAGCTGTTTGGAGACAGATATTAATCTGCAGTCAAGGCCATCGAGCGTGGATCGTTGTTTGGAGAAAGATATTAACCTGCAGTCAAGGCCATCGAGCGTGGATAGCTGTTTGGAGACAGATATTAATCTGCAGTCAAGGCCATCGAGCGTGGATAGCTGTTTGGAGACACATATTAACCTGCAGTCAAGGCCAACGAGCGTGGATAGCTGTTTGGAGACAGATATTAACCTGCAGTCAAGGCCATCGAGCGTGGATCGTTGTTTGGAGAAAGATATTAACCTGCAGTCAAAGCCATCTAGCGTGGATAGCTGTTTGGAGACAGATATTAACCTGCAGTCAAGGCCAACGAGCGTGGATTGCTGTTTGGGAACAGATATTAACCTGCAGTCAAGGCCATCTAACGTGGATAGCTGTTTGAGACAGATATTAACCTGCAGTCAAGGCCATCGAGCGTGGATAGCTGTTTAGGGACAGATATTAACCTGCAGTCAAGGCCATCTAGCGTGGATAGCTGTTTGAGGCAGATATTAACCTGCAGTCAAGGCCATCGAGCGTGGATAGCTGTTTGGAGACAGATATTAACCTGCATTCAAGGCCATCGAGCGTGGATAGCTGTTTGGAGACAGATATTAACCAGCAGTCAAGGCCATCGAGCGTGGATAGCTGTTTGGGGACAGATATTAACCTGCAGTCAAGGCCAACGGCCGTGGATTGCTGTTTGGGAACAGATATTAACCTGCAGTCAAGGCCATCGAGCGTGGATAGCTGTTTGGAGACAGATATTAACCAGCATTCAAGGCCATCGAGCGTGGATAGCTGTTTGGAGACAGATATTAACCAGCAGTCAAGGCCATCGAGCGTGGATAGCTGTTTGGGGACAGATATTAACCTGCAGTCAAGGCTATCGAGCGTGGATAGCTGTTTGGGGACAGATATTAACCAGCAGTCAAGGCCATCCAGCGTGGATAGCTGTTTGGGGACAGGTATTAACCAGCAGTCAAGGCCATCGAGTGTGGATAGCTGTTTGGAGACAGATATTAACCAGCAGTCAAGGCCATCGAGCGTGGATAGCTGTTTGGAGACAGATATTAACCAGCAGTCAAGGCCATCGAGTGTGGATAGCTGTTTGGAGACAGATATTAACCAGCAGTCATGGCCATCGGGCGTGGATAGCTGTTTGGAGACAGATATTAACCAGCAGTCAAGGCCATCGAGTGTGGATAGCTGTTTGGAGACAGATATTAACCTGCAGTCAAGGCCATCCAGCGTGTTTTTAATGTGGACAGGGTGCCACGGATTTACGTCCCATCCGACGGGCGTCGCCCTATTCCAAACTCAGTAGCAGCAAAAGCAGTAGACGAAACCTTTCAGCTGCAATTGTCGTATATCATGTAATCTTTGATTACCACTTGATGAGGGGGCGGGGGTGCCTCAGTCGGTAGCGCGCCAGGCTCGTAATCTGTATTTACCAGGTTCAAGTCCCAGCTGGTTCATCGTTGAGATTTATCTCCGCAAACCTCCCTGCCCACGGTCAGTAAGTGACACAAAGGGGTCAGTAGGGGACACCGATGAAGCTGATGGGTCTCACCGATGAAACTGAAGAGTTTGGAAAGGCCGCCGTGCGTGGATGGGAAGTTAAGCCGTGGCTCCGTGTGCGGGAGAGTCATACCCTGTGCACATTAAAGAACACGTTGGATTGCCTTGAGGGGAGGCTACGATCTGTCTCCCAACAACTGTTCCAGTGGGTCCCCTCCCCCAACCTTCTCTGAGCCTTCGGGATCCTTGTAACCTGGCCATTTAGTATGGTGTGCAAAAAACTGCCACTCAGAGGTAAAACAACCCAACGTTAAAGAACACACTAGATGGCTTTGACGGGAGGTTACCATCTGTCTCCCAACAGCTGTTCCAGTGGGTCCCCTCCCTCAACCTTCTCTGAGCCTTCGGGGTCCTTGTAACCTGGCCATTTAGCCCATGGTGTGCAAAAAACTGACACTCAGAGGTAAAACAACCCAACCCAGTAGTACTATTTCGACTCTAGTCTTAATCAAAATATCAGTAAAGTTCACATCCTTATCAGTAGTTTTATCACTCGCAAACCTGAATCTCGTAGTTCCACCATTAACCACTAGACGGCGCCTACTGAAAAAGGAATCAACATAAAATTAACAAGCTGTCTTGTTTCCATTCTATAAGACTCTGTGCCACGGCAAAGAAATGTCACATTCAACTGATGCGCTGTCTACTTTCGGCTACAGTGAGGCTGTACGACGCTATTTAATTGGCCACAAGTGTGCCATGGTGAAGCCTTGCTCTCCGGTAGGGGGAATTCCCAAAAGTCATTTCCTTGCACCATTGGGGCTCTCGTTTCTCACGTGAAGGTGCTAATCATCCGATTTCCAATCTCCAGGAGATGGGATGAGAGCCATATAGGAGGATGTGGGAGATGTTCAGACTGCCAGAGGCGTCTTAAAAGACCAATGCGAAAGGTGAGAACAACCCCAGTCACAACCATCCCCGCCTGATTATCCAATGCGCGTTGCGCCGTAACTTCAACGCTCTCTCGATGTTTCGTTGTTCGCACGTTTTCGTTGGCGATGTCCGCGGGATTTGATTGGTTCTTGTCTATTTATGCTGAAGAGAAGAGAATTAATGTTACTAAAAGCAATTCGCTTCTTCTTTGTGGTGTTTCTTTCTGTCCATTACTAAGCAGCTGGGGCGGGGGTGGCTCAGTCGGTAGCGCGCCAGGCTCGTAATCTGTAGTCCAGGTTCGAGTCCAAGCTGGGTCAGCGTTGAGATTTATCTTCGCAAAATTCCTTGCTCTGCCCATGGTCAGTAGGGGACACCGATGGGCTTGGAAAGGCCGCCGTCCGTCGGATGGGACGATAAGCCGTGGCCCCGTGTGCGGGAGAGCCATACCCTGTGCACGTTCAAGAACACGATGGATGGACTTGACGGGAGGCTACCATCTGTCTCCCAACAGTCTCCCATCTGTCTCCCAACAGCTGTGTCAGCAACAGCTGTTCCAGGGTCCCCTCCCCCAACCTTCTCTGAGCCTTCGGGATCCTTGTGACCTGGCCATTTAGCCCATGGTGTGCAAAAAAGTGCCGCTCAGAGGTAAAACAACCCAACGTTAAAGAACACGCTGGATGGCCTTGACGGGGAGGCTACCATCTGTCTCCCAACAGTTGTTCTAGTGGGTCCCCTCCCCCAACATTCTCTGAGCCTTCAGGGTCCATGTGACCTGGCCATTTAGCCCATGGTGTGCAAAAAGTGCCGCTCAGAGGTAACACAATCCAACGTTAAAGAACAAGCTGGATGGAATTGATGGGAGGCTACCATCTGTCTCCCAACTGCTGTTCTAGTGGGTCCCCTCCCCCAACCTTCTCTGAGCCTTCAGGGTCCATGTGACCTGGCCATTTAGCCCATTGTGTGCAAAAGAGTGGCGCTCAGAGGTAAAACAACTCAATGTTAAAGTACACACTGCATGGCCTTGCCGGGAGGCTACCATCTGTCTCCTAACAGCTGTTCCAGTGGGTCCCCTCCCCCAACCTTCTCTGAGCCTTCGAGGTCCATGTGACCTGGCCATTTAGCCCATGGTGTGCAAAAAAGTGCCGCTCAGAGGTAAAACAACCCAACGTTAAAGTACACACTGGATGGCCTTGACGGGAGGCTACCATCTGTCTCCCAACAGCTGTTCCAGTGGATCCCCTACCCCAACCTTCTCTGAGCCTTCGGGGTCCATGTGACCTGGCGATTTAGCTCATGGTGTGCAAAAAAAGTGCCGCTCAGAGGTAAAACAACCCAACGTTAAAGAACACGCTGGATGGCTTTGACGGGAGGCTACTATCTGTCTCCCAACAGCTGTTCCAGTGGGTCCCCTATCCCAACCTTCTCTGAGCCTTCGGGGTCCATGTGACCTGGCCATTTAGCCCATGGTGTGCAAAAAAAAGTGCCGCTCAGAGCTAAAACAACCCAACCCATTGGATCACAATATACTTCTTTCAAAACTTGAAAACTTTGGAATTAGAGGAACAATTCTCATATGGTTCAAAAATTACCTAAGTAATATGACTATTATAACCAAAATTGGAAATGTATTAAGTAGCGAAAGAAAATTAAATGTTGGAGTTCCACAAGGATCTATACTTGGACCCTTGTTGTTCCACCTGTATATTAATGATAGACTAATTTAAAATTAAAAAGTAAATTATTTCTCTATGCTGATAATACTGTTATTTTAAAACAGCAATCGCGACGTGGATGCGGCTATAAAAGGATTACAGGATGACTATAATTGCTTGGTGAGATGGCTGAATATCAATTTAATACTTGTAAATAACGATAAAACTAAATGGATGGTCTTCCACTCACCAAGTACTTTGAAAACTTTGGGTTGGGTTGTTTTACCTCTGAGCGGCACTTTTTTGCACACCATGTGCTAGATGGCCAGGTCACATCGACCCCGAAGGCTCAGAGAAGGTTGGGGGGAGGGGTTGGGTTGGGTTGTTTTACCTCTGAATGGCACTTTTTTGCACACCATGGGCTAAATGGCCAGGTCGCAAGGACCCCGAAGGCTCAGAGTAGGTTGGGGGAGGGGGACCAACTTGAACAGCTGTTAGGAGACAGATGGTAACCTCTAGTGTAGGCCATCAAGCGTGTTCTTTAACGCTCACAGGGTATGGCTCTCCCGCACACGGGACAAAGGCTTAACGTTCTATCCGACGGACGATGTCCTTTCCAAGCCCATCGGTGTCCCCTACTGACCGTGGGCAAGGCGGGGAATTTTTGCGGAGATAAATCTCAACGCTGACCCAGCTGGGACTCGAACCTGGGAACTACAGATTACGAGCCTGGCGCGCTACCGACTGAGCCACCTCCGCCCCCTGGGGGGAGGGGACCCACTGGAAGAGCTGTTGGGAGACAGATGGTAGCCTCCCGTCATCCAGCGTGTTCTTTAACGTGCACAGGGTATGGCTCTCCCGCACACGGTGCCACGGCTTAACGTCCCATCCGACGGACAGCGGCCTTTCCAAGCCCATCGGTGTCCCCTACTGACCGTAGGCAGGGCGGGGAATTTTTGCGGAGATAAATCTCAACGCTGACCCAGCTGGGACTCGAACCTGGGAACTACAGATTACGAGCCTGGCGCGCTACCGACTGAGCCACCCCCGTCCCATCAGGAAAACGGACATCACCAAACGTACGAATAGAGGAGAAAGTTTTCAGAATCGTTTACTGGCAGGAAATGTCACGTTCCTAAAGCAAACTACACCGAGTCGATTCTGTAAGGAGAGAAAATAACCTCAAGTTTCCAACCAATATTCGCACTTTTCGTTAACAGGAAAAGGGAGGATGTCGACAGCCCAAAGTGTCATCTTCTCCAGGCTGATGCTGCGTACAGTTGTAGACGTTCACATGTTCTTCATATTCCCTGCAGCAACATCGGTCTTCTCGCATGCAGGCACGCAAACACACACACGGACCCATCCTCTTACGACAAAACTGGAAGAGAAGCCTGCAGGCGTTCCAATCCAATCACAAGATATTGTCGTGTGTACCACGCGCGGGATACCCGGGATGGTGGATGCTGCAGCTTCTGCTGGAGCTTCGAGAACACAATACTGCAGGGAAAGTCATTCTCTGCAACAGTCTCTGCAATATTTACTGATCTTCAAGTCAGTCAAAATGACAGACTACTTGTTCGCGCTTCTGAACTTGTCTCTTCTGATGGGGAGAGGTTGTATCGACTGAATTGTTGTTTCTTCGATTTCGTGGAATGGATTTCTTTATGCAAAAAAAGAAAGGAGGTTAGATTTGGATGCGAACATTTTGTACACGTTTCTAAACTTGTATCTGTATATGGAGAAAGGTTGCTGCGAATGAAAGGTTTTCGATGGAGTGTTCCTTTCTTATAGAGAAAGAATTCTCTATGCAAAAAAATATCAATATATTTTGTGCAAAAAATGCTTTTTCGGCGAAATAACTACTGCAGAAATGAATTTACAATGTGATTGGGTTGTTTTATCTCTGAGTGGTACTTTTTTTGCACACCATGGGTTAAATGGCCTGGTCACATGGACCCTGAAGGCTCCGAGAAGGTTGGGGGAGGAGACCCATTGGAGCAGCTGTTGGGAGACAGATGGTAGCCTCCCGTCAAGGCCATCCAGTGTGTTCTTTAACGTTGAGTTGTTTTACCTCTGAGCGGCACTTTTTTGCACACCATGGGCTAATTGGCCAGGTCACAAGGACCCCGAAGACTCAGAGAAGGTTGGGGGGAGGGGACCCACTGGAACAGCTGTTAGGAGACAGATGGTAGCCTCCCGTCAAGGCCATCCAGCATGTTCTTTAACGTGCACAGAGTATGACTCTCCCACACATGGGACCACCACGGCTTAACGTCCCATCCGACGGACGGCGGCCTTTCCAAGCCCATCGGTGTCCCGTATTGACCGTGGGCAGGGCGGGGAGTTTTGCAGAGATAAATCTGAACGCTGACCAATCTGGGACTCAAATCTGGGAACTACAGATTACGAGATAGGCGCGCTACCGACTGAGCCACCCCCGCCCCACTTTGTTTGGACTTCTTGCGTTTTGGGACAGGAGAGGATGGCTGTGTTGGTAGGGTGGCAGGTTCGTAATCTGTAGTTCCCAGGTTCGATCCCTGCTGCGCAAGAGCCATTTATGCCTTTGTTCAGTATGGGGCACCGATAGGCTTTAAAATACCGTCATCCGTTGGGTGGGACGTCAAAATGTGACCCCTTATGCGGGAGGGCTATACACTAGGGCGGGGGTGCACAGTCGGTAGCGCGCCTGGCTCGTAATCTGCAGTTCCCAGCTTCGAGTCACAGCTGGGTCAGCGTTCAGATTTATCTCCGCAAAACTCCCCGCCCTGCCCACGGTTAGCAGGGGACACCGATGGGCTTGGAAAGGCCGCCGTCCGTCTGATGGGACGTTAAGCCGTGGCCCCGTGTGCAGGAGAGCCATACCCTGAGCAAGTTAAAGAACACGCTTGATGGCTTACACGAGAGGCTACCATCTGTCTCCCAACAGCTGTTCCAGTTGGTCCCCTCCCCTAACATTCTCTAAGTCCTTCGGGGTCCATGTGACCTGGCCATTTAGCCCATGGTGTGCAAAAAAAGTGCGCTCAGAGGAAAAACAACCCAACGTTAAAGAACACGCTGGATGGCCTTAACGGGAGGCTACCATCTGTCTCCCAACAACTGTTTCCAGTGGGTCCCCTTCCCCAACCATACTCCGCAAAAATTCCCCGCCCTGCCCACGGTCAGTAGGGGACACCGATGGGCTTGGAAAGGTCGCCGTCCGTCGGATGGGACGTTAAGCCGTGGCCCCGTGTGCAGGAGAGCCATACCCTGTGCACGTTAAAGAACCAGCTGGATGGCCTTGACGGGAGGCTACCATCTGTCTCCCAACACCTGTTCCAGTAGGTCCCCTACCCCAACCTTCTCTGAGCCTTCGGGGTCCTTGTGACCTGGCCATTTAGCCCATGGTGTGCAAAAAAATGCCGATCAGAGGTAAAACAACCCAACGTTAAAGAACACGCTGGATGGCCTTGACGGGAGGCTACCATCTGTCTCCCAACAGCTGTTCCAGTGGGTCTCCTCCCCCAACCTTCTCTGAGCCTTCGGGGTCCTTCTGACCTGGCCATTTAGCCCATGGTGTGCAAAAAAATGCCGATCAGAGGTAAAACAACCCAACGTTAAAGAACACGCTCGATGGCCTTGACGGGAGGCTACCATCTGTCTCTTAACAGCTGTTCCAGTGGGTCTCCTCCCCCAACCTTCTTTGAGCCTTCGGGGTCCATGTGACCTGGTCATTTAGCCCATGGTGTGGAAAAAAGTGCCGCTCAGAGGTAAAACAACCCAGCGTTAAAGAACACGCTGGATGGCCTTGACGGGAGGCTACCATCTGTCTCCCAACAGCTGTTCCAATGGGTCCCCTTCCCCAACCATATCTGAGTCTTCGGGGTCCTTGTGACCTGGCCATTTAGACCATGGTGTGCAAAAAATAGCCGCTTAGAGGTAAAACAACCCAACCCATGTGACCCACATCGCCTTATAAGAGATCGTTTTCTCCTCAGAAGAATTATTTCATTCAATGTGTTTTTAATAGCATTGTCAGATTATTTTTAATATATTATTAGCATTGTGTAATATAATTAACAATAATATTAATATATTATTAACATTGTTTAATATATTTAACGAATTTGTTTAATATAATTAACAATAATGTTAATTAATAAACGTAAAAATAACAATCTGATATAATTCGATTCGGAAAGAGTTAATTCGCATCGAAAAGTCGTAAATCGAATTGCAAAGATCTAAATGGCATCATCGGGAAAGGGGGGGTATGGAGTTGGGGGGGAGAATAATCTCGCTCTTTTTGTCGTGCCTCGGTAGACAGTTCTCCTTAAACCCAGGGCGAAATATCGGTTGTCAAACTTCTGGTCCGAGGCTGTGACACGTGATTGTGACGAATGCGAGAAACGCGCACTTCAAGGGCACGTGGCGAAGACAGATGCTTCTGAGGATGTCAACAAATGTCGGACTCCATTCAATGAAAGACGATGGAGAGACAGGACATCGTACTAGAATGGTATCGCTCTGGGAAAACATGGAACAGTACGAATTGGTTGGGTTGTTTTAACTCTGAGCAGCACATTTTGTTCACAATGATAAGGTCATGAGGGTTGGGTTGTTTTACCTCTGAGCAGCACATTTTGTTCACAATGATAAGGTCATGAGGGTTGGGTTGTTTTACCTCTGAGCAGCACATTTTGTTCACAATGATAAGGTCATGAGGGGTTGGGTTGTTTTACCTCTGAGCAGCACATTTTTTCACAATGATAAGGTCATGAGGTTTGGGTTGTTTTACCTCTGAGCAGCACATTTTGTTCACAATGATAAGGTCATGAGGGTTGGGTTGTTTTACCTCTGAGCAGCACATTTTGTTCACAATGATAAGGTCATGAGGGTTGGGTTGTTTTACCTCTGAGCAGCACATTTTGTTCACAATGATAAGGTCATGAGGGGTTGGGTTGTTTTACCTCTGAGCAGCACATTTTTTCGCAATGATAAGGTCATGAGGTTTGGGTTGTTTTACCTCTGAGCAGCACATTTTGTTCACAATGATAAGGTCATGAGGGTTGGGTTGTTTTACCTCTGAGCAGCACATTTTGTTCACAATGATAAGGTCATGAGGGTTGGGTTGTTTTACCTCTGAGCAGCACATTTTGTTCACAATGATAAGGTCATGAGGGTTGGGTTGTTTTACCTCTGAGCAGCACATTTTGTTCACAATGATAAGGTCATGAGGGTTGGGTTGTTTTACCTCTGAGCAGCACATTTTGTTCACAATGATAAGGTCATGAGGGTTGGGTTGTTTTACCTGTGAGCAGCAAATTTTGTTCACAATGATAAGGTCATGAGGGTTGGGTTGTTTTACCTCTGAGCAGCACATTTTGTTCACAATGATAAGGTCACGAGGGTTGGGTTGTTTTACCTCTGAGCAGCACATTTTGTTCACAATGATAAGGTCATGAGGGTTGGGTTGTTTTACCTCTGAGCAGCACATTTTGTTCACAATGATAAGGTCATGAGGGTTGGGTTGTTTTACCTCTGAGCAGCACATTTTGTTCACAATGATAAGGTCATGAGGGTTGGGTTGTTTTACCTCTGAGCAGCACATTTTGTTCACAATAATAAGGTCATGAGGGTTGGGTTGTTTTACCTCTGAGCAGCACATTTTGTTTACAATGATAAGGTCATGAGGGTTGGGTTGTTTTACCTCTGAGCAGCACATTTTGTTCACAATGATAAGGTCACGAGGGTTGGGTTGTTTTACCTCTGAGCAGCAAATTTTGTTCACAATGATAAGGTCATGAGGGTTGGGTTGTTTTACCTCTGAGCAGCACATTTTGTTCACAATGATAAGGTCACGAGGGTTAGGTTGTTTTACCTCTGAGCAGCACATTTTGTTCACAATGATAAGGTCATGAGGGTTGGGTTGTTTTACCTCTGAGCAGCACATTTTGTTCACAATAATAAGGTCATGAGGGTTGGTTGTTTTACCTCTGAGCAGCACATTTTGTTTACAATGATAAGGTCATGAGGGTTGGGTTGGGTTGGATAAATGTGCCATGAGCTAAATGGCCAGGTCACAAGGACCCCAAGGCTCAGAGAAGGTTGGGGGAGGGGATCCACTGGAACAGCTGTTGGGAGACAGATGGTAGCCTCCCGTCAAGGTCATCCAGCGTGTTCTTTAACGTTGAGTTGTTTTACCTCTGAGCGGCTCTTTTTTTGCACACCAGGGGCTAAATGGCCAGGTCACAAGGACCCCGAAGGCTCAGAGAAGGTTGGGGGAGAGGTCCCACTGGAACAGCTGTTGGGAGACAGATGGCAGCCTCCCGTCAAGACCATCCAGCGTGTTCTTTAATTTTGGGTTGGATTGTTTTACCTCTGAGCAGCACTTTTTTGCACACCATGGGCTAAATGGACAGGTCACATGGACCCCGAAGGCTCAGAGAAGATTGGGGGAGGGGACTCACTGGAACATCTGTTGGGAGACAGATGGTTACCTCCCGTCAAGGCCATCCAGCGTGTTCTTTAACGTGCACAGGGTATGGCTCTCCCGCACACGGGACAACGGCTTAACGTTCTATCCGACGAACGGCGGTCTTTCCAAGCCCATCGGTGTCCCCTACTGACCGTAGGCAAGGCGGGAAATTTTGCGGAGATAAATCTCAACGCTGACCCAGCTGGGACTCGAACCTGGTAAGTACAAATTACGAGCCTGGCGCGCTACCGACTGAGCCACCCCCGCCCCTACTTTTCATGAAGGGCATTTGTGTGGACTTTATGTGGATGCTGCAGATCCCAGGTTCGAGTTCCACATGGGCTAGCCAATGAGTTTGGAAACGCCGTCATCAGTCATATGAGGCGTTAAGTTGTGATCCCTTATGCGGGACAGAACCATACGCTGTGCATGTTAAAGAATACGCTGGATGGCCTTCATGGGAGGCTACCATCTGTCTCCCAACAGATGTCCAATGGGTCATCTTCCTTCAACTTTTTCTGAACTATTGGGGTCCTCGTGACCTGGTCGTTTAACCCATTGTGCGCAAAAAATTCCATTCACGGGTAAAACAAACGCGACACATCCAGTGTGTTCTTTAACATGCCCAGAGTATAGCTCTCATGTATAATCGCTCAAAAAAATATCCGAACATTATGGTTGATTCCAGAATTCTGAAAAAGTATCTGGCAACGATTTTTTTTTGAAAAATTAGTGATCTGGCAACCTTCGTGTCACGTGACACGAAGGTTGCCAGATCACTAATTTCTAAAAAAATCGTTGCCAGATATTTTTTTGTGAATTCTGTAATCAACCGTAGCGTTCGGGTATTTTTTTAATGTATGTAATGCGTATGAATATATAATGCAATGAATATCGAGCGTGTGCAGTTACCGTCCACAGCAAACTGGAGCGGTTGCGGTTAATGTTCGCAGCACATTGGATCGTGTGAGCTCACAAAAACCTGGATCGTGTGGGCTCACTCACGGAAATATTGAGCGTGTGCAGTTACCGTTCACAGCAAACTGGAGCGGTTGCGGTTAATGTTCACAGCACATTGGATCGTGTGGGCTCACTCACGGAAATATTGAGCGTGTGCAGTTACCGTTCACAGCAAACTGGAGCGGTTGCGGTTAATGTTCACAGCACATTGGATCGTGTGGGCTCACTCACGGAAATATTGAGCGTGTGCAGTTACCGTTCACAGCAAACTGGAGCGGTTGCGGTTAATGTTCACAGCACATTGGATCGTGTGAGCTCACAAAAACCTGGATCGGGTGGGCCCACTCACAGAAATATTGAGCGTGTGCAGTTACCGTTCACAGCAAACTGGAGCGGTTGCGGTTAATGTTCACAGCACATTGGATCGTGTGAGCTCACAAAAACCTGGATCGTGTGGGCCCACTCACAGAAATATTGAGCGTGTGCAGTTACCGTTCACAGCAAACTGGAGCGGTTGCGGTTAATGTTCACAGCACATTGGATCGTGTGAGCTCACTAAAACCTGGATCGTGTGGGCCCACTCACAGAAATATTGAGCGTGTGCAGTTACCGTTCACAGCAAACTGGAGCGGTTGCGGTTAATGTTCACAGCACATTAGATCGTGTGAGCTCACAAAAACCTTGATCGTGTGGGCCCACTCACAGAAATATTGAGCGTGTGCAGTTACCGTTCACAGCAAACTGGAGCGGTTGTGGTTAATGTTCACAGCACATGATCGTGTGAGCTCACAAAAACCTGGATCGTGTGGGCCCACTCATAGAAATATTGAGCGTGTGCAGTTACGTTCACAGCAAACTGGAGCGGTTACGGTTAATGTTCACATGGATCGTGTGAGCTCACAAAAACCTGGATCGTGTGGGCCCACTCACAGAAATATTTAGCGTGTGCAGTTACCGTTCACAGCAAACTGGAGCGGTTGCGGTTAATGTTCACAGCACATTGGATCGTATGAGCTCATAAAAACCTGGATCGTGTGGGTGCATTCACAGAAATATTGAGCGTGTGCAGTTACCGTTCACAGCAAACTGGAGCGTGTGCAGTAACTGCACACGCTCCAGTTTGCTGTGAACGGTAACTGGAGCGTGTACAGTTGCTGTACACGATCCAGATTTTTTTTTCTGAATTCTGTAATCAACCATAATGTTCGGATATTTTTTTGAGCGACTGTACACTGGGCCAAGGCTTAGCGTCGGCATTAGCTTCGGCATTAGGTGGTTTGAATAATGAGCCGCACTTTTTTTGTACACAATGGGCTAAATGGCCATGTCACAAGACCCCAATGGCTCAGAGAAGATGATAGCGAATCCACTAGACAGACGGTATTATTTTTCATTAATTAATACTTAGCATTTAAGTTTTAATTTCTAATGTAAATTCTCATGACGCATAACTATTATTAAATATTCTAGCTTTCATAACTATTTAAATACTGAACGAATATTTTTCAAAATTCAGATTTAGATAGATTTAATTACGATCTTTAATTTATCTTCAGTGACATTTTACCATTAAATGAATATTTTAAAAGTTATACAGCTTCGAAATTAGATTATCATTCAAAAAGCAACGGAAATTCATATTTGAATAAGATAATCTATAACCCAATTTAAGCAGAAGCATGAACGTTTTTAATTCCTAAAGTCCAATCATATTCTATGCCACATGTAATTTATATTCTTCTAAAGATTTAGAAGGTTTACAATTACGGAAAAGATCCTTAGCTGTTAGATAATAATATTATTAACAGTGGCGGCTCGTAGCTAAAATTAGTGGGGGTGCTGCTCCAGAAAATTTTTAACCTTTGTTTTAAAATTGTGTAAAAGAAAACAAACATGTATAAAAAGAAAATTGATTCAGAAACTTGATAAAATCCTAAAAGAACAAAATCAAACATTTTTTACTCAAACCTAAATTGTTACAGTTCAAGCTTAATCTATTCATTTAAAAATGAAATCCATTCTTATTGTTTTAATTTGCGCGAAAAAAAGAAATGAATCAGATAGAATAGCTGGATGCAGGATAATAATCTAATTCTACACTTTATCACATTCAAGAATATGGTACACGGTTTTTAAGCACAACACACGTGGAGTTAAAAAAAAAACTACCTTCAACCAGCACGCCAGGGTCGGCACTGCGGGAACCACAGTGCTCTCTCTCTCCATTGCAGCCTAGCGTATAGCTTCTTACGTGCGCATGCGCACACAATCAAACACCTCGCCGCTAGCACTGAGAAGCGCACAGTTCCATACAAAGATTTTTGTATCTTTTTCATAAACTGGGGGATGGCTACTGACATTAAGCTTAAGGATTATATATTGTACAAGTACAAAGAAAGAATTAAAGAAAAAAGGACTCATTGTATTAAATGTTATCGATAATATCAAGTTGAAATTGGGAGTGCTGCAGTTCCACAGTGCCTATACATGAGCCGTCACTGATTATTAGAATTTTCCTTCGATAATTGCGGCCCATTGACACGAAAAAAAAAGGCATTAACTGGTGGGTTGTTATCCTAATTTCAAAACCCACTACACCACTAAATAACACTTGGAGAATTTGAAAAATATGCAGCCATTGTATCAGCTTTACAGTTAAAAAATGTCAGATTATGCTGATTCGACCTTAAAGATTTAGAAGCAAATCTGTTCAGCAGAGTTTCTGCGCATCTTGTAATTGAGGGAGACATTGGTGTGATCAATATGCAAATGATCAAAGTTATGAAAACTACTCTGGTAGGTGGAGCTTCAGTCTTTTGAAAGGTTATTCTTTGCACAAAGACTGACAGTTCAATTACCTTGGCATGTCTCACTGATAATGCAGCAGATGATACACTTAAAGGTTAACTGTAGAATAGAATTTGCTGTTGCAAGTTTTTAAGAAACTGTTGAGAATTTTCGATAATGAATCAAGTACTACATTTCGACTTTTAAACAGTTTGAGTCCTTTCCTAAATGGGGCGGGGGTGGCTCAGTCGCTAGCGCGCCAGGCTCCTAATCTATAGTTCCCAGGTTCGAGTCTCAGCTGGGTCAGCGTTGAGATTTATCTCCGCAAAATTTCCATCCCTGCCCACGGTCAATAGGGGACACCGATGGGCTTGGAAAGGCCGCCGTCCGTCGGATGGGACGTTAAGCCGTGGCCCCGTGTGAGGGAGAGCCATACTCTGTGCACCTTAAAGAACACGCTGGATGGCCTTGACGGGAGGCTACCATCTGTCTCCCAACAGCTGTTCCAGTGGGTCCCCTCCCCCAACCTTCTCTGAGCCTTCGGGGTTCATGTGACCTGGCCATTTAGCCCATGGTGTGCAAAAAAGTGCCGCTCAGAGGTAAAACAACCCAAACCAACCCTTTTCTAAGTTCCCAGGGGATACGTGAAGCATAAAAGGTTGAGAACCACTGATATATAAGTTTTATTTTATTCCCATTGTTATACTATAACTATAG
Organism: Ryuthela nishihirai; assembly: GCA_038380435.1. Lineage (NCBI taxonomy): Eukaryota > Metazoa > Arthropoda > Arachnida > Araneae > Heptathelidae > Ryuthela > Ryuthela nishihirai. The sequence goes on along the minus strand of JAWZYU010000192.1, from coordinate 101,028 downwards.
TTTTATCTATCTATACAAGGGGACGCCAGTTACATACACATTTCCAGGGGGTACGTGAAGCATAAAAGGTTGGGAACCACTGATATATATGTTTTATTTTATTCCCATTGTTATACTATAACTATAGTTTTATCTGTCTATACAAAGGGTACGCCAGTTACATACACATTTCCAGGGGGTACGTGAAGCATAAAAGGTTGGGAACCACTGATATATATGTTTTATTTTATTCCCATTGTTATACTATAACTATAGTTTTATCTATCTATACAAAGGGTACGCCAGCTACATACACATTTCCAGGGGGTACGTGAAGCATAAAAGTTTGGGAACCACTGATATATATGTTTTATTTTATTCCCATTGTTATACTATAATTATAGTTTTATCTATCTATACAAAGGGTACGCCAGTTACATACACATTTCCAGGGGGTACGTGAAGCATATAAGGTTGAGAACCACTGATATATATGTTTTATTTCATTCCCATTGTTATACTATAACTATAGTTTTATCTATCTATACAAGGGGTACGCCAGTTACATACACATTTCCAGGGGGTACGTGAAGCATTAAAGGTTGAGAACCACTGATATATATGTTTTATTTTATTCCCATTGTTATACTATAACTATAGTTTGATCTATCTATACAAGGGGTACGCCAGTTACATACACATTTCCAGGGGGTACGTGAAGATTAAAAGGTTGAGAACCAGTGATATATATGTTTTATTTTATTCCCATTGTTATACTATAACTATAGTTTGATCTATCTATACAAGGGGTACGCCAGTTACATACACATTTCCAGGGGGTACGTGAATCATTAAAGGTTGAGAACCACTGATATATATGTTTTATTTTATTCCCATTGTTACACTATAACTATAGTTTTATCTATCTATACAAAGGGTACGCCAGTTACATACACATTTCCAGGGGGTACGTGAAGCATAAAAGGTTGAGAACCACTGATATATATGTTTTATTTCATTCCCATTGTTATACTATAACTATAGTTTTATCTATCTATACAAGGGGTACGCCAGTTACATACACATTTCCAGGGGGTACGTGAAGCATTAAAGGTTGAGAACCACTGATATATATGTTTTATTTTATTCCCATTGTTATACTATAACTATAGTTTGATCTATCTATACAAGGGGTACGCCAGTTACATACACATTTCCAGGGGGTACGTGAAGCATTAAAGGTTGAGAACCACTGATATATATGTTTTATTTTATTCCCATTGTTATACTATAACTATAGTTTTATCTATCTATACAAGGGGACGCCAGTTACATACACATTTCCAGGGGGTATGTGAAGCATAAAAGGTTGAGAACCACTGATATATATGTTTTATTTTATTCCCATTGTTATACTATAACTATAGTTTTATCTATCTATACAAGGGGACGCCAGCTACATACACATTTCCAGGGGGTACGTGAAGCATAAAAGGTTGAGAACCACTGATATATATGTTTTATTTTATTCCCATTGTTATACTATAACTATAGTTTTATCTATCTATACAAGGGGTACGCCAATGACATACACATTTCCAGGGGGTACGTGAAGCATAAAAGGTTGAGAACCACTGATATATATGTTTTATTTTATTCCCATTGTTATACTATAACTATAGTTTTATCTATCTATACAAGGGGTACGCCAGTTACATACACATTTCCAGGGGGTACGTGAAGCATAAAAGGTTGAGAACCACTTATGTATATGTTTTATTTTATTCCCATTGTTATACTATAACTATAGTTTTATCTATCTATACAAGGGGTACGCCAGTTACATACACATTTCCAGGGGGTACGTGAAGCATAAAAGGTTGAGAACCACTGATATATATGTTTTATTTTATTCCCATTGTTATACTATAACTATAGTTTTATCTATCTATACAAGGGGTACGCCAGTTACATACACATTTCCAGGGGGTACGTGAAGCATAAAAGGTTGAGAACCACTCATGTATATGTTTTATTTTATTCCCATTGTTATACTATAACTATAGTTTTATCTATCTATACAAGGGGTACGCCAGTTACATACACATTTCCAGGGGGTACGTGAAGCATAAAAGGTTGAGAACCACTGATATATATGTTTTATTTTATTCCCATTGTTATACTATAACTATAGTTTTATCTATCTATACAAGGGGTACGCCAATGACATACACATTTCCAGGGGGTACGTGAAGCATAAAAGGTTGAGAACCACTGATATATATGTTTTATTTTATTCCCATTGTTACACTATAACTATAGTTTTATCTATCTATACAAGGGGACGCCAGTTACATACACATTTCCAGGGGGTACGTGAAGCATAAAAGGTTGAGAACCACTTATGTATATGTTTTATTTTATTCCCATTGTTATACTATAACTATAGTTTTATCTATCTATACAAGGGGTACGCCAGTTACATACACATTTCCAGGGGGTACGTGAAGCATAAAAGGTTGAGAACCACTGATATATATGTTTTATTTTATTCCCATTGTTATACTATAACTATAGTTTTATCTATCTATACAAGGGGTACGCCAATGACATACACATTTCCAGGGGGTACGTGAAGCATAAAAGGTTGAGAACCACTGATATATATGTTTTATTTTATTCCCATTGTTATACTATAACTATAGTTTTATCTATCTATACAAGGGGACGCCAGTTACATACACATTTCCAGGGGGTACGTGAAGCATAAAAGGTTGAGAACCACTTATGTATATGTTTTATTTTATTCCCATTGTTATACTATAACTATAGTTTTATCTATCTATACAAGGGGTACGCCAGTTACATACACATTTCCAGGGGGTACGTGAAGCATAAAAGGTTGAGAACCACTGATATATATGTTTTATTTTATTCCCATTGTTATACACTAACTATAGTTTTATCTATCTATACAAGGGGACGCCAGTTACATACACATTTCCAGGGGGTACATGAAGCATAAAAGGTTGAGAACCACTTATGTATATGTTTTATTTTAACCCCATTGTTATACTATAACTATAGTTTTATCTATCTATACAAGGGGTACGCCAGTTACATACACATTTCCAGGGGGTACGTGAAGCATAAAAGGTTGAGAACCACTGATATATATGTTTTATTTTATTCCCATTGTTATACTATAACTATAGTTTGATCTATCTATACAAGGGGTACGCCAGTTACATACACATTTCCAGGGGATACGTGAAGCATAAAAGGTTGAGAACCACTGATATATATGTTTTATTTTATTCCCATTGTTATACTATAACTATAGTTTGATCTATCTATACAAGGGGTACTCTAGTTACATACACATTTCCAGGGGGTACGTGAAGCATAAAAGGTTGAGAACCACATATATATGTTTTATTTTATTCCCATTGTTATACTATAACTATAGTTTTGTCTCTCTATACAAGGGGTACGCCAGTTACATAGACATTTCCAGGGGGTACGTGAAGCATAAAAGGTTGAGAACCACTGGCTTAGGGAATTTGAATGCTTAAATCCTTCACTGCTTATCCGTGTTTTTATGTTTACTAAACACCTTTTACTTTTATTATCCCATTTATTTCTGAATAATATAAGTTTGAAAACGAAATATGTTCTTAATTATATTTTAATACATATTAATTTAAAGCATTTTTCTTTTGATCAATTTAATAAAACTAATCATAACACAATTGACTGTCATAAACACATAAATTTGAATGCGAACTTATTTAAAGTGTTGCCACCAAATGATACATAATACATTCACGAAATATAATAAAGGACAGTTTAAACAATTAACTAGTTAATTCAGATGTACACTTACCGCACACGTCGCTGACGTCATAGATGCTCACGAAAGATGATTTTACAAGACGATGAATTTTGCTAGATGATGATTTTCGACAATGTGACTATTTTCTGACTAGATGATGATTTTTTATTAGACGATGATTCTGACCAGTTGATAATTTTCTAACAATACGATGATTTTCCAGCAAAATAATGACTGTCCAACAAAATGGTCATTTTCGACAATATGACTATTTTTTCACTAGATGATGATTTTTGATTAGACGCTGATTCTGACCATTGATAATTTTCTAACAATATGATAATTTTCCAACAAAATAATGACTTTCTAACAAGATGATGACTTTCTCCCCACTGGATCTAGAAAGAGATAAGAATACTAATCTCTTATTCTCACGTGGCAGAATTGTCCTTCCCTACAAGATAGAATAAAAGATCTGTAAAATAAAAACACATGATAACAGATGTCAAGTTTTATGGGGTCATTTAGTCTTAAATCACGTGGTCACGGATGAATCTTCTGATCGATTTCCTACCGTTAGGTTATATACACACAAAAATAAAATGTACGGTAAGCCAATCAAATCCAAGAACAGAGAGCTGAGAGTCGTATCCTTCACTTCTCACCTGTTGACATCTTGACAAAGGTGACAAAAATAATTTCTGCTCGAGTTTTCGGTCGACACAAAAACCTCATATCTTCACGTAGTCAATGCAGAAGAGCACATGCTTCTCTGTTAACTTCCCACCTCGGTTTTCGCCGGGCATCATACGCCAAACGAATCTACGCTGATGAAGAACTAGAGTAGTCCATGCACGCATGCGCGGAAGAGAAGAAAGAAGAGCAAGAGATGGGAGGAGCGTCGGCGAGAACCAGAACGATCGCCTTTCCAAGGAGTGTTGTAGCTATTGTTGTACATCAATTTACCGACCTTCAGTAACTAGTGAGGGCGGGGGTGGCTCAGTCGGTAGCGCGCCAGGCTCGTAATCTGTAGTTCCCAGGTTCGAGTCCCAGCTGGGTCAGCGTTGAGATTTATCTCCGCAAAACTCCCCGCCCTGCCCACGGTCAGTAGGAGACACCGATGGGCTTGGAAAGACCGCCGTCCGTCGGATGGGACGTTAAGCCGTGGCCCCGTGTGTGGGAGAGACATACCCTGTGCACGTTAAAGAACACGCTGGATGGCTTTGACGGGAGGCTACCATCTATCTCCCAACAGCTGTTCCAGTGGGTCCCCTCTCCCAACCTTCTCTGAGCCTTCGGGGTCCATGTGACCTGGCCATTTAGCCCATGGTGTGCAAAAAAGTGCCGCTCAGGTAAAACAATCCAACGTTATAGAACACTCTGGATGGCCTTGACGGGAGGCTACCATCTGTTTCCCAACAGCTGTTCCAGTGGGTCCCCTCCACCAACCTTCTCTGAGCCTTCGGGGTCCTTGTGACCTGGCCATTTAGCTCATGGTGTGCAAAAAAGTGCCGCTCAGAGGTAAAACAACCCAACTCAGTAATTAGTGATTGGCGTAAGACCCAGAGTCTAATACACACAGCTGAGAGAACGATTGTATCCCCTACTGCCCAACGACATCTAACCTGGAGGTGGTTACCTAGCAACGAGCATCACAGGAATCCGAAAGGGAACCGCAAGAGACAAAAGACAATATCAAATGCTGGCACATGGAGCAGTAAAGGGATGACGAATTGTACTCTGCAGACGATTTCCTCTGTTAAATGGGTGGTCAGTGTTCGCCCACACAGATGAGAAGCTGGCCACCCTCCAAAGACAGACACATCAACAGCAGATGTGGCATCAGGTTCATCAGAATTCAACCTAGAGGCAATTGGTTAAGCTGTATTTCCACGGATGGCACAAAATCGTATGAGAAGAAATATTAGCGAATAAATTAATAATAATGTATTAAAATAAATATTATTAACGTTGAGTTGTTTTACCTCTTAGAGTCGCTTACAAATTTTTAGTATAATAATAATAATAACAACAACAACAATTTAATTAAAATAATATATTTATAACTATATTATATATAAACAGACTATAAGAATAGGCATGATAGAGTTGATCCACTGGTCTTTATGCAAAAAATACAATTTGCCAGTATCAGAGAAATCGTGGGAACATCAGGTAGAGAAGGTAGTTGAAAATGACCAGGTTAAGATCCTGTGGGATTTTGGAATCCAAACTGATCGACATCTCGAACATAATACGTTGTTGGGTTGGGTTGTTTTACCTCTGAGCGGCACTTTTTGCACACCATGGGCTAAATGGCCAGGTCACATGGACCCCGAAGGCTCAGAGAAGGTTGGGGGAGGGGACTCACTGGAACAGCTGTTGGGAGACAGATGGTAGCCTCCAATCAAAGCCATACACCGTTTTCTTTAACGTGCAAGGGTATGACACTCCCGCACACGGGGACACGGCTTAACGTCCCATCCAACGGACGGCGGCCTTTCTCAGCCCATCGGTGTCTCCTACTGACCGTGGACGGGGCGTGCAATTTTGCGGAGATAAATCTCAACGCTGGTCCAGCTGGGACTCGAACCTGGGAACTACAGATTACGAGCCTGGCGCTCTACCGACTGAGCCACCCCCGCCCCCCAGATATAACTGTAATAGAAAATAGAAAATTGTGGATAGTAGACATTGCAATTCCAGGTGATGCCCGAATTGAGGATAAAGAACAAGAAAAAATGACTAAATATAGAGATTTAGCAATTGAAGTTACTAGACTGTGAGCTAAACACACTTCTGTTGTCCCCGTTGTCATCGGGGCCCTTGGCACCATCTCAAAAAATTATATAAACCATCTCAAGAAGCTGCAGATTTCTGATATAACATCCTCAGAACTGCAAAAGACAGCACTACTTGGAACTACATACATCTTACGACGATACCTAGTTGATACTTAGGTCTCAGGGGGGCGGGGTTTTCTCAGTCGGTAGCGAGCCACGCTCGTAATCTGTAGTTCCCAGGTTCGAGTCCCAGCTGGGTCAGCGTTGAGATTTATCTCCACAAAATTCCCCGCCCTGCCCACTGTCAGTAGGGGACACCGATGGGCTTGGAAAGGCCGCCGTCCGTCGGATGGGACGTTAAGCCATGGGCCCGTGTGCGGGAGAACCATACCCTGTGCACGTTAAAGAACACGCTGGATTGCCTTGACGGGAGGCTACCATCTGTCTCCCAACAGCTCTTCCAGTGGGTCCTCTCCCCCAACCTTCTCTGAGCCTACGGGGTCCACGTGACCTGGCCATTTAGCCCATGGTGTGCAAAAAAGTGCCGCTCAAAGGTAAAACAACCCAACTTAGGTTCCAGGCTGAAACTTGTATCAACTCAAACAGCCAGTCAACGATTTTTGTTTCTTTTTTGTGTCATTGACTGTGTTTCGAATATTTCGATTACATTGTATAATAATAAAAATAGATTATTTTTAAATGTGGAAACAATTAGATTGTTTTGGATTGTTTCACCCCTTAGGGGCACTTTTTTTGCAGACCATGGGCTAAATGGCCAGGCCACAAGGACCCCGAAGACTCAGAGAAGGTTGGGGGAGGGGACCCATTGGAACAGCTGTTGGGAGACAGATGGTAGCCTGCCATCAAGGCCATCCAGCGTGTTCTTTAACGTTGGGTTGTTTTACCTCTGAGCGGCAATTTTTTGCACACCATGGGCTAAATGGCCAGGCCACAAGGACCCCGAAGGCTCAGAGAAGGTTGGGGGAGGGGACCCAGGGGACCCACTGGAACAGCTGTTGGGAGACAGATGGTAGCCTCCCGTCAAGGCCATCCAGCGTGTTCTTTAACGTGCACAGGGTATGGCTCTCCCGCACACGGGGCACACGCCCCTAAATGTAGAAACAACGAAATATTTATACTTTAGATTGAAAATGTAATATTATTGATGTGTTTCAAAATAAATTGGGTTGTTTTACCTCTGAGCGGCTCTTTTTTGCTTTTTTTTTATTTGAAGGTTAGGTGAGGGGACCCACTGGAACAGCTGTTGGGAGACAGTTGGTAGCCTCTCGTCAAGGCCATCCAGCGTGTTCTTTAACGTTGGGTTGTTTTACTTCTGAGCGGCACTTTTTTGCACACCATGGGCTAAATAGCCAGGTCACGTGGACCCCGTAGGCTCAGAGAAGGTTGGGGGAGGGGACCCACTGGAAGAGCTGTTGGGAGACAGATGGTAGCCTCCCGTCAAGGCCATCCAGCGTGTTCTTTAACGTGCACAGGTATGGCTCTCCCGCACACGGGGCCACGGCTTAACGTCCCATCCGACGGACGGCGGCCTTTCCAAGCCCATCGGTGTCCCCTACTGACCGTGGACAGGGCGGGGAATTTGGCGGAGATAAATCTCAACGCTGACCCAGCGGGGACTCGAACCTGGGAACTACAGATTACGAGCCTGGCGCGCTACCGACTGAGCCACCCCCGCCCCAAGGGAAAAATATGACCGTGTTAGATTTTATTAAAATGATTTGCATATATATAAAAAAAATACCCCCTCAAGCAGCTGCTTGCCACAGAGGTCTGACAGGAACCTGTCAGTTGCCATGTATGTTGTCTGTCAGTTGCCTGTCAGTTGTCTGTATGTTGTCTGTATGGAACCTGTCAGTTGCCATGTTGTATTGCCACAGTAGAAGGTCTGAGAGAATGTCAGGACCTCAGCAGAAAAACAACACGAGCATCCATGCCTTACCCGGGTCCCTTAGATCAGTAGCCAAGCGCGCTAACCACTCGGCCATGGATAGCATTCTATTATATACACCGGTACCCAGTTCACACAATTTTGGCTTTACACGGTCAAAAAATGCAACCAGTTTCGCTTTACACGGTACTGACTGAGACGTACATAGAAAGGAAATCTCAGTCAGTACCGTGTAAATCGAAACTGGTTGCATTTTTTGACCGTGCAAAGCCAAAATTGTGTGAACTGAGTACCGTGTAAATCGAGGGATAGGTTATTAACAATTAATTAATTAAACTGATTGGCGGGAATAAAAAAAATGAAATCAAAATTATTAAAAATATGAATTGATGAAATTATTGAAATTGGAATGATCCTTAAGATAAATATTTAAAATATTGTATATTTGCTGTTATATGTAAATGAGATGAATATTGGACCTATTTATGAATTAACAGTCATCATAAATTGTCAAATTAAAATTTCTCACTTACATAAAAATAAATTTTAATTATATTATTATTTTTCAAAAAATTTGAATTCCATGGGGTGAATTTGATACTCATTTTGGATGGTTGATATTCAAATATTACTTGTAATGACAAAAAAGTTTAATAATATCACATATTTTATTACTTAACAAATTTATAATTAAACAAATATCAATTTTTTAGACTGAAATTAATTTGAAACTATATTATTTTAAAACTTTTATTATCACATATTTTATTACTTAACAAATTTATAATTAAACAAATATCAGTTTATTACAACTGAAATGAATTTAAAACTATATTATTTTAAAACTTTTATTATCATATATTTTATTACTTAACAAATTTATAATTAAACAAATGTCAGTTTATTACAACTGAAATGAATTTAAAACTATATTATTTTAAAACTTTTATTATCATATATTTTATTACTTAACAAATTTATAATTAAACAAATGTCAGTTTATTACAACTGAAATTAATTTGAAACTATATTATTTTAAAACTTTTATTATCACATATTTTATTACTTAACAAATTTATAATTAAACAAATATCAATTTTTTAGACTGAAATTAATTTAAAACTATATTATTTTAAAACTTTTATTATCACATATTTTATTACTTAACAAATTTATAATTAAACAAATATCAGTTTATTACAACTGAAATGAATTTAAAACTATATTATTTTAAAACTTTTATTATCATATATTTTATTACTTAACAAATTTATAATTAAACAAATGTCAGTTTATTACAACTGAAATTAATTTGAAACTATATTATTTTAAAACTTTTATTATCACATATTTTATTACTTAACAAATTTATAATTAAACAAATATCAATTTTTTAGACTGAAATTAATTTGAAACTATATTATTTTAAAACTTTTATTATCACATATTTTATTACTTAACAAATTTATAATTAAACAAATATCAGTTTATTACAACTGAAATGAATTTAAAACTATATTATTTTAAAACTTTTATTATCATATATTTTATTACTTAACAAATTTATAATTAAACAAATGTCAGTTTATTACAACTGAAATTAATTTGAAACTATATTATTTTAAAACTTTTATTATCACATATTTTATTACTTAACAAATTTATAATTAAACAAATATCAATTTTTTAGACTGAAATTAATTTGAAACTATATTATTTTAAAACTTTTATTATCACATATTTTATTACTTAACAAATTTATAATTAAACAAATATCAGTTTATTACAACTGAAATGAATTTAAAACTATATTATTTTAAAACTTTTATTATCATATATTTTATTACTTAACAAATTTATAATTAAACAAATGTCAGTTTATTACAACTGAAATGAATTTAAAACTATATTATTTTAAAACTTTTATTATCATATATTTTATTACTTAACAAATTTATAATTAAACAAATGTCAGTTTATTACAACTGAAATTAATTTGAAACTATATTATTTTAAAACTTTTATTATCACATATTTTATTACTTAACAAATTTATAATTAAACAAATATCAATTTTTTAGACTGAAATTAATTTGAAACTATATTATTTTAAAACTTTTATTATCACATATTTTATTACTTAACAAATTTATAATTAAACAAATATCAATTTTTTAGACTGAAATTAATTTGAAACTATATTATTTTAAAACTTTTATTATCACATATTTTATTACTTAACAAATTTATAATTAAACAAATATCAATTTTTTAGACTGAAATTAATTTGAAACTATATTATTTTAAAACTTTTATTATCACATATTTTATTACTTAACAAATTTATAATTAAACAAATATCAGTTTATTACAACTGAAATGAATTTAAAACTATATTATTTTAAAACTTTTATTATCATATATTTTATTACTTAACAAATTTATAATTAAACAAATGTCAGTTTATTACAACTGAAATTAATTTGAAACTATATTATTTTAAAACTTTTATTATCACATATTTTATTACTTAACAAATTTATAATTAAACAAATATCAATTTTTTAGACTGAAATTAATTTGAAACTATATTATTTTAAAACTTTTATTATCACATATTTTATTACTTAACAAATTTATAATTAAACAAATATCAGTTTATTACAACTGAAATGAATTTAAAACTATATTATTTTAAAACTTTTATTATCATATATTTTATTACTTAACAAATTTATAATTAAACAAATGTCAGTTTATTACAACTGAAATGAATTTAAAACTATATTATTTTAAAACTTTTATTATCATATATTTTATTACTTAACAAATTTATAATTAAACAAATGTCAGTTTATTACAACTGAAATTAATTTGAAACTATATTATTTTAAAACTTTTATTATCACATATTTTATTACTTAACAAATTTATAATTAAACAAATGTCAAATTTCTACAACTGAAATGATTTTAAAATTTATTTGTTATATGAACTTAAATTGTGTATGTAAATTGTATGAAATGTGAAATGAAATAATGAACTGAATTGAATTGAACAAAAAAAATCAAAAATTGAATTGAATATCGCCGTTAAGGGTTAGAAAGTTGGCTTGTTTTACCTCTGAGCGGCACTTTTTTGCACACCATGGGCTAAATGGCCAGGTCACAAGAACCCTGAAGGCTCAGAGATGGTTGGGGAGGGGACCCACTGGAACAGCTGTTGGAAGACAGATGGTAGCCTCCTGTCAAGGCCATCCAGCGTGTTCTTTAACGTTCACAGGGTATGGCTCTCCCACACCCGGGACCACGGCTTAACGTCCCATCCGACGGACGGCGGCCTTTCTAAGCCCATCGGTGTCCCCTGCTGACCGTGGGCAGGGCGGGAAATTTTGCGGAGATAAATCTCAACGCTGACCGAGCAGGGACTCGAACCTGGGAGCTACAGATTACGAGCCCGGCGCGCTACCAACTAAGCCACCCCCGCCCCAGGGTTAGAAAGAGTCAGACGTAAACGCTGGAGCTATAAAGACTGTGAAGTTTGAAAAGATGGAGTTGTGTCGAGATTCTTCGGAGGCTGATGCACTTAGAGAACTGGCCAATGCCACCAAATGTTCTTTAACGACATTCGAATTGTTATGCCCTTTTAAACTAAAGCTGGATGCTCATGGTTGTGTTGTTTTGGAAGGGATTTTTGAGAAGGATTTGCGTGCTGAAAACGTTGAAGTTGAGATCAAGAAAAAAAAAACTCTCAATGTTTTTTTTTTTCACACCACGGGTTGAAAAGAGCAAGTCACAAGGACCCCAAAGTGCTTTTGGGTTGGGTTGTTTACCTCTGAGCGGCACTTTTTTGCACACCATGGGCTAAATGGCCAGGTCACGAGGACCCCGAAGACTCAGAGAAAGTTGGGGGAGGGGACCCACTGGAACAGCTGTTGGGAGACAGATGGTAGCCTCCCGTCAAGGCCATCCAGCGTGTTCTTTAACGTGCACAGGGTATGGCTTTGCCGCACCCGGGGCCACGGCTTAACGTCCCATCCGACGGACGGCGGTCTTTCCAAGCCCATCGGTGTCCCCTACTGACCGTGGGCAGGGCGGGGAATTTTGCGGAGATAAATCTCAACGCTGACCCAGCTGGAACTCGAACCTGGGAACTACAGATTACGAGCCTGGCGCGCTACCGACTGAGCCATCCCCGCCCCGAAGGGCTTAAAGAAGGTTGGGAAAGTTTTTTTGCGGGATGGGGGTGGCTCCTTGTAACCTTGAAATTTTACCCATAACGTGCACAAAAAGACAGCTGAAAGGTAAAAACAGCGAATCCTTAACTCTGTGATATTTTTTAACGTTTTGCTTTAAAATTGTCATTCTACTTTTACTACAGTGTTAACCTTTAATTGTTAACCTTTCTAAAGCAACACACCAAAGATAAAGATAATAAAAAAATCGCTATGAATGATTGAGGGTCAAGAATTGCATGGCTAAGCCGACTTAACAGGGGGCGGGGGTGACTCAGTCGGTAGCGTGCCAGGTTCGTAATCTGTAGTTCCCAGGTTCGAGTTCCAGCTGGGTCAGTGTTGAGATTTATCTCCGCAAAATTCCCCGCCCTGCCCACGGTCAGTAGGGGACACCGATGGGCTTGGAAAGGCCGCCGTCTGTCGGATGGGACGTTGAGCCTTGGCCCCGTGTGCGGGAGAGTCATACCATGTGCACTTTAAAGAACACGGTGGATGGCCTTGATTGGAGGCAACCATCTGTCTCCCAACAGCTGTTCCAGTGGGTCCCCTCCCCCAACCTTCTCTGAGCCTTCGGGGTCCATGTGACCTGGCCATTTAGCCCATGGTGGGCAAAAAAAGTGTCGCTCAGAGGTAAAACAACATAACCCAAACCGCCGTCCGTCTGATGGGACGTTAAGCCGTGGTCCGTGTGCGAGAGATCCATACCCTGTGCACATTAAAGAACACGCTGGATGGCCTTGACTGGAGGCAACCATCTGTCTCCCAACAGCTGTTCCAGTGGGTCCCCTCCCCAACCTTCTCTGAGCCTTCGGGGTCCATGTGATCTGGCTATTTAGCCCATGGTGTGCAAAAAAGTGCCGCTCAGAGGTAAAACAACCTAACATTAAAGAACACACTGGATAGCCTTGACGGGAGGCTACCATCTGTCTCCCAACAGCTGTTCCAGTGGGTCCCCTCCCCAACCTTCTCTGAGTCTTCAGGGTCCATGTGACCTGGTCATTTAGCCCATGGTGTGCAAAAAAAGTGGTTCTCATAGGTAAAACAATCGAACCCATATTCTCGTAAGGAAAACAATCGAAACCGACTCAACAGACTGGTCGTTGGTGACAAAGGATTGGCTCCGTGGAGGTGCACGTGGCCTGGCTCACAGCCAGATTGGATCGAGTGATACTGTGTGTCAGGTGGTAATGTTCTTTCCTGGGCCCCTCTCGGTTGTTGTCTGTTGACCCGCATCGCCTACGAGTTCGAGTGCTATGTGTGGCGCTGTTAATGACTCTGGGAACGCTCTTTGCCCCCATGTTGTAGCAACGGGAGAAAAATCGTGGCAATCTCTCCCCCTTGATCGTTAACGCACAGACTCAAATGCCTTTGCCCTACAGAAAATATCAACAGAACTTTCACGTTATGTCAATGACAGTCTATCTTCAAAGTTCTGTAACTTCTAAAATATCCGTTTAATGGAAGAATGTTACTGAATATAAAGATCATAATCTCGATTTTCAACAATATTCGTTCAGTATTTAAAGAGTTGCGGATTGGTTTGTTTTACCTCTGAACGTTGTGATTTATCTCCGCAAAACTACCCGCCATGCCCATGGTCAGTAGGGTACACCGATGGGCTTGGAAAGGCCGCCGTCCGTCGGATGGGACGTTAAGCCATGGCTCCGTGTGCTGGAGAGCCATACCCTGTGCACGTTAAAGAACACGCTGGATGGCCTTGACGGGAGGCTACCATCTGTCTCCCAACAGCTGTTCCAGTGGGTCCAACCTTCTCTGAGTCTTCGGGGTCCATGTGACCTGACATTTAGCCCATGTGTGCCAAAAAGTGCCGCTCAGAGGTAAAACAACCGAACGTTAAAGAACACGCTGGATGGCCTTGACGGGAGGATACCATCTGTCTCCCAACATATGTCCAGTGGGTCCCCTCCCCCAACCTTCTCTGAGCCTTCGGGGTCCACGTGACCTGGCCATTTAGCTCATGGTGTGCAAAAAAAGTGCCGCTCAGAGATAAAACAGCCCAACGTTAAAAACACGCTGGATGGCCTTGACGGGAGGCTACCATCTGTCTCCCAACATATGTCCAGTGGGTCTCCTCCCACAACCTTCTCTGAGCCTTCGGGGTCCACGTGACCTGGCCATTTAGCCCATGGTGTGTAAAAAAAGTGCCGCTCAGAGGTAAAACAACCCAACTATTTTCCGGCGCATTTGGGTCATCTCTTCTCTCATAATACCTGAACAGAACAGCTTTACAAAGGACTTCTCAATGTTTACTGTCGTTATTCATTACTAAGCAGCCCACGTATAAATATATCAACGATTTATTCTAATTCAACGCCTACTGTTTTTATGAACAAACTCTTTAGACTTATACATCTTAGAGAACAACGCAGAAACGAAGATATTTTGAAGGAAAATTTAGCGCCGATTCAGCAACCAAGTGAAACATTTCTTTCCGTCATTTTACTGCCTACGGGGGTTCAAGCGACCGCTGCCAGAGTATCTGCTTATTTCTCCCTCGTGGACTGTTTGTCACAATACTGCATCGGAGGCGGATCAGGCATCCGATAGACCTTAAAGCTTTGCGCCACCATCCACTTTGGGGCCAAGATAAATACATCCCGAGTGACGCTAGGTGAGTAACTGGTCGCCATCCTCTGCTTAGTTGGGGTTGGCAGCATTCCTGCTAGCGCTTTCAGTTTCGATTTCGCATCCGCCACTTTCAATTGACAAGGGAGAGATAGGGGATCGGCGAGTACTGGTCGAAACTGTTCTAATCGTTACATTGTGGAATTTGTTTCATATTGTGTATCCAAACTTTCACAATGAGCAGATAGGGAAATCGGCGAGTTCTGACCGAAACAGTTTTAATCGTTACATTGCGGAATTTGTTTCATGTTGTGAATCCAAACTTTCACAATGAGCAGATAGGGGAATCGGCGAGTACTGGTCGAAACTGTTCTAATTGTTACATTGCGGAATTTGTTTCATATTGTGTATCCAAACTTTCACAATGAGCAGATAGGGGAATCGGCGACTATTGGTCGAAACTATTCTAATCGTTACATTGCGGAATTTGTTTCATATTGTGTATCCAAACTTTCACAATGAGCAGATAGGGGAATCGGCGACTACTGGTCGAAACTGTTCTAATCGTTACATTGTGGAATTTGTTTCATATTGTGTATCCAAACTTTCACAATGAGCAGATAGGGGAATCGGCGACTACTGGTCGAAACTGTTCTAATCGTTACATTGCAGAATTTATTTCATATTGTGTATCCAAAATTTCCCAATGAGCAGATAGGGGAATCGGCGAGTACTGACCGAAACTGTTCTAATCGTTACATTGCGGAATTTGTTTCATATTGTGTATCCAAACTTTCACAATGAGCAGATAGGGGAATCGGCGACTACTGGTCGAAACTGTTCTAATCGTTACATTGTGGAATTTGTTTCATATTGTGTATCCAAACTTTCACAATGAGCAGATAGGGGAATCGGCGAGTACTGACCGAAACTGTTCTAATCGTTACATTGCGAAATTTGTTTCATATTGTGTATCCAAACTTTCACAATGAGCAGATAGAGGAATCGGCGACTATTGGTCGAAACTGTTCTAATCGTTACATTGCGGAATTTGTTTCATATTGTGTATCCAAACTTTCACAGTGAGCAGATGGAAGAATCGGCGAGTACTGACCGAAACTATTCTAATCGTTACATTGCAGAATTTATTTCATATAGTGTATCCAAAATTTCACAATGAGCAGATAGGGGAATCGGCGAGTACTGACCGAAACTGTTCTAATCGTTACATTGCGGAATTTGTTTCATATTGTGTATCCAAACTTTCACAGTGAGCAGATGGAGAATCGGCGAGTACTGACCGAAACTGTTCTAATCGTTACATTGCGGAATTTGTTTCATATTGTGTATCCAAACTTTCACAATGAGCAGATAGGGGAATCGGCGACTACTGGTCGAAACTGTTCTAATCGTTACATTGTGGAATTTGTTTCATATTGTGTATCCAAACTTTCACAATGAGCAGATAGGGGAATCGGCGAGTACTGACCGAAACTGTTCTAATCGTTACATTGCGAAATTTGTTTCATATTGTGTATCCAAACTTTCACAATGAGCAGATAGAGGAATCGGCGACTATTGGTCGAAACTGTTCTAATCGTTACATTGCGGAATTTGTTTCATATTGTGTATCCAAACTTTCACAGTGAGCAGATGGAAGAATCGGCGAGTACTGACCGAAACTATTCTAATCGTTACATTGCAGAATTTATTTCATATTGTGTATCCAAAATTTCACAATGAGCAGATAGGGGAATCGGCGAGTACTGACCGAAACTGTTCTAATCGTTACATTGCGGAATTTGTTTCATATTGTGTATCCAAACTTTCACAGTGAGCAGATGGAGAATCGGCGAGTACTGACCGAAACTGTTCTAATCGTTACATTGCGGAATTTGTTTCATATTGTGTATCCAAAATTTCACAATGAGCAGATAGGGGAATCGGCGACTACTGGTCGAAACTGTTCTAATCGTTACATTGCGGAATTTGTTTCATATTGTGTATGCAAACTTTCACAATGAGCAGATAGGGGAATCGGCGAGTACTGACCGAAACTGTTCTAATCGTTACATTGCGGAATTTGTTTCATATTGTGTATCCAAAATTTCACAATGAGCAGATAGGGGAATCGGCGACTACTGGTCGAAACTGTTCTAATCGTTACATTGCAGAATTTATTTCATATTGTGTATCCAAAATTTCACAATGAGCAGATAGGGGAATCGGCGAGTACTGACCGAAACTGTTCTAATCGTTACATTGCGGAATTTGTTTCATATTGTGTATCCAAACTTTCACAGTGAGCAGATGGAGAATCGGCGAGTACTGACCGAAACTATTCTAATCGTTACATTGCAGAATTTATTTCATATTGTGTATCCAAAATTTCACAATGAGCAGATAGGGGAATCGGCGACTACTGGTCGAAACTGTTCTAATCGTTACATTGCGGAATTTGTTTCATATTGTGTATCCAAATTTTCACAATGAGCAGATAGGGGAATCGGCGACTACTGGTCGAAACTGTTCTAATCGTTACATTGCGGAATTTGTTTCATATTGTGTATCCAAATTTTCACAATGAGCAGATAGGGGAATCGGCGACTACTGGTCGAAACTGTTCTAATCGTTACATTGCGGAATTTGTTTCATATTGTGTATCCAAACTTTCACAATGAGCAGATAGGGGAATCGGCGACTACTGGTCGAAACTGTTCTAATCGTTACATTGCGGAATTTGTTTCATATTGTGTATGCAAACTTTCACAATGAGCAGATAGGGGAATCGGCGACTACTGGTCGAAACTGTTCTAATCGTTACATTGCGGAATTTGTTTCATATTGTGTATCCAAATTTTCACAATGAGCAGATAGGGGAATCGGCGACTACTGGTCGAAACTGTTCTAATCGTTACATTGCGGAATTTGTTTCATATTGTGTATCCAAATTTTCACAATGAGCAGATAGGGGAATCGGCGACTACTGGTCGAAACTGTTCTAATCGTTACATTGCGGAATTTGTTTCATATTGTGTATCCAAACTTTCACAATGAGCAGATAGGGGAATCGGCTACTACTGGTCGAAACTGTTCTAATCGTTACATTGCGGAATTTGTTTCATATTGTGTATGCAAACTTTCACAATGAGCAGATAGGGGAATCGGCGAGTACTGACCGAAACTGTTCTAATCGTTATATTGCGGAATTTGTTTCATATTGTGTATCCAAACTTTCACAATGAGCAGATAGGGGAATCGGCGAGTACTGGTCGAAACTGTTCTAATCGTTACATTGCGGAATTTGTTTCATATTGTGTATCCAAACTTTCACAATGAGCAGATAGGGGAATAGGCGAGTACTGACCGAAACTGTTCTAATCGTTACATTGCGGAATTTGTTTCATATTGTGTATCCAAAATTTCACAATGAGCAGATAGGGAAATCGGCGAGTACTGACCGAAACTGTTCTAATCGTTACATTGCGGAATTTGTTTCATATTGTGTATCCAAACTTTCACAATGAGCAGATAGGGGAATCGGCGAGTACTGACCGAAACTGTTCTAATCGTTACATTGCGGAATTTGTTTCATATTGTGTATCCAAACTTTCACAATGAGCAGATAGGGAAATCGGCGAGTACTGACCGAAACTGTTCTAATCGTTACATTGCGGAATTTGTTTCATATTGTGTATCCAAACTTTCACAATGAGCAGATAGGGGAATAGGCGAGTACTGACCGAAACTGTTCTAATCGTTACATTGCGGAATTTGTTTCATATTGTGTATCCAAACTTTCACAATGAGCAGATAGGGGAATCGGCGAGTACTGACCGAAACTGTTCTAATCGTTACATTGCGGAATTTGTTTCATATTGTGTATCCAAACTTTCACAATGAGCATATAGGGAAATCGGCGAGTACTGACCGAAACTGTTCTACTCGTTACATTGCGGAATTTGTTTCATATTGTGTATCCAAACTTTCACAATGAGCAGATAGGGTATCGGCGAATACTGACCGAAACTGTTCTAATCGTTACATTGCGGAATTTGTTTCATATTGTGTATCCAAAATTTCACAATGAGCAGATAGGGGAATCGGCGAGTACTGACCGAAACTGTTCTAATCGTTACATTGCGGAATTTGTTTCATATTCTGTAACCAAACTTTCACAATGAGCAGATAGGGAAATCGGCGAGTACTGACCGAAATAGTTTTAATCGTTAAATTGCAGAATTTATTTCATATTTTGCCTCCTCTAAACTCAAAAAGAACAGATGTGGAAATCGATTAATATTGACACAAAAACTTTTAATCGAAACAATGCGGAATTTATTTCTTATTCTGCACCCTCCAAACTCACAAGGAACAGATGTGGGAATCGATGAATACTGACCGAAACACTTTTAATCGAAACATTGCGGAATTTATTTCGTATTCTGCATCCTCCAAACTCACACGGAACAGATTTGGGAATCGATGAATACTGACCGAAACACTTTTAATCGAAACGATGCGGAATTTATTTCGTATTCTGCATCCTCCAAACTCACAAGGAACAGATTTCGGACTCGATGAATACTGAAAGAAACACTTTTAATTGAAACATTGCGGATTTTATTTCATATTCTGCATCCTCCAAACTCACAAGGAACAGATTTGGGAATCGATTAATACTGACCGAAACACTTTTAATCGACACATTGCGGAATTTATTTCATATTCTGAATCCTCGAAACTCACAAGGAACAGATTTGGGAATCGATTAATACTGACAGAAACACTTTTAATCGAAACATTGCGGAATTTATTTCGTATTCTGCATCCTCCAAACTCACAAGGAACAGATTTGGGAATCGATTAATACTGACCGAAACACTTTTAACCCAAACATTGCGGAATTTATTTTTTTGTTCTGCATCCTCCAAACTGACAAGGAACATATGTGGGAATCAATGAATACTGACCGAAACACTTTTAATCGGAACATTGCGGATTTTGTTTCATATTCTGCATCCTCCAAACTCACAAGGAACAGATCTGGGAATCGATGAATACTGACCGAAACACTTTTAATCGAAACATTGCGGAATTTATTCCATATTCTGCATCCTCCGAACTCACAAGGAACAGATTTGGGAATCGATGAATACTGAAAGAAACACTTTTAATTGAAACATTGCGGATTTTATTTCATATTCTGCATCCTCCAAACTGACACGGAACAGATTTGGGAATCGATGAATACTGACCGAAACACTTTTAATCGAAACATTGCGGAATTTATTTCGTATTCTGCATCCTCCAAACTCACAAGGAACAGATTTGGAAATCGATTAATACTGACCGAAGCACTTTTAATCGAAACATTGCGGAATTAATTTCGTATTCTGCATCCTCCAAACTCGCAAGGAACAGATTTGGGAATCGATGACTACTGAAAGAAACACTTTTAATTGAAACATTGCGGATTTTATTTCATATTCTGCATCCTCCAAACTCACAAGGAACAGATGGGGGAATCGATTAATACTGACCGAAACACTTTTAATCGAAACATTGCGGATTTTATTTCATATTCTGCATCCTCCAAACTCACAAGGAACAGATTTGGGAATCAATTAATACTGACCGAAACACTTTTAATGGAAACATTGCGGAATTTATTTCGTATTCTGCATCCTCCAAACTCACAAGGAACAGATTTGGGAATCGATGAATACTGAAAGAAAAACTTTTATTCGAAACATTGCGGAATTTATTTCATATTCTGCATCCTCCAAACTCACAAGGAACAGATTTGGGAATTGATTAATACTGACCGAAACACTTTTAATCGAAACATTGCGGAATTTATTTCCAAATCTGCATCCTCCAAACTGACAAGGAACAGATGGGGGAATCGATGAATACTGACCGAAACACTTTTAATCGAAACATTGCGGAATTTATTTCGTATTCTGCATCCTCCAAACTCACAAGGAACAGATTTGGGAATCGATGAATACTGAAAGAAACACTTTTAATCGAAACATTGGAGGATGCAGAATATGAAATGAAATCTGCAAACTCACAAGGAACAGATTTGGGAATCGAATAATACTGACCGAAACACTTTTAATCGAAACATTGCGGAATTTATTTCATATTCTGCATCCTCCAAACTCACAAGAAACATATGTGGGAATCGATGAATACTGACCGAAACACTTTAAATCGAAACATTGCGGAATTTATTTTTTTGTTCTGCATCCTCCAAACTGACACGGAACAGATTTGGGAATCGATGAATACTGACCGAAACACTTTTAATCGAAACATTGCGGAATTTATTTCGTATTCTGCATCCTCCAAACTCACAAGGAACAGATTTGGAAATCGATTAATACTGACCGAAGCACTTTTAATCGAAACGCTGCGGAATTTATTTCGTATTCTGCATCCTCCAAACTCACAAGGAACTGATTTGGGAATCGATTAATACTGACCGAAGCACTTTTAATCGAAACACTGCGGAATTTATTTCGTATTCTGCATCCTCCAAACTCACAAGGAACACATTTGGGAATCGATGACTACTGAAAGAAACACTTTTAATTGAAACATTGCGGAATTTATTTCATATTCTGCATCCTCCAAACTCACAAGAAACATGTGTGGGAATCGATGAATACTGACCGAAACACTTTTAATCGAAACATTGCGGAATTTATTTTTTTGTTCTGCATCCTCCAAACTGACACGGAACAGATTTGGGAATCGATGAATACTGACCGAAACACTTTTAATCGAAACATTGCGGAATTTATTTCGTATTCTGCATCCTCCAAACTCACAAGGAACAGATTTGGAAATCGATTAATACTGACCGAAGCACTTTTAATCGAAACACTGCGGAATTTATTTCGTATTCTGCATCCTCCAAACTCACAAGGAACAGATTTGGGAATCGATGACTACTGAAAGAAACACTTTTAATTGAAACATTGCGGAATTTATTTCATATTCTGCATCCTCCAAACTCACAAGAAACATGTGTGGGAATCGATGAATACTGAAACACTTTTAATTGAAACATTGCGGATTTTATTTCATATTCTGCATCCTCCAAACTCACAAGGAACAGATTTGGGAATCGATTAATACTGACCGAAACACTTTTAATCGAAACATTGCGGAATTTATTTCGTATTCTGCATCCTCCAAACTCACAAGGAACAGATTTGGGAATCGATGACTACTGAAAGAAACACTTTTAATTGAAACATTGCGGAATTTATTTCATATTCTGCATCCTCCAAACTCACAAGAAACATATGTGGGAATCGATGAATACTGACCGAAACACTTTTAATCGAAACATTGCGGAATTTATTTTTTTGTTCTGCATCCTCCAAACTGACACGGAACAGATTTGGGAATCGATGAATACTGACCGAAACACTTTTAATCGAAACATTGCGGAATTTATTTCGTATTCTGCATCCTCCAAACTCACAAGGAACAGATTTGGAAATCGATTAATACTGACCGAAGCACTTTTAATCGAAACACTGCGGAATTTATTTCGTATTCTGCATCCTCCAAACTCACAAGGAACAGATTTGGGAATCGATTAATACTGACCGAAACACTTTTAATCGAAACATTGCGGAATTTATTTCCAAATCTGCATCCTCCAAACTGACAAGGAACAGATGGGGGAATCGATGAATACTGACCGAAACACTTTTAATCGAAACATTGCGGAATTTATTTCGTATTCTGCATCCTCCAAACTCACAAGGAACAGATTTGGAAATCGATTAATACTGACCGAAGCACTTTTAATCGAAACATTGCGGAATTTATTTCGTATTCTGCATCCTCCAAACTCACAAGGAACAGATTTGGGAATTCATGACTACTGAAAGAAACACTTTTAATTGAAACATTGCGGATTTTATTTCATATTCTGCATCCTCCAAACTCACAAGGAACAGATTTTTGAATCGATGACTACTGAAAGAAACACTTTTAATTGAAACATTGCGGATTTTATTTCATATTCTGCATCCTCCAAACTCACAAGGAACAGATTTGGGAATCGATGAATACTGACCGAAACACTTTTAATCGAAACATTGCGGAATTTATTTCGTATTCTGCATCCTCCAAACTCACAAGGAACAGATTTGGAAATCGATTAATACTGACCGAAGCACTTTTAATCGAAACATTGCGGAATTTATTTCGTATTCTGCATCCTCCAAACTCACAAGGAACAGATTTGGGAATCGATGACTACTGAAAGAAACACTTTTAATTGAAACATTGCGTATATATTTCATATTCTGCATCCTCCAAACTCACAAGGAACAGATTTGGGAATCGATTAATACTGACCGAAACACTTTTAATCGAAACATTGCGGAATTTATTTCATATTCTGCATCCTCCAAACTCACAAGGAACAGATTTGGGAATCGATGACTACTGAAAGAAACACTTTTAATTGAAACATTGCGGATTTTATTTCATATTCTGCATCCTCCAAACTCACAAGGAACAGATTTGGGAATCGATTAATACTGACCGAAGCACTTTTAATCGAAACATTGCGGAATTTATTTCGTATTCTGCATCCTCCAAACTCACAAAGAACAGATTTTTGAATCGATGACTACTGAAAGAAACACTTTTAATTGAAACATTGCGGATTTTATTTCATATTCTGCATCCTCCAAACTCACAAGGAACAGATTTGGGAATCGATTAATACTGACCGAAACACTTTTAATCGAAACATTGCGGAATTTATTTCATATTCTGCATCCTCCAAACTCACAAGGAACAGATTTGGGAATCGATGACTACTGAAAGAAACACTTTTAATTGAAACATTGCGGATTTTATGTCATATTCTGCATCCTCCAAACTCACAAGGAACAGATTTGGGAATCGATTAATACTGACCGAAGCACTTTTAATCGAAACATTGCGGAATTTATTTCGTATTCTGCATCCTCCAAACTCACAAGGAACAGATTTGGGAATCGATGACTACTGAAAGAAACACTTTTAATTGAAACATTGCGGATTTTATTTCATATTCTGCATCCTCCAAACTCACAAGGAACAGATTTGGGAATCGATTAATACTGACCGAAACACTTTTAATCGAAACATTGCGGAATTTATTTCGTATTCTGCATCCTCCAAACTCACAAGGAACAGATTTGGGAATCGATGACTACTGAAAGAAACACTTTTAATTGAAACATTGCGGATTTTATTTCATATTCTGCATCCTCCAAACTCACAAGGAACAGATTTGGGAATCGATTAATACTGACCGAAACACTTTTAATCGAAACATTGCGGAATTTATTTCATATTCTGCATCCTCCAAACTCACAAGGAACATATGTGGGAATCGATGAATACTGACCGAAACACTTTTAATCGAAACATTGCGGAATTTATTTCATATTCTGCATCCTCCAAACTCACAAGGAACAGATTTGGAAATCGATTAATACTGACCGAAACACTTTTAATCGCCAAATTGCGGAATTTATTTCATATTCTGCATTCTCTAATTTCACAAAAATGGGAGAATCGGTGAATACTGATTCTTTTAATCGCTACATTGCAGAATTTAAGTTCGGAATGATCAGCTGGTGGCCTCATGCAAAATTCTGCTAACTGCCTTGAGGAAATTTATTACTCTTGAATACATTACCGATGGGTCTGTAGGAGTTGGGGCTTGAATTTTGTTCGTTCACAAACGTTGAATAAGAGTTGCCAGAGAAAAAAGTCGAAGCTGACGTCTACTTTAATTACATTAAATGATCAGAAACGTGTTCTCTTCCGTTATTAAAAATAAATGAGCCATTTTTTCATTTTTTCATCTTTCACGATCCATTTAATTCCGCGAGTTTCCAGCATCTTTCTTTCGGCAATTAAAAAAAAATGAAAACAATTAGTTCCTGATGCGATGTTTGTGGTTTTAAGAAAAACGGAGTAAGGTCTGTTTGAGGGAAAGCTCGTAATTAATTCTGCAGATTGAAGACATATTTCTGTCTTTTTTTTTTGGTACTTCATCTTGTTTTTAATTTTCTTTCCACCTCAAACAGAGAACAAACGATAAAGACTGAAGTTATATTCGCTTAATTGGAATGAGGTGGATTCAAATTGGAACAATGCATATTCTGCCTTTAACGTTAATAGCGTTATCATCTAGGTTGGTTTTGCGGATTGTTTAGGTATGCTAATTAAAAACGTAAGGTTTGTTCATTAGTTTGCTGTAAATGTTCTAACCCCCTTCTCTGTAATACGCGAATTGCAGAGTTGGATTTTTGGATTTAAAAGAAAAAAGAGTTTTGTAAATGCATATTTTATGATATTTGTGGAGGAAAAATGTATTTTTTGCTGGGCTTTTGCCAGAAGAGCATCTTTGTTTATTCATTATGGAAGTTTGCCTTTCAAGTAATATCAGCTTTCTATTAGGATATGGATTACGTTTCAAATGATGATTACATTAAGATTTCAAAATTAATGCTATTATCCACTTAATCACAATTTAATACGAGGATTACACCGTCGTTCATTTCTCAAGTGTTTAAGTTAGAAGAGGAATTATCGGAGAGGGTTCGGTTGTTTTACCTCTGAGGGACACTTTTTGGCACATCGTGGGCTAAATGGCCAGGTCACAAGGACCCCGAAGGTTCAGAGAAGGTTGGGGAGGAGACCCACTGGAACAGCTGTTGGGAGACAGATGGTAGCCTCCCGTCAAGGCCATGCAGCATGTTCTTTAACGTTGGGTTGTTTTACCTCTGAACGGCACTTTTTTGCACACCATGGGCTAAATGGCCAGGTCACAAGGACCCCGAAGGTTCAGAGAAGGTTGGGGAGGAGACCCACTGGAACAGCTGTTGGGAGACAGATGGTAGCCTCCCGTCAAGGCCATGCAGCTTGTTCTTTAACGTTGGGTTGTTTTACCTCTGAACGGCACTTTTTTGCACACCATGGGCTAAATGGCCAGGTCACAAGGACCCCGAAGGTTCAGAGAAGGTTGGGGAGGAGACCCACTGGAACAGCTGTTGGGAGACAGATGGTGCCTCCCGTCAAGGCCATGCAGCATGTTCTTTAACGTTGGGTTGTTTTACCTCTGAGCGGCACTTTTTTGCACACCATGGGCTAAATGGCCAGGTCACATGGACCCCGAAGGCTCAGAGAAGGTTGGGAGAGGAGACCCACTGGAACAGCTGTTGGGAGACAGATGGTAGCCTCCCGTCAAGGCCATGCAGCTTGTTCTTTAACGTTGGGTTGTTTTACCTCTGAGCGGCACGTTTTTGCACACCATGGGCTAAATGGCCAGGTCACATGGACCCCGAAGGCTCAGAGAAGGTTGTGGGAGGGGACCCACTGGAACAGCTGTTGGGAGACAGATGGTAGCCTCCCGTCAAGGCCATCCAGCGTGTTCTTTAACGTTAGGTTGTTTTACCTCTGAGCGGCACTTTTTTGCACACCATGTCCTATATGGCCAGGTCACAAGGACCCTGAAGGTTCAGAAGGTTGGGGGAGGAGACCCATTGGAACAGCTACTGGGACACAGATCGTAGCCTCCCATCAAGATAATTTAGCGTGTTTTTTAATGATGGGTTGTTTTACCTCTGAGCGGCACTTTTTTGCACATCATGGGCGAAATGGCCAGGTCACAAGGACCCCGAAGGCTCAGAGAAGGTTGGGGGAGGGAACCCACTGCACAGCATTTAGAAGACATATGTGTCATATCCCTCTATTTTGTTTTATTTTCATATTTATTTTTCTTTTATATTTCTTTACTATATGTATATTTTCAGAAGTGTCTTAGGGGCGGGGGTGCTTAATCGGTAATCTGCAGTTCCCAGATTCGAGTCCCAGCTGAGTCAGCGTTGAGATTTATCTCCGCAAAATTCACGCCCTGCCCACGGTCAGTAGAGGACACCGATTGGCTTGGAAAAGCCGCCATCCGTCGGATGGGACAGTTAAGTCGTTACCCTGTGTGTGGGAGAGTCATACCCTGTGCACATTAAAATGCACGTTGGATGGGTTGGGTTGTTTTACCTCTGAGCGGCACTTTTTTGCACACCATGGGCCAAATGGCCAGTTCACATGGACCCCGAAGGCTCAGAGAAGGTTGGGGGAGGGGACCCACTGGAACAGATGTTGGAAGACAGATGGTAGCCTCCCGTCAAGGCCATCCAGCGTGTTCTTTAACGTGCACAGGGTATGTCTCTCCCGCACACGGGGCCACGGCTAAACGTCCCATCCGACGGACGGAGGCCTCTCGAAGCCCATCGGTGTCCCCTACTGACCGTGGGGAGGGCGGGGAATTTTGCGGAGATAAATCTCAACGCTGACGCCGCTGGGACTCGAACCTGGGAACTACAGATCACGTTGGATGGCCTTAAGTGGAAACAACCATCTGTCTCCCAATAGCTGTCAAGTGGGACTCCTCCCTCAACGTTCTCTGAGCCTTCAGGGTCCTTGTGTCCTATCCATTTAGCCCATGGTGTTAAAAAAAGTGCCCCCCAGAGGTAAAACAACCCATTGATAAAAAGTGTATTTTCAAAACTTAGAGAGCCAAGAGTTGTTGGGTTGGGTTGTTTTACCTCTGAGCGGCACTTCTTTGCACACCATGGGCTAAATAGCCAGGTCACAAGGACCCCGAAGGCTCAGAGAAGGTTGGGGGAGGGGACCCACTAGAACAGCTTTTGGGAGACAGATGGTAGCCTCCCGTCAAGGCGATCCAGCGTGTTCTTTAACGTTGGGTTGTTTTACCTCTGAGCGGCACTTTTTTGCACACAATGGGCTAAATGGCCAGGTCACAAGGACCCCAAAGGCTCAGAGAAGGTTGGGGGAGGGGACACACTGGCACAGATGTTGGGAGACAGATGATAGCCACTCGTCAAGGTCATCCAGCGTGTTCTTTAACGTGCACAGGGAATGACTCTCCCACACATGGGGTCAGGGCGTAACGTCCCATCCGACGGACAGCGTCCTTTCCAAGCCCATCGGTATCCCTTACTGACCGTGAGCAGGGCGGATAATTTTGCGGAGATAAATCTCAACGCTGACCCAGCCAGGACTCGAACCTGGGAACTACAGATTATGAGCCTGGCGCGCTACCGACTGAGCCACCCCCATCCCAGGGGGCCATGAACACGCCTTTCTATTTACATAACATGAAAGTAACCAAATAGAAATCGAGAATCAAGTGCTTCACGGGTGCGAACATCACTAATTTTTTGTTTTTATATCCCCCACAGCAGTCAAACTCTCCAAAAAAAAAAACAGAAAAGAAAATAAGCTTCGCAATGCAGTCTTGTCCCTTTAGCTAGCAGAGACAGAGTGATCGTTAGTCGATGACTAAATGACAGCCGGGTAACTTCGCCTTCCCCCCCCCCCGGTTCAAATACCGCGGCGACGGCGTTCCCTGCGACTGGTATTGGTGCGAAGAGGGCTTGGCAGGGGCGTGACGCTGCTCTTAGAACCGACAGTTGCTGTGGTTCTCCTTCAAGGCTTCCTTCATTACAGAGCGCTTCCCAAGCGCTGTTTTCTGCCGCGCGCTGTGGCGTGTTGCCTGTCACCAAGAAAGATGACTCGACGACACGAAAACGGGGATGTCTGCTGACATTTTCCTACATTAGAGGTTTTAGAGAAGATTGGAAAATAGTGCTCCAACTGAAAAGAAGAAAAAATAATGGGGATAACAGAAAAATTAGGATGCTGAGATAAATGCGAATTTTTTTTGTCTCTGTTTTGTCTCGTAACGCGTTATAATTGGAAATTAAGTATCTGAAAATGGAATTATTATCGGTAATGGATGGGATTATTATTATTATTTTTGGCGTATTTGATCTCCTTGTTTGTTTTGCGTGTTTAATTATGTTAATTTGGGTTTCTGGGGGTTGTATTACCTCTGACCGGCACTTTGTTGCGGACAATGGTATAACTGGTCAGGTTACAAGGACCTCGGGGGTTGGGTTGTTGTTTGGATTGTTATACCTCTGAGCGGCACTTTTTTTGCACACAGTGGGCTAAATGGCCAGGTCACAAGGACCCCAAAGGCTCATATAAGGTTGGGGGAGGTAACCCACTGGACAGCTGTTGGGAGACAGATGGTATCCTCCCGTCAAGGTCATTTAATCCATTGGGAGCAAAAATAGTGCCGCTAAGAGGTGAAAAAACCTAACGCATCAAGTAACCATCCAGCGTCATTTTTAACGTGCTCATGGGTATTGTTTTTCTGCACACGAGGCCACGGCTTAACGTCCCATCCGACGGACTTCCCAAGACCTTCGATTTCCCCTTTAATAACCAGCTCTGACTTGGAACTGGAGATGACACACCTGCCGTAATTGGCTCAGGAATTGGAGCTGGAGATTACCAATTTGCGCAACCGGCTGAGGAATCCGGGCTGGAGATTACGGGGATTACGCAACCGACCGAAAAATTGTAGCTGAAGAATACGTTTGCTATAAAACTGGCTGAAGAATCTGAGCTGAGATTACGAGATTATGCAACGGCTGAAGAATCAGAGCTCGAAATTGCGAGATTATGCAACCAGGTGAAGAATCCGAGCTGGAGATTAAGAAATTATGCAACCGGCTGAAGAATCCGAGCTGGTGATTACGAAATTATACAACCGGTTGAATAATCCGAGACGAAGTTTATGCAACTGGTTGAAGAATCCGAGCTGGAGATTATGAAATTATGCAACTGGTTGAAGAATCGGAGCTGGAGATTATGAAATTATGCAACTGGTTGAAGAATCAGAGCTGGAGATTACGAAATTATGCAACTGGCTGAAGAATCCGAGCTGGTGATTACGAAATTATACAATCGGTTGAATAATCCGAGCTGAAGATTACACAACTGGTTGAAGAATCCGAGCTGGAGATTACGAAATTATGCAACTGGTTGAAGAATCCGAGCTGGAGGTAACGAGATTATGCAACTGGTTGAAGAATCAGAGCTGGAGATTACGAAATTATGTAACCGGCTGAAGAATCCGAGCTGGAAATTACGAAATTATGCAACTGGCTGAAGAATCCGAGCTGGTGATTACGAAATTATACAACCGGTTGAATAATCCGAGCTGGAGATTACGAAATTATGCAACTGGTTGAAGAATCCGAGCTGGTGATTACGAAATTATGCAACTGGTTGAAGAATCCGAGCTGGAGGTTACGAGATTATGCAACTGGTTGAAGAATCAGAGCTGGAGATTACGAAATTATGTAACCGGCTGAAGAATCCGAGCTGGAAATTACGAAATTATGCAACTGGCTGAAGAATCCGAGCTGGTGATTACGAAATTATACAACCGGTTGAATAATCCGAGCTGGAGATTACGAAATTATGCAACTGGTTGAAGAATCCGAGCTGGAGATTACGAAATTATGCAACTGGTTGAAGAATCCGAGCTGGAGGTTACGAGATTATGCAACTGGTTGAAGAATCCGAGCTGGAGATTACGAAATTATACAACCGGCTGAAGAATCGAGCTGGAGATTGCGAAATTACGCAACCGGTTGAAGAATCCGAGCTGGAGATTACAAAATTATGCAACCGGTTGAAAATTCGAGCTGGAGATTACGAAATTATGCAACCGGTTGAATAATCTGAACTGGAGATTACGAAATTATGCAACCGGCTGAAGAATCCGAGCTGGAGATTGTGAAATTATGCAACGGCTGAAGAATACGAGCTGGAGATTGTGAAATTATGCAACGGCTGAAGAATACGAGCTGGAGATTGCAAACGGCTGAGAAAACGGAGCTTGAGATTACGCAATGGGCTAAATGGTCAGATCACAAGGACCCCGAAGGCTCAGAGAAGGTTCGGGGAAGGGACCCACTAGACAGTTGTTAGGAGACAGATGGTAACCTCCCTTCAAGGCCATCCAGTATATCCTTTAACGTTCTCTCCTGCACACGGGTCCACTGATTAACTTTCCATCCGACGGACGGCGGCCTTACCAAACCCATTGATGTCCCTTACTGACTAATGGCAAGGGGGGAAGTTTTGCATAAGAATCTGGAGAGGGGACCCACAGGAGAGTTGTTGGGAGACAGATGGTAATTTCCCATCAAAACCATCCAGCATGTTCTTTAAAGTCCGAAGGATATGACTCTCCAGTTGGTTGGTTGGTTAACCTCTGAGCGGCACTTTTTTGCACACCATGGGCTAAACGGCAAGTCATATGGACCCCGAAGGCTCAGAGAAGGTTGGGGGAGGAGACCCACTGGAACAGCTGTTAAGATGGTAGCCTCCCGTCAAGGCCATCCAGCGTGTTCTTTAACGTGCACAGGGTATTGCCCACCCGCACACAGGGCCACGGCTTAACGTCCCATCCGACGAACGGCGGTCTTTCCAAGCCCATCGGTGTCCCCTACTGACCGTGGGCAGGGCGGGGAATTTTGCGGAGATAAATCTCAACGCTGAAGCAGCTGGGACTCGAACCTGGGAACTACAGATTACGAGCCTGGCGCGCTACCGATTGAGCCACCCCCGCCCCTGACTCTCCAGTACATGATGCCACGGCTTAACATCCCATCCGACGGACAGCGGTCATCCCAAGCCCATTGATGTCCCTTATTGTCCGAGGACAGGGCAGGGGTTTTTCATGTGCAGGAAAGCCATACCCTGCACTCATTAAGGAACAGATAGATGGGCTTGATGGGAGTTTTCCATCTGCCTACTAATAGCTGTCCAGTGAGTCCCGTCCCCTCACCTTCTCTGAATTGGGTTGTTTTACCTCTGAGCGGCACTTTTTTGCACACCATGGGCTAAATGGCCAGGTCACATGGACCCCGAAGGCTCAGAGAAGGTTGGAGGAGGGGACCCACTGGAACAGCTGTTGGGAGACAGATGGTAGCCTCCCCTCAAGGCCATCCAGCGTATTCTTTAACGTTGGGTGGTTTTACCTCTGAGCAGTACTTTCTTTTGCATATAATGGAGTAAATGGCCAGGTCACATGGACCCCGAAGGTTCAGAGAAGGTTGGGGGAGGGGACCCACTGGAACAGCTGTTGGGAGACAGATGGTAGCCTACCGTCAAGGCCATCCAGCGTGTCTCTTTAACATTGGGTTGTTTTACCTCTGAGCGGCACTTTTTTGCACACCATGGACTAAATGGCCAGGTCACATGGACCCCGAAGGATCAGAGATGGTTGCGAGAGGGGACCGACTGGAAGAGCTGTTGGGAGACAGATGGTAGCCTCCCGTCAAGGCCATCCAACGTGTCCTTTAACGTTGGGTAGTTTTACCTCTGAGTGGCACTTAATGGGCTAAATGACCAGGTCACATGGACCCCGAAAAATCAGAGATGGTTGGGGGAGGGGACCCACTGGAACAGCTGTTGGGAGACAGATGGTAGCCTCCCGTCAAGGCCGTCCAGCTTGTTCTTTAACATGCAATGAATATGGCTCTCCTGCACAGTGAACCACAACTTAACGTCCCATCCGACGGACGGCGGCCTTTGGATCTTCTCTGAGCTATTCGGGACTTGATCATTTAGTTCTTTACGTGCAAAAAAAAAAAGGTCTATCGAAAGTAAAACAATCCAATCCAACCCTCAGAAATTTCAGAAGAACAATTCTCATCCACCATTACTTTCTATGCATCGAGGGCGAATAAAAAATTTCAAAGAAGCGAATCAAGCTCTTCATCCTCCAATTCCACTTCATTCTCGCCTGTCTCTGGTCATCCATCGCCGAGGCCGTCTCGGCCCCTTGTAGCCAAACCAACGATCGATACACACGACGCAGCGTGCTGACAGATAGAAGATAGAACAGTTCTGACAACAGTGGATTTAAAGAGATATCCAGGGATACCGTCACTGGCTAGCTTCATTTATTATTTAATAAACTACCTTCTGTGCTTCTGTTAGCTATCCAGTCTAAACCGGAATCTTCCACCAAGCTGTGGAAAAAAAATCAGCAATATATTTATGATAGTTTAAAGAAATTGATGTTTCTTTTGTCCTATTAACGTATTATCCACTGTCTACTTCGATAACAGGATCCGTATAACAAAGATTATATTTGAGGTCGCTGTCAAATCTAACGGATGAACCTTCGAGAGAGTTAGTCCCGAATCTTAAAAAACAGCAAGGATATAAAAAATAGAATAATGAAGGAAAGTTTGGTTTAATGACAAAGTGCTTCTCTTATTTTTTTGCTAGTAAAGGATGTGTAGAAAGGTCAATGCTGCCATGAGGACATTAATTTTGAATTTTGAAAGGTCACCAGCCATGAGGACATTAATTTTGAATTAACTTATTTGGGTTGTTTTACCTCTGAGCGGCACTTTTTTGCACACCATGGGCTAAATGGCCAGGTCACATGGACCCCGAAGGCTCAGAGAAGGTTGGGGATGGGACCCACTGGAATAGCTGTTGGGAGACAAATGGTAGCCTCTTGTCAAGGTCATGCAGTGTGTTCTTTAACGTTGGGTTGTTTTTCATCTGAGCGGCACTTTTTTGCACACCATGGGCTGAATGGCAAGGTCACAATGAACCCGAAGGCTCAGAGAAGGTTGGGGGAGGGGACCTAGGAATAGCTGTTGGGAGACAAATGGTATCCTCCCGTCAAGGTCATGCAGTGTGTTCTTTAACGTTGGGTTGTTTTTCATCTGAGCGGCACTTTTTTGCACACCATGGGCTGAATGGCAAGGTCACAATGACTCCGAAGGCTCAGAGAAGGTTGGGGGATGGGACCCACTGGAATAGCTGTTGGGAGACAGATGGTAGCCTCTCGTCAAAGCCATCCAGTGTGTTATTTAACGTTGGATTGTTTTACCTCTGAGCCGCACTTTTTTGCACACCACGGGCTAAATGGCCAGGTCACATGGACCCCGAAGGCTCAGAGAAGGTTGGGGGAGAAGACCCACTAGAACAGCCGTTGGGAGACAGATGGTAGCCTTCCGTCAAGGTCATCCAGCGTGTTCTTTAACGTTGGGTTGTTTTACATCTGAGCGGCACTTTTTTGCACACCATGGGCTAAATGGCCAGGTCACAAGGACCCTAAAGGTTCAGAGAAGGTTTGGGGAGGGGACCCACTGGAATAGCTGTTGGGAGACAGATGGTAGCCTCTCGTCAAAGCCATCCTGTGTGTTATTTAACGTTGGACTGTTTTACCTCTGAGCGGCACTTTTTTGCACACCATGGGCTAAATGGCCAGAAAGAATAGTGCAGTCAGGGGCGTAGCGAAGGACTATGGTTGAAGTGGTTGGGGGGGGGGGGAAATCCCAGAAAGAAGAGTGCAGTCAGGGGCGTAGCGGAGGACTATGGTTGGGGGTTGGGGGAATCCCAGAAAGAAAAGTGCAGTCAGGGGCGTAGCGAAGGACTATGGTTGGGGTGGTTGGGGGAAGATATCAAAAATTTTCCAACTCGAATTTCAAATTTTGCCAACTGAGCAAACTTACTTAGATTTCGCTCCGTGGGGATTTTGCCAACTAACCGTAATTTGCCGTTTCACTTCCAATTTTGCCAACTCGCCATAATTCCAATATTTACATCTCATCTGAATTCCATCTCATCTCAACTTCCAATATTCACATCTCGTCTGAATTCTAGCAAGTCAGTGTGATTTTTTCTTTGATTTTTGCCACCTCTCCTTAATTTCACAAAACCAATCCCAATCTTTACATCTCTCCTAAAGTTGTCAAATCACTTCAAACTTTTCAAACTCCCCAAGATTTTGCCAAGTTTTCTCGATTTTAGTCAACTATCCTGGATTTTACAAAACCAATCCCAATTATCACAACTCGCCCGAAGTTGTCCCGATTTTGCCAACTCCCCAAGATTTTACCAAGTCACTGAGAATTTTGCAACTCCCTAAGATATTGCCAACTCACCTGTATTTCACTAAGTGGCTTCGAATTTTGCCAACTGCTCTAAATTTTGCCGTCTCTCCATTTTCCAAACTGCCTTAGACGTGCCAAGTTGCCTCGATTTTGACAACTCCCCTTAATTTTCCAAAAAAAAAAAATTTACACACTTTCACACCTCACCTAGATTTTACGAAGTCGCTTCGAATTTTGCCAACTCCGAATTACTTTGGGGGGGAGGCTCCCCCCATTCCCATCCCCCATGCCCCCCATGGCTACTCCCCTGAGTGCAGTACTCATTTAAAAAATGTTGCATCACCAACGCTCTCGATGGCTCAGAAGAATCAGACTCAGATATTGATTCAGAAGGAATTGACGAATAACATAGCTACTGATAAAAAGGTACTATTGTTGTTACTAAATTGAAATCTGTTTTAATAAATATATTTTTTAGATATCTTTTAGCGTTTTGTTTTTTTCTTCTTAGAATCAAAGCTTTTTTTCTGTTGGTGTTACTGAAATTAAGGTGCGTCTTACAATCGATGGCGTCTCGTATTCGGGGCGGGGGTGGCTCAGTCGGTAGCGCGCCAGGCTCGTAATCTGTAGTTCCCAGGTTCGAGTCCCAGCTGGGTCAGCGTTGAGATTTATCTCCGCAAAATTCCCCGCCCTGCCCACGGTCAGTAGGGGACACCGATGGGCTTGGAAAGGCCGCCGTCCGTCAGATGGGACGTTAAGCCGTGGCCCCGTGTGCAGGAGAGTCATAACACTGTGCACGTTAAAGAACACGCTGGATGGCCTTGACGGGGGGCTACCATCTGTCTCCCAACAGCTGTTCCAGTGGGTCCCCTCCCCCAACCTTCTCTGAGCCTTCGGGGTCCATGTGACCTGACCATTTAGCCCATGGTGTGCAAAAAAGTGATGCTCAGAGGTAAAATAACCCAACCCAACAATCGATGGCGTCTCGTATTCGGGGCGGGGGTGGCTCAGTCGGTAGCGCGCCAGGCTCGTAATCTGTAGTTCCCAGGTTCGAGTCCCAGCTGGGTCAGCGTTGAGATTTATCTCCGCAAAATTCCCCGCCCTGCCCACGGTCAGTAGGGGACACCGATGGGCTTGGAAAGGTCGCCGTCCGTCGGATGGGACGTTAAGCCGTGGCCCGTGTGCGGGAGAGACATACCCTGTGCACGTTAAAGAACACGCTGGATGGCCTTGACGGGAGGCTACCATCTGTCTCCCAACAGCTGCTCCAGTGGGTCCCCTCCCCCAACCTTCTCTGAGCCTTCGGGGTTCATGTGACCTGGCCATTTAGCCCATGGTGTGCAAAAAAGTGCCGCTCAGAGGTAAAACAACCCAACCCAAAGCGTCTCGTATTCGAAGAAATACGGTATGTACAAAAAACGTGCCTGTCAGAAGTAAAGCAATCAAGCTGTCACCAAACTTTAAAAAGAATTTACGATGATTTTTAATTAAGAAGGATTAAAAGGATTTTTAATGAAAGAGATACCTAATAAGGAAACTTTGAATGACCTGATCACTGAACTCAATCAAATATATTATTTACGCAGCTATGTTCACTTTCGTTGTGAGTTTCAAGTCCAACCCTTTTCATTTGCAAAAGGAGTGGCTCAGTCGGTAGAGCGCCAGGCCCGTAATCTGCAGTTCCCAGTTCGAGTCCCAGCTGGTCTCAGCGTTGAGACTTATCTCCGCAAAACTCCCCGCCTTGCCCGCGGTCAGTAGGGAACACCGATGGGCTTGGAAAGGCAGCCGTCCGTCGGATGGGACATTAAACCGTGGACGGCTTAACATTTCTTCCTTCACACGGTGCCATACCCTGTGCACTATCCTAACGTGCACAGGGTATGGCACCGTGTGCGGGAGAGCCATACCATGTGCACGTTAAAGAACACGCTGGATGGCCTTGACGGGAGGATACCATCTGTCTCCCAACAGCTGTTCCAGTGGGTCCCCTGTCCCAACCTTCTTTTTTGGGATCCTTGTGATCTGGCTATTTAGCCCATGGTGTGCAGTGTGCAAAAAAGTGCCGCTCAGAGGTGAAACAACTCAACGTTAAAGAACACGATGGATGGCCTTGACGGGAGACTACCATTGTCTCCCAACAGCTGTTCCAGTGAGTCCCCTCCCCCAACCTTCTCTGATCCTTCGGGGTCCTTGTGACCTGGCCATTTAGCCCATGGTGTGCAAAAAAAAGCGCCGCTCAGAGGTAAAACAACCCAACGTTAAAGAACACGCTGGATGGCCTTGACGAGAGGCTACCATCTGTCTCCCAACAGCTGTTCCAGTGGGTCCCCTCCCCCAACCTTCTCTGAGCCTTCGGGGTCCACGTGACCTGGCCATTTAGCCCATGGTGTGCAAAAAAGTGCCGCTCAGAGGTAAAACAACCCAACGTTAAAGAAACACACTGGATGGCCTTGACGGGAGGCTACCAACTGTCTCCCAACAGCTATTTCAGTGGGTCCCCTCCCCCAACCTTCTCTGAGCCTTCGGGGTCCTTGTGACCTGGCCATTTAGCCCATGGTGTGCAAAAAAGTGCCGCTCAGAGGTAAAACAACCCAACCCAACCTGTGCACGTTAAAGCACACGCTGGATGGCCTTGACGGAAGACTACCATCTGTCTTCCAACAACTGTCCATTGGGAACCCAACCTTCTCTGAGCCTTCGGGGTCCTTGTGACCTGGCCATTTAGCCTATGGTGAGCATTAGCCTTGTGACCTGGCCATTTAACCTATGGTATTATCTGAGCAGCAAAAAAAGTGCTGCTCAGAGGTAAAACAATACATAATCCACAAAACTCTTTTTTAAAAAAAAAAACAAGTTCCATGGCTTCAATAAATATCGGAACCACCGAACGAGACTGCAAAATTTTCCAAGAATACGAACATCATTAACTGGGTTCAACTAGGAAAGCGCGAATCCTTTGGGGTCGAGACAGAAGACCATTGTTAACGATATCTCTCTTTTCACATTATCTGCATAACCACATAACTAACACAATGAAGTGCAAGCACTATATTTACGCATTTGGCCACATTACAGTCACTGAGAGCTTCCATTTCGCTCTCAAACATCCCACACAGCATCAGCTGGCTCCGAGCCAAATGACTCTACATCTACCACAAACTGATAAGCATACTCTCGTCTCTACTGTGGCCTGCTCTCGCTGTCCACGCTGTAAACTGTGAATGCTTCTAGTAATCGGCACGACGTCTCGTCTTCGTACCCAAAGTGTTACCTGATTTCCGTGCTGTTTCGAGAGCGTTATAAATCTTATCAAGTAACGCATAGGATGTTGGAATTATCAAAGAATACACAACAACCGTTAAGAGAGAGCAGATGAAATTAGGTTGGGTTGTTTTACCTCTGAGTGGCACTTTTTTGCACCCCATGGGCTAAATGGCCAGGTTACAAGGACCCCGAAGGCTCAGAGAAGGTTGGGGGAGGGGACCCACTGGAACAGCCGTTGGGAGACGGATGGTAGCCTCCCGTCAAGGCCAGCCAACGTGTTCTTCAACGATGGGTTGTTTTACCTCTGAGCGGCAATTTTTTGCACATTCATGGGCTAAATGGCCAGGTCACATAGACCCCGAAGGCTCAGAGAAGGTTGGGGGAGGGGACCCACTGGAACAGCCGTTGGGAGACGGATGGTAGCCTCCCGTCAAGGCCATCCAACGTGTTCTTCAACGATGGGTTGTTTTACCTCTGAGCGGCAATTTTTTGCACATTCATGGGCTAAATGGCCAGGTCACATAGACCCCGAAGGCTCAGAGAAGGTTGGGGGAGGGGACCCACTGGAACAGCTGTTGGGAGACAGATGGTAGCCTCCCGTCAAGGCCATCCAGCGTGTTCTTTAACGTGCACAGGGTATGGCTCTCCCGCACACGGGGCCACGGCTTAACGTCCCATCCGACGGACGGCGGCCTTTCCAAGCCCATCGGTGTCCCCTACTGACCGTGGGCAGGGCGGGGAATTTTACGGTGATAAATCTCAACGCTGACCCAGCTGGGACTCGAACCTTGGAACTACAGATTACGAGCCTGGCGCGTTACCGACTGAGCCACCCCAGCCCCATGCAATTAGGTATCTTTCTATATAGTTTATTGTCAAGAAGTGCAACTCGGAATAATAATTTCTATTTTTTTTGCGGTGTAACTTAACAATTGTTGTCTGTGACGGTTTCAATTGGTTATTGTTCTATTTCGTTGCTTTAGTTGGAATTTCTATATGGGGCGGGGGTGGCTCAGTCGGTAGCGCGCCAGGCTCGTAATCTGTAGTTCCCAGGTTCGAGTCCCAGCTGGGTCAGCGTTGAGATTTATCTCCGCAAAATTCCCCGCCCTGCCCACGGTCAGTAGGGGACACCGATGGGCTTGGAAAGGCCGCCGTCCGTCGGATGGGACGTTAAGCCGTGGCCCCGTGTGCGAGAGAGCCATACCCTGTGCACGTTAAAGAACACGCTGGATGGCCTTGACGGGAGGCTACCATCTGTCTCCCAACAGCTGTTCCAGTGGGTCCCCTCCCTCAACCTTCTCTGAACCTTCGGGGTCCTTGTGACCTGGCCATTTAGCCCATGGTGTGCAAAAAAAGTGCCGCTCAGAGGTAAAACAACCCAATTGGAATTTCTATAGTTTTGTTTCTTCTTACTCCCAGCTTTGAACGGATGATTTTTTAATGGCTTTTTATTTTTGAATCTGTTGTTTCTCTAATTTTTTAATAGTTTATTTTAACTCGTTGGCTTGCATTTGTACTTTAAAATAAAAGCTTACGAAATAATTACCTTTACGTTATACATTGTAATGCCTTTTTTCCTTTGAACAAAATGGCAGTATCGTACAGTCGTTCAAAAAAGATATCCGAAAACTATGGTTTATTACAGAATTCAGAAAAAATAGCTGGCAACGGTTTTTTAAGAAATTAATGATCTGGCAACCTTCGTGTCACGAAGGAAAAGAACGTTCAGAAAGGGTCATTTCAGATCCCTTTCTGAACGAGTCTTTAAGTAAATAATTTTGTGTCCATGATTCTAAAAGAAAAGTTTGTGAACATTCCTGAAAGAAAGCATCTGTGGACATTCCTCAAAGAAGGCAACTGTGGACATTCCTGAAAGAAGGCATCTGTGGACATTCCTGAAAGAAGGCATCTGTGGACATTCCTGAAAGAAGGCAACTGTGGACATTCCTGAAAGAAGGCAACTGTGAACATTCCTGAAAGAAGGCATCTGTGGACATTTCTGAAAGAAGGCAACTGTGGACATTCCTGAAAGAAGGCATCTGTGGACATTCCTGAAAGAAGGCAACTGTGAACATTCCTGAAAGAAGGCAACTGTGGACATTCCTGAAAGAAGGCATCTGTGGATATTCCTGAAAGAAGGCAACTGTGGACATTCCTGAAAGAAGGCAACTGTGGACATTCCTGAAAGAATGCATCTGTGAACGTCTCTGAAAGAAGGCATCTGTGGACGTTCCTGAAAGAAGGCATCTGTGGAGATCCTGAAAGAAGGCAACTATGGACGTTCCTGAAAGAAGGATTGGGTTGGGTTGTTTTACCTCTGAGCGGCACTTTTTGCACACCATGGGCTAAATGGCCAGGTCACATGAACCTCGAAGGCTCAGAGAAGGTTGGGGGAGGGGACCCACTGTAACAGCTGTTGGGAGACAGATGGTAGCCTCCCGTCAAGGCCATCCAGCGTGTTCTTTAACGTTGGGTTGTTTTACCTCTGAGCGGCACTTTTTTGCA
Organism: Ryuthela nishihirai; assembly: GCA_038380435.1. Taxonomy (NCBI): domain Eukaryota; kingdom Metazoa; phylum Arthropoda; class Arachnida; order Araneae; family Heptathelidae; genus Ryuthela; species Ryuthela nishihirai. Next base: position 60,089 of record JAWZYU010000192.1, on the reverse strand, counting down.
CACCATGGGCTAAATGTACAGGTAACAACGACCCCGAAGGCTTAGAGAAGGTTGAGGGAGGGGACCCACTGGAAAAGCTGTTGGGGGACAGATGGTAGCCTCTCGTCAAGGCCATCCAGCGTGTTCTTTAACGTTGGGTTGTTTTACCTCTGAGCGGCACTTTTTGCACACCATGGGCTAAATGTACAGGTCACAACGACCCCGAAGGCTTAGAGAAGGTTGAGGGAGGGGACCCACTGGAACATCTGTTGGGAGACAGATGGTAGCCTCTCGTCAAGGCCATCCAGCGTGTTCTTTAACGTTGGATTGTTTTACCTCTGAGCGGCACTTTTTGCACACCATGAGCTAAATGTACAGGTCACAACGACCCCGAAGGCTTAGAGAAGGTTGAGGGAGGGGACCCACTGGAACAGCTGTTGGGAGACAGATGGTAGCCTCTCGTCAAGGCCATACAGCGTGTTCTTTAACGTTGGGTTGTTTTACCTCTGAGCGGCACTTTTTGCACACCATGGGCTAAATGGCCAGGTCACATGAACCCCGAAGGCTCAGAGAAGGTTGGGGGAGGGGACCCACTGGAACAGCTGTTGGAAGACAGATGGTAAACTCCCGTCAAGGCCATCCAGCGTGTTCTTTAGCGTGCACAGGGTATGGCTCTCCCGCACACGGGACCACGGCTTAACGTCCCATCCGACGGGCGGCGGCCCTTCCAAACCCATCGGTGTCCCCTACTGACCGTGGGCAGGGCGGGGAATTTTGAGGAGATAAATCTCAACGCTGACCCAGCTGGGACTCGAACCTGGGAACTACAGATTACGAGCCTGGCGCGCTACCGACTGAGCCACCCCCGCCTCCTCATCTCCAAGGTAGTTAAACTGAGAACGAAAACGTTTGTTGTCTTATACATATATTGAGTTGTTTTTACTCTGAGTGGCACTTTTTCCACACAAGGGGATAAATGTTCAGATGAAAAGGACCCCGAGGGCTCAGCGGCAAAATGGTCAGAGCACAAGGACCCCGAGGGCTCAGCGGCAAAATGGTCAGAGCACAAGGACCCCGACGGCTCAGCGGCAAAATGGTCAGAGCACAAGGACCCCGATGGCTCAGCGGCAAAATGGTCAGAGCACAAGGACCCCAATGGCTCAGCGGCAAAATGGTCAGAGCACAAGGACCCCGTGGGCTCAGTAAAGATTGGCAAAGAGGATTCGCTGGAAAACTATTAACACACAGATTGAAATCTCTTGTCGAGATGGAAGGCACTGGCTGGACAGGGGTGGCTCAGTCGGTAGCGCACTAGGCTCGTATTCTGCAGTTCCCAGGTTCGAGTCCCAGCTGGGGCTGTTGAGGTTTAACTCCGCGAAACTCCTCGCCCTGCATTCGGTCAGTAGCGGATGCCGATGGGCTTGTTCGGTCTGTAGGGAATACCGATGGGCTTGGAAAGGCCGCCGTCCGTCGGATGGGACGTTAAGCCGTGGCCCCGTGTGCGGGAAAGTCATACCCTGTACTCCTTAAAGAACACGCTGGATGGTCTTGATGAGAGGCTACCATCTGTCTCCAAACAGATTTCCAATGGGTCCCCTCCCCAACGTTCTCTGAGCCCTCGGGGTCCTTGTGACCTGACCATCCAATAATAATAACCACCCACCAAATATCCATCCATTATATCACACTACTCACGTACTTATAAATATTCCAGGAAAATAATAAGCACTTTTAAACATTGCTCTTTTATAATGAACTGCATCATACATAATTCTCGAAATGATTAAAGAACATTTAGGAGAGTGATTTAAATACTATAAAATTACTCTCCTAAATATTCTTTTAATAATAATAAAAATCAGCCTAAATATCATTCCCCTATAAAAAAAAACATTCGAATAAAAACCTCCATCAAAATAATAATCTGCAATCTCTATATCTCACCATTATAATGAAGCCCACAACTAAATACACTTGAAATATACAAAACTGCACCTCTAAATATCTTTACAATATAATAAACTATCAACATAAATATTTCTCCATCAAAAGATAATAACAACATATATTCCCTCATATAATAATAATAAACCCCACAACAAATATATCCTTCCGATAAAATAAAGTATACATCTGAATATCTATCGAATATGATAAACTGCGAACCTAAATATCTTTCTATTATAAGAGATTACAAACCTAATTATTCCTCCACTGTAATAGTTTACAAACCTAATTATTCCTCCACTGTAATAGTTTACAAACCTAATTATTCCTCCACTGTAATAGTTTACAAACCTAATTATTCCTCCACTGTAATAGTTTACAAACCTAATTATTCCTCCACTGTAATAGTTTACAAACCTAATTATTCCTCCACTGTAATAGTTTACAAACCTAATTATTCCTCCACTGTAATAGTTTGCAAACCTAATTATTCCTCCACTGTAATAGTTTGCAAACCTAATTATTCCTCCACTGTAATAGTTTACAAACCTAATTATTCCTCCACTGTAATAATTTACAAACCTAATTATTCCTCCACTGTAATAGTTTGCAAACCTAATTATTCCTCCACTGTAATAGTTTACAAACCTAAACACCACTACAATACAATTAAAAGTCCACCTTGATAAATTACGTATCTAAATATCCGTGGAATAAAATAAATATCTGTATTATTACATAGATATCTATATAAATATCTCAACATCACGATAAGTTAGCTATTCATTGAAATATCCCTTCACAATAATAAAGTACACAATTAAATAATCCCTCGAATATAATAAACAACGGCTAAATATCAATGGATTATAATAAATTCTGCTCACATAAATATATCTGCATTATAATAAAATACACACACAAAATATCCCCAATATGATAAAGTACACATCTAAGTGTCTTTGTAATAAAATAATGCACACACCTAAATATCCCTCAATAATAATGAAGTAGCAATATAAAAAAATCCACCCTTAATAATGAACACACCTAAGTAACCGCAATAAAATAAACTTCACACTTAATATCCCTCTAACTTAATAAAGTGTACAGCTAAATGTTACTCTAATATAATAAAGTACTAAATATCCCCAATGTAATAAAGTGCACACTAAATAACTACAATGTACAATAATAAAGCACACATTTAATTATTCTTCTTAGTAAAATACACACCTAAATATCCCTCTAATATAATAAAGTACACATCTAAATATCCCTCTAATATAATAAAGTGCACACCTAAACATCCCTCTAATAAAATAAAGTACACACCTAAATATTCCTCTAATATAATAAAGTATACAGCTTAATATCCCCATTATAATGAAGTACACACCTAAATATCCCTCTAATAAAATAAGGTGCACACCTAAATATCCCTGTAATATAATGAAGTACACACTTAAATAATCCTCTAATATAATAAAGTAGACAGCTGAATATCCCCATTATAATAAAATACACACCTAAATATCCCTCTAATATAATAAAATACACACCTATACATCCCTCTTATAAAATAAAGTACACACCTAAATATCCCTGTAATATAATAAAGTAAACACTTAAATATTCCTCTAATATAATAAAATACACACCTAAATATTCCTCTAATATAATAAAGTACACACCTAAATATCCCTCTAATATAATAAAATACACACCTAAACATTCCTCTTATAAAATAAAGTACACAACTAAATATCCCTCTAATATAATAAAGTAGACAGCTGAATATCCCCATTATAATAAAGTACACACCTAAATATCCCTCTAATATAATACAGTACACACCTAAATATCCCTCTAATATAATAAAGTACACACCTAAATATCCCTCTAATATAATAAAGTAGACAGCTGAATATCCCCATTATAATAAAGTACACACCTAAATATCCCTCTAATATAATAAAGTACACACCTAAATATCCCTCTAATATAATAAAGTGCACACCTAAACATCCCTCTAATAAAATAAAGTACACACCTAAATATCCCTCTAATATAATAAAGTACACACCTAAATATCCCTCTAATATAATAAAGTAGACAGTTGAATATCCCCATTATAATAAAGTACACACCTAAATATCCCTGTAACAAAATAAAATACACACCTAAACATCCCTCTAGTAAAATAAAGTACACACATAAATATCCCTCTAATATAATAAAATACACACCTAAATATTCCTCTAATATAATAAAGTACACACCTAAATATCCCTCTAATATAATAAAATACACACCTAAACATCCCTCTAGTAAAATAAAGTACACACCTAAATATCCCTCTAATATAATAAAATACACACCTAAATATTCCTCTAATATAATAAAGTAGACAGCTGAATATCCCCATTATAATAAAGTACACACCTAAATATCCCTCTAATATAATAAAGTTGACAGCTGAATATCCCCATTATAGTAAAGTACACACCTAAATATCTCTCTAATATTATAAAGTACACACCTAAATATCCCTCTAATATAATAAAGTAGACAGCTGAATATCCCTCTAATATAATAAAGTACACACCTAAATATCTCTCTAATATTATAAAGTACACACCTAAATATCCCTCTAATATAATAAAGTAGACAGCTGAATATCCCTCTAATATAATAAAGTACACACCTAAATATCCCTCTAATATAATAAAGTAGACAGCTGAATATCCCCATTATAATAAAGTACACACCTAAATATCCCTCTAATATAATAAAATACACACCTAAACATCCCTCTAATAAAATAAAGTACACACCTAAATATTCCTCTAATATAATAAAATACACACCTAAATATTCCTCTAATATAATAAAGTAGACAGTTGAATATCCCCATTATAATAAAGTACACACCTAAATATCCCACTAATAAAATACACACCTAAATATCCCTCTAATATAATAAAGTACACACCTAAATATCCCTCTAATATAATAAAGTACACACCTAAATATCCCTCTAATATAATAAAGTACACACCTAAATATCCCTCTAACATAATAGACAGCTGAATATCCCCAATATAATAAAGTACACACCTAAATATATCTCTAGCACAACAAAATAGGCACCTAAATATCCATCGAATATAATAAAGTACACGTCTAAATTCAAAATGTACCAACTGAGTCTAATATCTACAATTACATCATTTACAATCCGCTTCATTTTGCATTCAGGGCCAGAAGCAAAAAATCGCGACCAAGTGCACACATATTTCTCCTTCGATGTGATAGATTTATCCGAACTTTTTCTTCAGCTTCTACTTCGGAGGTTCATCTTTCCCAATACATCAACCTCGGAATACACGTCGCATCCAGCGGTGGCTTGTCCCAAGCCTGAGCCGCGTCTCCTCCGTGTGCCGCCGCCGTAACTCCGTTACAGGCCGCGGCAGGGGCTGCCTTGCTGAAAGCTTCACCCATGGGACTCGCCGCTCCCAAGACGAAAGCGATCGATGCTTAGCTTGCACGTTCTCGGACCTCCTCGCGGACACGTGTCTTCTTTCTGTGCCAGCAAGTCGCTCATCAACATGGCCGCTGTCAGGGCCAATGTTCGTCGGAAAGCCTTCGGCCCGGTGAACATGTGACACGAAGGCTTCCGAATCGGCGAGGCCCTTAACAATGGCGACTGCAGAGTTGAAAAAGGGCGTTAGGATGGATTTTTTTTTTTGGCGTTGAGTTGAAGCTGGTTTCGAATAACGTCTATTAGGAAGATTTAAAGGGTAGTTTTTCACTCTAGAGGGAGAGTTTTAACTCTTCTTTATCCGTGCTAACGACGAGGAAAGAAAAAGAGTAACTCCGTTGGAAAAGCCGAAAAATCATGAATGACTTTTGAAATGAAAATTAATGATTTGGTGCATAGGCCTATTAAGTCCAACAAATCACATGTGCGGACAGAGATGTCCGATAAATTTAGGCCTGGTGGAAATTGCGAATAGTTAACAATTTTTTTTTTCTGGGTTGTTGGGTTGTTTTACCTCTGAGCGGCACTTTTTGCACACCATGGGCTAAATGGCCAGGTCACATGGACCCCGAAGTCTCAGAGAAGGTTGGGGGAGGGGACCCACTGGAACAGCTGTTGGGAGACAGATGGTAGTCTCCCGTCAAGGCCATCCAGCATGTTCTTTAACGTGCACAGGGTATGGCTCTCCCGCACACGAGGCCACGGCTTAACGTCCCATCCGACGGACGGCGGCCTTTCCAAGCCCATCGGTACCAAGCCCATCGGTTTCCAAGCCCATCGGTTTCCAAGCCATCATACTGACCGTGGGCAGGGCGGGGAATTTTGCGAAGATAAATCTCAACGCTGCTCCAGCTGGGACTCGAACCTGGGAACTACAGATTACGAGCCTGGCGCGCTACCGACTGAGCCACCTCCGCCCCTTTTTTTTTTCTGAAAGGCTTTTCTAAAAGCAAACGCGTTATCTTGACGCAATTTGATTGGGATGGCTCAGTCGGTAGCGCGCCAGGCTCGTAATCTGTAGTTCCCAGGTTCGAGTCCCAGCTGGGTAGGTGTTGAGATTTATCACCGTAAAACTTTCCGCCCTGTCCATGGTCAGTAGGGGACACCGATGGGCTTGGAATGGTCGCCGTCCGTCGGATGGGACATTAAGGTGTGGCACCGTGTTTGAGAGAGAGTCATACTCTGTGCACGTTAAAGAACACGCTGGATGGCCTTGACGGGAGGCTACCATTTGTCTCCCAACAGCTGTTCCAGTGGGTCCCCTCCCCCAACCTTCTCTGAGCCTTCGGGGTCCTTGTGACCTGTGCCATTTAGCCCATTGTGTGCAAAAAATTGCCGCTCAGAGGTAAAACAATCCACCGTTAAATAACACACAGATGGCCTTGACGGGAGGATACCATCTGTCTCCCAACAGCCGTTCCACTGGGTCCCCTCCCCCAACCTTCTCTGAGCCATTCGGGGTCCTTGTGACCTGGCCATTTAGCCCATGGTGTGCAAAAAATTGCCGCTCAGAGGTCAAACAATCCACCGTTAAATAACACACAGATGGCCTTGACGGGAGGATACCATCTGTCTCCCAACAGCCGTTCCACTGGGTCCCCTCCCCCAACCCTCTCTGAGCCATTCGGGGTCCTTGTGACCTGGCCATTTAGCCATGGTGTGCAAAAAATTGCCGCTCAGAGCTAAAACAATCCACCGTTAAATGACACGCTGGATGGCCTTGACGGGAGGCTACCATCTGTCTCCCAACAGCTGACCCAGTGGGTCCCCTCCCCCAACCTTCTCTGAGCCTTCGGGGTCCTTGTGACCTGGCCATTTAGCCCATTGTGTGCAAAAAAGTGCCGCTCAGTGGTAAAACAACCCAACGTTAAATAACACACAGATGGCCTTGACGGGAGGCTACCATCTGTTTCCCAACAGCCGTTCCTGTGGATCCCCTCCCCCAACCTTCTCTGAGCCTTCGGGGTCCTTGTGACCTGGCCATTTAGCCCATGGTGTGCAAAAAGTGCCGCTCAGAGGTAAAACAATCCAACCTTAAATGACACCCTGGATGGCCTTGACGGGAGGCTACCATCTGTCTCCCAACAGCTGACCCAGTGGGTCCCCTCCCCCAACCTTCTCTGAGCCTTCGGGGTTCTTGTGACCTGGCCATTTAGCCCATGGTGTGCAAAAAAAGTGCCTCGCAGAGATAAAACAACCCAATGTTATAGAACACGCTGGATGGCCTTGACGGGAGGCTACCATCTGTCTCCCAACATCTGTTCCAGTGGATCCCCTCCCCCAACCTTCTCTGAGCCTTGTGGTCCTTGTGACCTGGCCATTTAGCCCATGGTGTGCAAAAAATTGCCGCTCAGAGGAAAAACAACCAACCAACCAAAGCCAATGAAGAAGTGTCACATGGTCCAGGAATTGTTGGACGATGCATGCCACGTGTGATCGGGCATTGTCCTGTTGGTAAATGGCACCAGAGAGCCCTTGAAGATAAGATACGAGCACAGGCTCCACACCTCAGTGATGCAATACTGGCTGTTCAAAGCACCACCACCACCCCTTCCGATAGGGGACCACCCTGACGTGGTGGTGGAGGGCTGAATGGTGCTTCTGAGAAGTTGGGTTTGGCTCGCTGGTTCTCCGGGGTTCACGAGATCTTGTAACCTCTGGTGGACGGGCCTGTTGAAGGTCTGCAGACTGGTTTGGGAGGGCCAGTCTAGTGGGCTTATTGACTTGCCACCTGAGAAGCTCCGGGTTGCAGCCCAGGTTGAGGGTTGCAGGTTGGGGTTGTTTTACCTCTGAGCGGCACTTTTTTGCACACCATGGGCTAAATGGCCAGGTCACAAGGACCCCGAAGGCTCAGAGAAGGTTGGGGGAGGGGATCCACAGGAACAGCTGTTGGGAGACAGATGGTAGCCTCCCGTCAAGGCCATCCAGCGTATTCTTTAACTTGCACAGGGTATGGCTTAACGTCCCATCCGACGGACTGCGGCCTTTCCAATCCCATCGGTCTCCCCTACTGACCGTGGGCAGGGCGGGGAGTTTTGCGAAGATAAATCTCAACGCTGACCCAGCTGGGACTCGAACCTGGGAACTACAGGTTACGAGCCTGGCGCACTACCGACTGAGCCACCCCCGCCCACCCCTTCTATAGGATTGTTCGCCATAGGTAGCCGTGGATGAGCTGTGCCCATATGGCACTGTCTTGCCCTGGCGTAGGTAGTGTGTTACAGGCATTCTCCCTATAGATGTAGTGCAGTCGATGTATTGCGGAGCATCTGGGACTTGCCTTTACATAACGTAATGTTCAAAGTTCAATGGCACCCCATATCACAACACCAGGGGTCAGACCTGTATGGAGCTGCATCATGCATGCTCACTGAGCCTGTTGCCATGGTACCGCCAGATACAGATTCATCCATCATGATTATAGAGTCAATGGTAGTCGAAGCAATGGTCTAGCAAAGATGCCCCAACGCTGCAGACAACATTAAACCATACGTGCTGATTGGTTGATGTGCAACACACCCGAACTGTGTTTGATGTGTCTGTATGATCATTCAAAGCCATGCGCATGAGATGTCTGTCCTCTATTTCTTTTGTGTGACAGATCGGTTGAGATACCTCACGTCGGTGAGCGAGTTCCTCCTCTACTCAGTGAAGCCATATTCTCATCACTTGTGGCAGCATTCCGTCCAACACGAGCACAGTACTGCAATTCTCCCTTAATCAAAGCCGGAAACCTGGTCGTATGAATGCCGTGTTCTTCGACAGGGCTTTGGGTTGGGTTGTTTTACCTCTGAGCGACACTTTTTTGCACACCATGGGCTAAATGGCTAGGTCACATGGACCTCGAAGGTTCAGAGAAGGTTGGGGGAGGGGACCCACTGGAACAGCTGTTGGGAGACAGATGGTAGCCTCCCGTCAAGGCCATCCAGCGTGTTCTTTAACTTGCACAGGGTATGGCTTAACGTCCCATCCGACGGACTGCGGCATTTCCAATCCCATCGGTGTCCCCTACTGACCGTGGGCAGGGCGGGGAGTTTGTGAAGATAAATCTCAACCCTGACCCAGCTGGGACTCGAACCTGGGAACTACAGGTTACGAGCCTGGCGCACTACCGACTGAGCCACCCCCGCCCACCCCTTCTATAGGATTGTTCGCCATAGGTAGCCGTGGATGAGCTGTGCCCATATGGCACTGTCTTGCCCTGGCGTAGGTAGTGTGTTACAGGCATTCTCCCTATAGATGTAGTGCAGTCGATGTATTGCGGAGCATCTGGGACTTGCCTTTACATAACGTAATGTTCAAAGTTCAATGGCACCCCATATCACAACACCAGGGGTCAGACATGTATGGAGCTGCATCATGCATGTCTCACTGAGCCTGTTGCCATGGTACCGCCAGATACAGATTCATCCATCATGATTATAGAGTCAATGATAGTCGAAGCAATGGTCTAGCAAAGATGCCCCAACGCTGCAGACAACATTAAACCATACGTGCTGATTGGTTGATGTGCAACACACCCGAACTGTGTTTGATGTGTCTGTATGATCATTCAAAGCCATGCGCATGAGATGTCTGTCCTCTATTTCTTTTGTGTGACAGATCGGTTGAGATACCTCACGTCGGTGAGCGAGTTCCTCCTCTACTCAGCGAAGCCATATTCTCATCACTTGTGGCAGCATTCCGTCCAACACGAGCACAGTACTGCAATTCTCCCTTAATCAAAGCCGGAAACCTGGTCGTATGAATGCCGTGTTCTTCGACAGGGCTTTGGGTTGTTTTACCTCTGAGCGACACTTTTTTGCACACCATAGGCTAAATGGCCAGGTCACATGGACCCCGAAGGCTCACAGAAGGTTGGGGGAGGGACACACTGGAACAGCTGTTGGGAGACAGATGGTAGTCTTCCGTCTAGGCCATCCAGCGTGTTCTTTAACGTTAGGTTGTTTTTCCTCTGAGCGGCACTTTTTTGCACATCATGGGCTACATGGCCAGGTCGCATGGACCCCGAAGGCTCAGAGAAGGTTGGGGGAGGGAACCACTGGAACAGCTGTTGGGAGACAGATGGTAGCCTCCCGTCAAGGCCATCCAGCGTGTTCTTTAACTTGCACAGGGTATGGCTCTCCCGCACAAGGGGCCACGGCTTAACGTCCCATCCGACGGACGGTGGCCTTTCCAAGCCCATCGGTGTCCCCTACTGACCGTGGGCAGGGCGGGGAATTTTGCGGAGATAAATCTCAACGCTGACCCAGCTGGGACTCGAACCTGGGAACTACAGATTACGAGCCTGGCGCGCTACCGACTGAGCCATCCCTGCCCCATCAAAACCGGGAACCTGGTCGTATGGATGCCGTGTTCTTCGACAGGGCACACTGGATTCTTCAGTGAGCAAGAACTGCGATCAAACACAATCTAATGTTTTACACCGGCTCTTTCAATCTCCTCTTATACCACTTCCAGGGGGCGTTACAGTCACACAGATGTGCTGCGCATTGAATCATTTACATATTACCCCATGGGCTACCCATCTTGAATATTTCGGGACAATCTAATGAGTTCTTACTGGTGTTGCACTTTTAACCGTAGAAAAAACAAATGAAGAAAGGATATAAATTTAAAACGATCATGGGTTGTTTTGTCTGCAGGACCGTAGAAAAACCAAATGAAGAAAGGATATAAATTTGCAACGATCTTGAGTTGTTTTGTCTACAGGACCGTAAAAACCAAATGAACCAAGGATATAAATTTAAAACAATCATAAGTTCAGAGTTTTGTCTGCAGAACCGTAGAAAAACCAAATGAAGAAAGGATAAAAATTACAGCGATCAGGAGTTGTTTTCTCTACAGAAACGTAGAAAACCAAATGAAGTAAATGATATAAATTTTAAACGATCCCAAGTTCAGAGTTTTGTCTACAGAACCGTACAAAAAACCAAATGAAGAAAGGATATAAATTTGCAACGATCTTTAATTGTTTTGTCTACAGAACCGTAAAAATCAAATGAATCAAGGATATAAATTTAAAACAATCAGAAGTTCAGAGTTTTGTCTGCAGAACCGTAGAAAAACCAAATGAAGAAAGGATAAAAATTACAGCGATCAGGAGTTGTTTTCTCTACAGAAACGTAGAAAACCAAATGAAGTAAATGATATAAATTTTAAACGATCCCAAGTTCAGAGTTTTGTCTACAGAACCGTACAAAAAACCAAATGAAGAAAGGATATAAATTTGCAACGATCTTTAATTGTTTTGTCTACAGAACCGTAAAAATCAAATGAATCAAGGATATAAATTTAAAACAATCAGAAGTTCAGAGTTTTGTCTGCAGAACCGTAGAAAAACCAAATGAAGAAAGGATAAAAATTACAGCGATCAGGAGTTGTTTTCTCTACAGAAACGTAGAAAACCAAATGAAGTAAATGATATAAATTTTAAACGATCCCAAGTTCAGAGTTTTGTCTACAGAACCGTACAAAAAACCAAATGAAGAAAGGATATAAATTTGCAACGATCTTTAATTGTTTTGTCTACAGAACCGTAAAAATCAAATGAATCAAGGATATAAATTTAAAACAATCAGAAGTTCAGAGTTTTGTCTGCAGAACCGTAGAAAAACCAAATGAAGAAAGGATAAAAATTACAGCGATCAGGAGTTGTTTTCTCTACAGAAACGTAGAAAACCAAATGAAGTAAATGATATAAATTTTAAACGATCCCAAGTTGAGTTTTGTCTACAGAACCGTACAAAAAACCAAATGAAGAAAGGATATAAATTTGCAATGATCTTGAATTGTTTTGTCTACAGAACCGTAAAAATCAAATGAATCAAGGATATAAATTTAAAACAATCAGAAGTTCAGAGTTTTGTCTGCAGAACCGTAGAAAAACCAAATGAAGAAAGGATAAAAATTACAGCGATCAGGAGTTGTTTTCTCTACAGAAACGTAGAAAACCAAATGAAGTAAATGATATAAATTTAAAACGATCCCAAGTTCAGAGTTTTGTCTACAGAACCGTACAAAAAACCAAATGAAGAAAGGATATAAATGGGCAACGATCAAGGGTTTTCTACAGGGCAACGATCAGGGGTCTCTACAGAAACGTAGAAAACCAAATGAAGGAAAGGATATAAATTTAAAACGATCCCAAGTTCAGAGTTTCATCTACAGAACCGTACAAAAACCAAATATAGAAAGGATATAAATCTCTATCGCCGTTTCATTTGATAAACAGCAGATGTAGGAGGTGCAGCATGGATCAGTTAAAGGATCTGGGCTGATGCCAAAGAAGTCCAGAGACCAACGCCAGTCAACTGCGACGTGTGAGATGCTCTTTTTCAATTTGCTGCCAGTTTGTTTTGTTTGAGAGCAACATGACAAAGGAGCCAATTTCTTTGCTGTCTTTATTTTTACATTTATGCAATTCAGAGGAGGAAACGTGTTGCTTTTTAAAATAACATTTCGGAATAACGCTGTGTCGACAATTCACTGATGACTTTAAGAAAAACATTGAAAAGGCGATGAGATTTTCTCTATGCTTCGGAAACGCAGTTGTCTGCCTGATAGGGCGTTAAGTGTGATTTCCTGTGTGCGAGAGTTTTACCCTGTGCACGTTAAAGAATACGCTAGATGGCCTTGAGGAGACTTCAGTCTCTGTCTTAACAGCTGTTTACTGCGTCCCTTTCCCTCACTACTCTGTGCTTTTGGGGTCCTTTTGACCTGGCCATTTAGTCCAATGTGTGCAAAAATGTCCCCTTTATGAGTTAAAAAGAACCCAAAGTTAAGTCACTGTTGAAAGGGACGGGGGTGGCTCAGTCGGTAGCGCTCCAGTCTCGTAATCTGCAGTTCACAGGTTCGTTGGATTGGGTAAGGTTGTTTTACCTCTGAGTGGCACTTTTTTTGCACACCATATGCTAAATGGCCAGGTCACAAGGACCCCGAAGGCTCAGAGAAGGTTGGGGGAGGGGACCCACTGGAACAGCTGTTTGAAGACAGATGTTAGCCTCCCGTCAAGGCCATCCAGTGTGTTTTTTTAACTTTGAGTTGTTTTACATCTGAGCGGCACTTTTTTGCACACCATGGGCTAAATGACCAGGTCACAAAGACCCCGAAGGCTCAGAAAAGGTTGGGGGAGGGGACCCACTGGAACAGTTGTTGGGAGACAGTTCCTCCCGTCAAGGCCATCCAGTGTGTTCTTAAATCCAGTGTGTTCAATCCAGTGTGTTCCCTCAGCCTCCCGTCAAGGTCATCCAGTGTGTTCTTTAACGTGCACAAGCTCACGTTAAAGGCGTCACGTGTTGCTTTAACCCGCACACGGGGTCACGACTTAACATCCCATCCGACGGACGACGGTCTTTCCAAGACCATCGGTGTCCTCTACTGACCGTGGGCAGGGCGGGGAGTTTTGCGGAGATAAATCTCAACGCTGACCCAGCTGGGACTCGAACCTGGGAACTGCAGATTACGAGCCTGGCGCGCTACCGACTAAGCCACCCCCGCCCCTTTTTAGGAAGGTAAAAATGTAACAGTTTTTAAAATGAAACTTTGAGAATTGACTGAATGATGTTTGCACACTCTTACAAAGAAATAGATATACATAGAAAGGAACTTCGATTATCAACGGTGTAGCATCAGGATTTCTTTCTGCCAACCCCCAAACTGCCCTTCTAGAAAAAGGCGACGTTGATGGACTTGTAAGCGTTGCTCTCCGTGGAATGGGACATTAAACCGTGGCATAGTGTGCATAGGAGATATACTCTGTTATCAAGATGACTGATCTGTTGTACTGTACACGAATGTTGTCAGATCACTAATTTCTAAAAAAAAATGGTGTACTGTACACGAATGTTGTCAGATCACTAATTTCTAAAAAAATGGTGTACTGTACACGAATGTTGTCAGATCACTAATTTCTAAAAAAAAATGATGTACTGTACACGAATGTTGTCAGATCACTAATTTCTAAAAAAAATCGTGTACTTTACACGAATGTTGTCAGATCGCTAATTTCTAAAAAAAAACGAGTACTTTACACGAATGTTATCAGATCACTAATTTCTAAAAAAAAAATGGTGTACTGTACACAAATGTTGTCAGATCACTAATTTCTAAAAAAAATCATGTACTGGGCAGTAGTACAGTTCACGGTCCTCAGCCGCCATTTTGTTTTTGACGCAACGTAACAAAACGGCCCTTTTAGTTGATTCCCCCAACTCCCGAGACCCTAACCCAAACAGGGGTTTCTAGAAAAAAGATTGTTTTTTTCGTTACCATAGTAACGAAAAACCCGAGTTTACGTCAAACGCAACGCACCGTAACCATAGTAACAAACACAAACAAACGTAAAAAAAATTAAATTACCGCAAAAAAAAACCTCGTAACCGTCAATTACAGAATGAAAGCTCATAAAAGTGGCAAATCCAAAAAAAATAAAACGATTGCCTTCCTACATACAGTAAACCACTTCCACCATTCCCCCTCCCCTCTTTTCAAATTCCACGAAACCAACCTCGCACACAACGTAAACCAAAAAACGTGAAAATCGGAAACAGTGCACTGCCGATCGAATTATAAAAAAGCCCCAAAACTAAATAATGTCCTCCAAGACAGCAAATGCTCCAAGACAACGAATGTTGCCAGGTCATTAATTTCTAAAAAAAAAAATCGTCTACTGTACACCAATGTTGTTAGATCACTAACTTCTTTTTAAAAAAATCGTGTACAGTACACGAAGGTTGTCAGACCACTAATTTCTTTAAAAATAATCGTGTACAGTAAACAAAGGTTGCCAGATCACTAATTTCTAAAAAAAAAATCGTTGTCAGATATTTTTTTTTGAGCGACTGTACATTAGGGTTGGGATGGGATGACAGAGATGTCCGATAAATTTAGGCCTGGTGGAAATTGCGAATAGTTAACAATTTTTTTTTCTGGGTTGTTGGGTTGTTTTACCTCTGAGCGGCACTTTTTTGCACACCATGGGCTAAATGGCCAGGCCACATGGACCCCGAAGGCTCAGAGAAGGTTGGGGGAGGGGACCCACTGGAACAGCTGTTGGGAGACAGATCCTCCCGTCAAGGCCATCCAGCGTGTTCTTTAACGTGCACAGGGTATGGCTCTCCTGCAAAAGAGGACCACGGTTTAACGTCCCATCCGACGGACGGCAGCCTTTCCAAGCCCATCGGTGTCCCCTACTGACCGTGGGCAGGGCGGGGAATTTTACGGAGATAAATCTCAACGCTGACCCAGCTGGGACTCGAACCTGGGAACTACAGATTACGAGCCTGGCGCACTACCGACTGAGCCACCCCCGCCCCTCAAATTATTAGGGAATTTCCAAGTTATGTGAATGGGAATCAAACTTCAAAGCTGTTTAACTTCTAAAATAATCATTTAATGGGAAAAAGTGACAAGGTGAAGATATAATTAAATCTATTTAAATCTAGACTCTCGACAATATTCGTTCAGTAATTAAAGAGATGCGGAATCTTCAATATTTAAAAATAAATTAATTTATTTTATTTTAAAAAATTCGCATTTGTCTAATATTGAAATAATCATTACGCAAACTTCCAAAAGGTTTATTAATTAAATGATTAAAACAATAATATTCAAGTTTTGTGTTCTTATGAAGTATTGTGAAATATTCCAGCTTTCATAACTCTTTAAATACTGAACAAATATTGTTGAAAATCGAGATTTAAATAGATTTGATTGTGATCTTTAATTTATCATGTCACATTTTCCTATTAAATGCATATTTTAGAAGTTATGGATCATCGAAGTTTGATTCTCATTGAAATAACATGAAGATAATTTATTGTTATATATTCCAGCTTTCATAACTCTTTAAATACTGAACAAATATTGTTGAAAATCGAGATTTAAATAGATTTGATTGTGATCTTTAATTTATCATGTCACATTTTCCTATTAAATGCATATTTTAGAAGTTATGGATCATCGAAGTTTGATTCTCATTGAAATAACATGAAGATAATTTATTGTTATATATTCCAGCTTTCATAACTCTTTAAATACTGAACAAATATTGTTGAAAATCGAGACTGCAGGACCGTAGAAAAACCAAATGAAGAAAGGATATAAATTTGCAACGATCTTGAGTTGTTTTGTCTACAGGACCGTAAAAACCAAATGAACCAAGGATATAAATTTAAAACAATCAGAAGTTCAGCGTTTTGTCTGCAGAACCGTAGAAAAACCAAATGAAGAAAGGATAAAAATTACAGCGATCAGGAGTTGTTTTCTCTACAGAAACGTAGAAAACCAAACGAAGAAAAGGATATAAATTTAAAACGATCCCAAGTTCAGAGTTTTGTCTACAGAACCGTACAAAAAACCAAATGAAGAAAGGATATAAATTTGCAATGATCTTGAGTTGTTTTGTCTACAGAACCGTAAAAATCAAATGAATCAAGGATATAAATTTAAAACAATCAGAAGTTCAGAGTTTTGTCTGCAGAACCGTAGAAAAACGAAATGAAGAAAGGATAAAAATTACAGCGATCAGGAGTTGTTTTCTCTACAGAAACGTAGAAAACCAAATGAAGTAAATGATATAAATTTAAAACGATCCCAAGTTCAGAGTTTTGTCTACAGAACCGTACAAAAAACCAAATGAAGAAAGGATATAAATTTACAACGATCAGGGGTTGTTTTCTCTACAGAAACGTAGAAAACCAAATGAAGGAAAGGATATAAATTTAAAACGATCCCAAGTTCAGAGTTTCGTCTACAGAACCGTACAAAAACCAAATGAAGAAAGGATATAAATCTCTATCGCCGTTTCATTTGATAAACAGCAGATGTAGGAGGTGCAGCATGGATCAGTTAAAGGATCTGGGCTGATGCCAAAGAAGTCCAGAGACCAACGCCAGTCAACTGCGACGTGTGAGATGTTCTTTTTCAATTTGCTGCCAGTTTGTTTTGTTTGAGAGCAACATGACAAAGGAGCCAATTTCTTTGCTGTCTCTATTTTTACATTTATGCAATTCAGAGGAGGAAACGTGTTGCTTTTTAAAATAACATTTCGGAATAACGCTGTGTCGACAATTCACTGATGACTTTAAGAAAAACATTGAAAAAGCGATGAGATTTTCTCTATGCTTCGGAAACGCAGTTGTCTGCCTGATAGGGCGTTAAGTGTGATTTCCTGTGCGCGAGAGTTTTACCCTGTGCACGTTAAAGAACACGCTGGATGGCCTTGAGGAGACTTTAGTCTCTGTCTTAACAGCTGTTTACTGCGTCCCTTTGCCTCACTACTCTGTGCTTTTTGGGTCCTTTTGACCTGGCCATTTAGTCCAATGTGTGCAAAAATGTCCCCTTTATGAGTTAAAAAGAATCCAAAGTTAAGTCACTGTTGAAAGGGACGGGGGTGGCTCAGTCGGTAGTGCTCCAGTCTCGTAATCTGCAGTTCACAGGTTCCTTGGATTGGGTAAGGTTGTTTTACCTCTGAGTGGCACTTTTTTTGCACACCATGGGCTAAATGGCCAGGTCACAAAGACCCCGAAGGCTCAGAGAAGGTTGGGGGAGGGGACCCACTGGAACAGCTGTTGGAAGACAGATGGTAGCCTCCCGTCAAGGCCATCCAGTGTTTTTTTTTTAACTTTGAGTTGTTTTACAACTGAGCGGCACTTTTTTGCACACCATGGGCTAAATGACCAGGTCACAAAGACCCCGAAGGCTCAGAGAAGGTTGGGGGAGGGGACCCACTGGAACAGCTGTTGGGAGACAGATCCTCCCGTCAAGGCCATCCAGTGTGTTCCCTCAGCCTCCCGTCAAGGTCATCCAGTGTGTTCTTTAACGTGCACAGGCTCTCCCGCACACGGGGTCACGACTTAACATCCCATCCGACGGACGACGGTCTTTCCAAGACCATCGGTGTCCTCTACTGACCGTGGGCAGGGCGGGGAGATTTGCGGAGATAAATCTCAACGCTGACCCAGCTGGGACTCGAACCTGGGAACTGCAGATTACGAGCCTGGCGCGCTAACGACTAAGCCACCCCCGCCCCTTTTTAGGAAGGTAAAAATGTAACAGTTTTTAAAATGAAACTTTGAGAATTGACTGAATGATGTTTGCACACACTTACAAAGAAATAGATATACATAGAAAGGAACTTCGATTATCAACGGTGTAGCATCAGGATTTCTTTCTGCCAACCCCCAAACTGCCCTTCTAGAAAAAGGCGACGTTGATGGACTTTGTAAGCGTTGCTCTCCGTGGAATGGGACATTAAACCGTGGCATAGTGTGCATAGGAGATATACTCTGTTATCAAGATGACTGATCTGTTGTACTGTACACGAAAGTTGTCAGATCACTAATTTCTAAAAAAATTCGTGAACTGTACACGAATGTTGTCAGATCATTAATTTCTAAAAAAAATCGTGAACTGTACACGAATGTTGTCAGATCACTAATTTCTAAAAAAAATCGTGTACTGTACACGAATGTTGTCAGATCACTGATTTCTAAAAAAAATCGAGTACTGTACACGAAAGTTGTCAGATCACTAATTTCTAAAAAAAATCGAGTAATGTACACGAATGTTGTCAGATCACTAATTTCTAAAAAAAATCGAGTAGTGTACACGAATGTTGTCAGATCACTAATTTCTAAAAAAAAATCGTGTACTGTACACGAATGTTGTCAGATCACTGATTTCTAAAAAAATCGAGTACTGTACACGAATGTTGTCAGATCACTAATTTCTAAAAAAAAATCGAGTACTGTACACGAAAGTTGTCAGATCACTAATTTCTAAAAAAAATCGAGTAGTGTACACGAATGTTGTCAGATCACTAATTTCTAAAAAAAATCGAGTATTGTACACGAATGTTGTCAGATCACTAATTTCTAAAAAAAATCGAGTACTGTACACGAATGTTGTCAGATCACTAATTTCTAAAAAAAAGTCGAGTACTGTACACGAATGTTGTCAGATCACTAATTTCTAAAAAAAATCGAGTACTGTACACGAAAGTTGTCAGATCACTAATTTCTAAAAAAAATCGAGTAGTGTACACGAATGTTGTCAGATCACTAATTTCTAAAAAAAATCGAGTAGTGTACACGAATGTTGTCAGATCACTAATTTCTAAAAAAAATCGAGTACTGTACACGAATGTTGTCAGATCACTAATTTCTAAAAAAAAGTCGAGTACTGTACACGAATGTTGTCAGATCACTAATTTCTAAAAAAAAATCGAGTACTGTACACGAAAGTTGTCAGATCACTAATTTCTAAAAAAAATCGAGTAGTGTACACGAATGTTGTCAGATCACTAATTTCTAAAAAAAATCGAGTATTGTACACGAATGTTGTCAGATCACTAATTTCTAAAAAAAATCGAGTACTGTACACGAATGTTGTCAGATCACTAATTTCTAAAAAAAAATCGAGTACTGTACACGAATGTTGTCAGATCACTGATTTCTAAAAAAACGAGTACTGTACACGAATGTTGTCAGATCACTAATTTCTAAAAAAAAATCGAGTACTGTACACGAAAGTTGTCAGATCACTAATTTCTAAAAAAAATCGAGTAGTGTACACGAATGTTGTCAGATCACTAATTTCTAAAAAAAATCGAGTATTGTACACGAATGTTGTCAGATCACTAATTTCTAAAAAAAATCGAGTACTGTACACGAATGTTGTCAGATCACTAATTTCTAAAAAAAAGTCGAGTACTGTACACGAATGTTGTCAGATCACTAATTTCTAAAAAAAATCGAGTACTGTACACGAATGTTGTCAGATCACTAATTTCTAAAAAAAAATCGTGTACTGTACACGAATGTTGTCAGATCACTAATTTCTAAAAAAAAATCGTGTACTGTACACGAATGTTGTCAGATCACTAATTTCTAAAAAAAATCGTGTACTGTACACGAATGTTGTCAGATCACCAATTTCTAAAAAAACTCGTGTACTGGGTTGGGTTGTTTTACCTCTGAGCGGCACTTTTTTGCACACCATGGGCTAAATGGCCAGGTCACATGGACCCCGAAGGCTCAGAGAAGGTTGGGGAAGGGGACCCACTGGAACACTGTTGGGAGACAGATGGTAGCCTCCCGTCAAGGCCATCCAGAGTGTTCTTTAACGTGCATAGGGTATGTCTCTCCCACACACGGGGCCACGGCTTAACGTCCCATCCGACGGACCGCGGCCTTTCCAAGCCCATCGGTGTCCCCTACTGACCGTGGGCAGGGCGGGGAATTTTGCGGAGATAAATCTCAACGCTGACCCAGCTGGGACTCGAACCTGGGAACTATAGATTACGAGCCTAGCGCGCTACCGACTGAGCCACCCCCGCCCCAATCGTGTACTGTACACGAATGTTGTCAGATCACTAATTTCTAAAAAAAATCGTGTACTGTACACGAATGTTGTCAGATCACTAATTTCTAAAAAAAAAAATCGTGTACTGTACACGAATGTTGTCAGATCACTAATTTCTAAAAAAAATCGTGTACTGTACACGAATGTTGTCAGATCACTAATTTCTAAAAAAAATCCTGTACTGTACACGAATGTTGTCAGATCACTAATTTCTAAAAAAAAATCGTGTACTGTACACGAATGTTGTCAGATCACTAATTTCTAAAAAAAATCGAGTACTGTACACCAATGTTTGTCAGATCACTAATTTCTTTTAGAAAATCGTGTTCAGTACACGAAGGTTGTCAGACCACTAATTTCTTTGAAATAATCGTGTACAGTAAACGAATGTTGCCAGGTCACTAATTTCTAAAAAAAAATCGTGTACTGTACACCAATGTTGTCAGATCACTAATTTCTAAAAAAAAAATCGTGTACTGTACACGAATGTTGTCAGATCACTAATTTCTAAAAAAATCGTGTACTGTACACGAATGTTGTCAGATCACTAATTTCTAAAAAAAATCCTGTACTGTACACGATTGTTGTCAGATCACTAATTTCTAAAAAAAAATCGTGTACTGTACACGAATGTTGTCAGATCACTAATTTCTAAAAAAAATCGAGTACTGTACACCAATGTTTGTCAGATCACTAATTTCTTTTAGAAAATCGTGTACATTACACGAAGGTTGTCAGACCACTAATTTCTTTGAAATAATCGTGTACAGTAAACGAATGTTGCCAGGTCACTAATTTCTAAAAAAAAATCGTGTACTGTACACCAATGTTGTCAGACCACTAATTTCTTTTTTAAAAAAAATCGTGTACAGTACACGAAGGTTGTCAGACCACTAATTTCTTTAAAAATAATCGTGTACAGTAAACAAAGGTTGCCAGATCACTAATTTCTAAAAAAAATCGTTGTCAGATATTTTTTTTTGAGCGACTGTACATTAGCTGACTGTACATTAGGAATGGGATGGGTTGTTTTACCTCTGAGCGGCACTTTTTTGCACACCATGGGCTAAATGGCCAGGTCACATGGACCCCGAAGGCTCAGACAAGGTTGGGGGAGGGTCCCACTGGAACAGCTGTTGGGAGACAGAATGTAGCCTCCCGTCAAGGCCATCCAGCGTGTTGTTTAACGTGCACAGGGTATGGCTCTCCTGCACAAGAGGACCACGGTTTAACGTACCATCCGACGGACGGCGGCCTTTCCGAACCCATCGGTGTCCCCTACTGACCGTGGGCAGGGCGGGGAATTTTACGGAGATAAATCTCAACGCTGACCCAGCTGGGACTCGCACCTGGGAACTACAGATTACGAGCTTGACGCGCTACCGACTGAGCCACCCACCGCCCCACAAATTATCAGGGAATTTCCAAGTTATGTGAATGGGAATCAAACTTCAATATATCTCTTTAACTTCTAAAATAATCATTTAATGGGAAAAAGTGACAAGGTGAAGATATAATTAAATCTAGACTCTCGACAATATTCGTTCAGTAATCAAAGAGATGCGGAATCTTCAATATTTAAAAACAAATTACCTTATTTTATTTTAAAAAATTCGCATTTCTCTAGTATTGAAATAATCATTACGCAAACTTCCAAAACGTTTATTAAATGATTGAAACAATATTATTCAAGTTTTGTGTTCTTATGAAGTATTGTGAAATATTCCAGCTTTCATAACTCTCTAAATACTGAACAAATATTGTTGAAAATCGAGATTTAAATAGATTTGATTGTGATCTTTAATTTATTTAAATCACATTTTCCTATTAAACGCATATTTTAGAAGTTATAGACTTTCGAAATTAGATCATTGAAATCACATGGAAGATAATTTATTGTTAAATATTCCAGCTTCCATAACTCTTTAAATACTGGACGAATATTGTTGAAAATCGAGATTTAAAACGATTTAATTATGATCTTTAATTTATCTTCAATCACATTTTCCTATTAAATAGATATTTTAGAAGTTATAGACTTTCGAAATTTGACATAGAGCGAAACTCGATATTTTCACAGGACAGAGTACTTTGAATGATGTCAAGTGTAAACTGCATCGCAATGGATGGATCCAATAACCGTAGTTTCTTGTGAACATCTTTAGCTAGGTGTCTTCAGAGAGACTTGCGTCTCGTATCCTGTTCCTAGCAGAAAAGAGAGAGAGAGGAAACATTTCAAATTAGCTGTTCGCCTCAGCTTTGAAGCCAAGAGACCAGTGTCGGATGTCTTGTAGTTCTGGGACAGAGATAATGAGATCCGTACTTTCTTCGATTCGTTATCAACAAGACAACGGATAAAAAGGTTTATCGAAGCAGCTCAGATGAAGCACACAGCAGCGATATGAAGTCGCCTTTTCTTTAAGAGTAGAGGTCTAGATTCATCCAGGACAATTGGAAGAGAACGAAGTTGCTGTTTTTTTGTCAATGTGTATCCTGTCAATGCTTGGGCGTAGCGATGTCTTTTCTTGGAATATTTCTAACGAACTGAAACTTCAGTATGTCATTTTCTTGAAATTCACATCCTTTAAATTTGAAGACAATTTTTTTTATGACGACTAATGGTAACATTCCCATCTAAGATATTTCTGAAAGTACACCTATAGCATAAATATATATAATAAAAATAAATTAGGAGGACACGACAGCACTGATCTCTGTCAGTAGAGGACACCGATACGAGAGAGAAAGGCCGCCGTCCGTCGGATGGGACTTAAAACCGTGATCCCTGCGCGGGAGAGCCATACCCTCTGCCTGTTAAAAGTACACACTGGTTGGTCTTTGCGGGAGGCTACTATCTGTCCCCTAACGGTTGTCTAATTGGTCCTCTTCCACCAATTTTCTCTGGGTTGAGTTGTTGGGTTGTTTTACCAATCGAAGGCTTAGAGAAGGTTGAGGAAGGGGGCCCACAGGAACAGCTGTTGGGAGACAGATGGTAGGCCTCCCGTCAAGGCCATCCAGCGTGTTCTTTAACGTTGGGTTGTTTTACCTCTAAGCGAAGCTTTTTTGCACACCATGGGCTAAATGGCCAGGTCACATGGACCCCGAAGGCTCAGAGAAGTTTGAGGGAGGGGACCCACTGGAACAACTGTTGGGAGACAGATGGTAACTTTCCGTCAAGGCCATTCAGGGTGTTCTTTAACGTGCACAGGATATGGCTCTCCCGCACACGGGGCCATGGCTTAACGTCCCATCCGATGGACGGCGGCCTTTCCAAGCCCATTGGTGTCCCCTACTGACCGTGCGCAGGGCGGGGAATTTTGAGGAGATAAATCACAACGCTGACCCAGCTGAGACTCGAACCTGGGAACTACAGCAATTTTCTCTGAGCCTTCGGGGTCTTTCTGACCTGGCTGTTTAGATCATTGTGTACAAAACAGTGCCAGTCAGAGGTACAACAAGCCAACCGAATGGCTGAAAGTCTCATCCAACGGACGGTATCCTTACGAAGCCATTCCAAGGGCATTAGGGAACGTAGATGGGGACCCAGACATATGGGGACCTAGAAGAAAACACTCTGTACGCTGACGCATTTAAAAGTAGAAATTATGAACTACAGATCACAAGCCTCGCAGGCTATTGACTGATCTAACCCAAACAGAAAAAGTAACCTCATATCCTTACAATTACCTTATACTAATACAACCTTATTTCAGAATGTTCAAAAACAGATTAAATCTCTCCTTCCTACGGTACTAGTCCCGCCCTTCCTACGGTCAGTAGGGGACACCGATGGGCTTCGAAAAGCCACCATTCGTCGGATGGGACGCTAGGCCGTGGCCCCGTGTGCGGGAGCGACATACCCTGTGCACGTTAAAGAACACACTGGATGGCCTTGACGGGAGGCTACCATCTGTCTCCCAACAGCTGTTCCAGTGGGTCCCTTACCCCAACCTTCTCTGAGCATTTGGGGCCTTGTGACCTGGCCATTTATTCCATGGTGTGCAAAAAATTGCCACTCAGAGTTAACCCAACGTTAACCAAAACAACCCAACGTTAAAGAACACGCTGGATGACCTTGACGGGAGGCTACCATCAGTCTCCCAACAGCTGTTGCAGTGGATCTCCTCTCCCAACCTTCTCTGAGCCTTCGAGGTCCTTGTGACCTGGTCATTTAGCCATGGTGTGCAAAAAAGTGCCGCTCAGAGGTAAAACAATCCAATATTAAAGAACACGCTGGATGGCCTTGACGGGAGGCTACCATCTGTCTCCCAACAGCTGTTGCAGTGGATCTCCTCTCCCAACCTTCTCTGAGCCTTCGAGGTCCTTGTGACTGGTCATTTAGCCATGGTGTGCAAAAAAGTGCCGCTCAGAGGTAAAACAACCCAACGTTAAAGAACACGCTGGATGGCCTTGACGGGAGGCTACCATCTGTCTCCCAACAGCTGTTTCCAGTGGGTCCCCTCCCCCAACCTTCTCTGAGCCTTCGGGGTCCATGTTACCTGCCAATTTAGCCCATGGTGTGCCAAAAAGTGCCGCTCAGAGGTAAAACAATCCAACGTTAAAGAACACGCTGGATGGCCTTGACGGGAGGCTACCATCAGTCTCCCAACAGCTGTTGCAGTGGATCTCCTCTCCCAACCTTCTCTGAGCCTTCGAGGTCCTTGTGACCTGGTCATTTAGCCATGGTGTGCAAAAAAGTGCCGCTCAGAGGTAAAACAACCCAACGTTAAAGAACACGCTGGATATCCTTGACGGGAGGCTACCATCTGTCTCCCAACAGCTGTTCCAGTGGGCCCCCTCACCCAACCCTCTCTGAGCCTTCGGAATCCTTGTGACCTGGTCATTTAGCCCATGGTGTACAAAAAAGTGCCGCTCAGATGTAAAACAACCCAACATCTGCTAGCTTAATCATTCTCACTTAAAATATCTACAATTGTACTATAAATGAACTTCGAAAAGTTTTCGGGAACATCACAAAAAAAAGAGAAAAATAAAAAAAAAATAACAATAATAAAAAGTGCTTTTGTAAACGTTCTCTATGCGATTTTTAAAACACCAACATCATCTAGTGCAGCTTTTGCTCAATATTCAATATTTTTTTTGATGAGATTTGAGTCCTTTCTTCCTCAGCTTCTCGTAACCCACGATCTTCTCCCCTTCCCACATCCTCATCCTCCTCATTAAAAGTGCTCTCACTTATATTTCGCATTTCTTGGGATGCTACAAAGACGTGAAGCAGCCGAGAAGAAGTTCTTTGATAATAACAAAGCAATTACTTTCACTCATCCCAACTAAGGCACGAAGAGGCCTACCACAAGATTGTACTTTCTTCCCAACAACGGCGATAAGACTCTATTTTTAGATGTTGGCACTGAGAGTACCAAAACGCAATTAAAACACGACTCTTGTGCTTTTATTCATCTTTTGCAGCCACCATCCGTCATTGAGCAATGATTGCGTTTGCGTAGCACGCGCTGTTTTGCATTGATGAGCTTGCGAATCAATAGACTTGAGGTTTATCGGGAGGAGGTATCTTAATATGGATGTTGTGCACGCGACATCTAATCATTTGCATTCACTGAATCGTGCTCAGATTGAATGTTTAATGATCATTCGGATCGAATTTTATTATGAAGAGACGGAAAGGTTTGAGGTTTCTAAATGAACTCTTTTCGGACATAATTGATTAAATGGTCGAGGCACAAGGAACCTCAAGGGCTCAGAGAAGTTTGGCAGAAAGAGTTCGGTTGGGTTGTTTTACCTCTGAGCGGCACTTTTTTGCCAGGTCACAAGGACCACAAAGGCTCAGAGAAGGTTGGGGGTGGTGACCCACTGAAACAGCTGTTGGGAGACAGACGGTAGCCTCCCGTCAAGGTCATCCAGGTGTTCTTTAACCTCCATAGAGTGTGGCTTTTCGGTTGGGTTGTTTTATCACTGAGCGGCACCTTTTTGCACACCATGGGCTAAATGACCAGGTCACAAGGACCCCAACGGCACACAATGCCTGGGAAAATGACCGAACTACACCGCAGAAGGTTGGGTTAAGGGACCTACTGGAACAGCTGTTGGGAGACAGATGGTAGCCTCCCGTCAAGGCCATCCAGCATGTTCTTTAACGTTGGGTTGTTTTACCTATGAGCGGCACTTTTTTGCACACCATGGGCTAAATGGCCAGGTCACATGGACCCCGAAGGCTCAGAGAGGGTTGGGGGAGGGGACCCACTGGAACAGCTGTTGGGAGACAGATGGTAGCCTCCCGTCAAGGTCATCCAGAGTGTTCTTTAACGTTGGGTTGTTTTACCTCTGAGCGGCATTTTCTTGCACACCATGGGCTAAATGGCAGGGTCACAAGCACCCCGAAGGCTCAGAGAATGTTGGGGGAGGGGACCCAATGGAACAGCTATTGGGAGACAGATGGTAGCCTCTCGTCAAGGCCATCCAGCATGTTGTTTAAGGTTGGGTTGTTTTATCTCTGAGCGGAATTTTTTTGCAAACAATTGGCTAAATGGCCACGTTACATGGACCCCAAAGGCTCAGAGAAGGTTGGGGGAGGGGACCCACTGGAACAGCTGTTAGGAGACAGATGGTAGCCTCCCGTCAAGGCCATCCAGCGTGTTCTTTAAGGTTGGGTTGTTTTATCTCTGAGCGGAAATTTTTTGCAAACAATGGGCTAAATGGCCACGTCACATGGACCCCAAAGGCTCAGAGAATGTTGAGGGAGGGGAAGTTTGTTGAGGTGTCCAAACAAAGAGAGAATAAAATCTGACTTGGTGATCCAAACAAAGAGAGAATAAAATTTGTCGGATGATCCAAAGAGAGAAAAAGTCTGTTGAGGTG
This sequence comes from Ryuthela nishihirai, assembly GCA_038380435.1. Taxonomy (NCBI): domain Eukaryota; kingdom Metazoa; phylum Arthropoda; class Arachnida; order Araneae; family Heptathelidae; genus Ryuthela; species Ryuthela nishihirai. The sequence goes on along the minus strand of JAWZYU010000192.1, from coordinate 32,416 downwards.
TCCAAACAAAGAGCGAATAAAATCTGTGTGATCCAAACAAAGAGAGAATAAAATTTGTCGGATGATTCAAAGAGAGAATAAAATCAGTCGGGGTGATCCAAAAACAGCATAAAATTCATCGGGGTGATCCAAAAACGGCATAAAATACATCGGGGTGATCCAAAGACAGAATGAAAATAAAATCTCGCACAGACTGATCAAGCAAAGAGTTCAGGGTGCATATATCAGAGTGATCCAAAGGAATAATGAAATCTATTGCAATGATCAAACAATGAAACAAAGCTAGTATATAATCTGTGATTGTGATCGAGTAAATCAAACGGAGACTAACTTAACTCATTGATCATGTAAATCGTTCAAGGAGAATATAAAATCGATCGTGCTAATCGAATGAATCTATCTGTAAATGTACACAGATTGAATGATCACAGGGGGGGAAATGAACGTTTAAAAAATACGTTGGCTGTAACGTTTTCAACCCTTTGATGACTTATTTTCATGACTGTCAAATTTGACAATCTTATCTGGATTAAAGAATCGGTAGCGCGCCATGCTCGTAATCTGCAGTTCCCAGGTTCGAGTCACAGGTGGGTCAGCGTTGCGATTTATCTCCGCAAAATTCCCCGCCCTGCCCACGGTCAGTAGGGGACACCGATGGGCTTGGAAAGGCCGCCGTCCGTCGGATGGGACGTTAAGCCGTGGCCCCGTGTGCGGGAGAGAGCCATACCCTGTGCACGTTAAAGAACAGGCTGGATGGCCTTGACAAGAGGCTACCATCTGTCTCCCAACAGCTGTTCCAGTGGGTCCCCTACCTGAACCTTCTCTGAGCCTTCGGGGTCCATGTGACCTGGCCATTTAGCCCATGGTGGGCAAAAAAGTGCCGATCAGAGGTAAAACAAACCAACAACCCTAGATTGAAGAAAGTCATCATTTAAACGTTTTCTAGGATTTCCCTAAGCTGTTGAAAGTCTCCACGCGAATGAACAACGAAATAACATCAAGTTACGATTTACGCAGAGCATTTGGATCAAATTGTACGAAAATTCTTTGGATATCTGCATCGAAGTGCGCCAAAAAATTAAAAGTAGTAAAGAAAAAGGGAGTGGTTTGCGTTGCGTTTGGTTGTTCGGTTGTTTTTTACCTCTGAGCAGCACTTTTTTTGCACACCATGGGCTAAATGTCCAGGTCACAAGTACCCCGAAGGCTCAGAGAAGGTTGAGGGAGGGGACCCACTGGAACAGCTGTTGGGAGACAGATGGTAACCTCCCGTCAAGGCCATCCAGTGTGTTCTTTAACGTTGGGTTGTTTTACCTCTGAGCGGCACTTTATTCCACACATGGGCTAAATGGTCAGGTCACATGGACCCCGAAGGCTCAGAGAAGGTTGAGGGAGGGGACCCACTGGAACAGCTGTTGGGAGACAGATGGTAGCCTCCCGTCAAGGCCATCCAGCGTGTTCTTTAACGTTGGGTTGTTTTACCTCTGAGCGGCACTTTTTTGCACACCATGGGCTAAATGGTCAGGTCACATGGACCCCGAAGGCTCAGAGAAGGTTGAGGGAGGGGACCCTCTGGAACAGCTGTTGGGAGACAGATGGTAGTCGACGTCAAGGCCATCCAGCGTGTTCTTTAACGTTGGGTTGTTTTACCTCTGAGCGACACTTTTTTGCACACCATGGGCTAAATGGCCAGGTCACAAGGACCCCGAAGAAGAGTTTGGAGGAGGGGACCTCAGAGAAGTCCTCAGAGAAGGTTGGGGGAGGGGACCCACTGGAACAGCTGTTGGGAGACAGATGGTAACCTCCCGTCAAGGCCATCCAGCGTATTCTTTAACGTTGGGTTGTTTTACTTCTGCGCGGCACTTTTTTGCACACCATGGGCTAAATCGCCAGGTCACAAGGACCCCGAAGGCTCAGAGAAGGTTGGGGAAGGGACCCACTGGAACAGCTGCTGGGAGACAGATGGTAACCTCCCGTCAAGGGCATCCAGCTAGTTCTTTAAAGTGCACAGGGTATGGCTCTCCCGCACACGGAGCCAAGTCTTAACGTCCCATCCGACGGACGGCGGCCTTTCCAAGCCCATCGGTGTCCCCTACTGACCGTGGACAGGGCGGGGAGTTTCGCGGAGATAAATCTCAACGCTGACCCAGCTGGAACACGAACCTGAGAACTACAGATTACGAACCTGACGCACTCCCGACTGAGCCACCCCCGCCCCAAAGGGAGTGGGAAAATGACCGTTAACTCTATGAGTATAGATCTGAGACAACACAAAGACTGAAAGTAATCTTTTGAATTGCGCAAAATGGAAAAACAAGCACTTCCAGATTGTGATTAAAACCGACATCCCACGCAGATAGTGGAAATTAAAGGGTAGGGACCGAATAATGGAACACGGTCCGATTTGCCGCTCGACGCTTACTGCAGGTGATGAGCAATGTACCAGAAAACAAGCCGCTTTCCCTAGTGGATGCTGGCGGCACGGCACACAATGCCTGGCGACGCCATTAGCCGGGGTGCAAAGAGACGGTTCGTACTGATAACACTCTCCTCGTCGCAAATTAGGACCCGCGTGGTAAAAACACGGATGCGAAGAATAAAATGAAGCTCAGGTAAGGAAAAGAGTGAGAGAGGCAGTACTAAGACAACCCGGAGCAGCGGCAGGCACAACATCACCGCCTGAGACAAAAAAAGGAACTGCTGGGATGGAAGACACTAGGAGGAGGAGGAGGAGGAGGAAGGCTTCAGAGATGCTGGGATGGAAGACACTAGGAGGAGGAGGAAGAGGAGGAGGAAGGCTTCAAAGCGAAGTCATGCGAACAGAACGTAGTGGAGGTATTCCCCCATTTTCTATTACTTATCAGATTCTCTTTCGTACTATCTTCTGTGGCGTCAGTCATGGAGAAAACATTGCTCTCGTAGGGATGAGGGAAGAGGAGGAACAACAGAAGAATGGGAAACATAATTACAGTGTAAAAGGAAGAATTGAAGATAGAAAAAAAGCAACATCCACTTATAGCACATTTTCGCTTTAATTCAAATTCTTCGAATCGATTGAGGCTGTAAATTGAGCTGGTTTAAATCATTTTGGGTCTAGTGTTGTAGTTTAGAATTGTTTTTTTTTTTTATACAGAGGCTGTGTCGCTTCGGTTTGAAGGTTTAAAGTTTATATAAATGGCGTCTTATGGCGCTATCTGGTAATTTTTAAAAGTGGAGGGTTTTTGAGATAATTATTTTAAGGAAGGAAATAAGCAATAAATAAAAAGCTTGTAAAAGCTAATCAGTGTGTTCTTTAACATGCACAGGGTTTGCTTATTGAGTTGTTTTAAATTTGAGTGGCACTTTTTTTTGCACACAATGGGCTAAATGGCCAGGTCACATGGACCCCGAAGGCTCAGAGAAGGTTGGGGGAGGGGACCCACTGGAACAGCTGTTAGGAGACAGATGGTAGATTCCCGTCAAGGTCATCCAGTGTGTTCTTTACCGTTGGGTTGTTTTACCTCTGAGCGGCACTTTTTTGCACACAATGGGCTAAATGGCCAGGTCACATGGACCCCGAAGGCTCAGAGAAGGTTGGGGGAGGGGACCCACTGGAATAGCTGTTGGGAGACAGATGGTAGCCTCCCGTCAAGGCCATCCAGCGTGTTCTTTAACGTGCACAGGATATGGCTCTCCCGCACACTGGGCCACGGCTTAACGTCCCATCCACAGACGACAGCCTTTCCAAGCCCATCGGTGTCCCCTACTGACCGTGGGCAGGGCGGGAATTTTGCGGAAATAAATCTCAACGCTGACCCAGCTGGGACTCGAACCTGGGAACTAAAGATTACGAGCCTAGCGCGCTAACGACTGAGCCATCCCCGCCCCAACCTTTTAAGTAAGAAGGTTGTTATGTTGCGTGACAGTGTTTGATTGCACACAGTCCAAGAGCCAAATAATATAATTCCATCAACATTACAATGGTAGGATAATCTTCGCCGTTTCTTAGAGGGTATATTTCGACTAAAATGCACGTAATTTGTAAAGTAGGTGAGATACAGGACCTACTTTACAAGTATTGTCATGTACGTTCATTTAATGTTCGGGGCGGGGATGGCTCAGTCGGTAGCCCGCCAGGCTCGTAATCTGTAGTTCCCAGGTTCGAGTCAGCGTTGAGATTTATCTCCGCAAAATTCCCCGCCCTGCCCATGGTCAGTAGGGGACACCGATGGGCTTGGAAAGGCCTCCGTCCGTCGGATGGGACGTTAAGCCGTGGCCCCGTGTGTGGGAGAGCCATACCCTGTGCACGTTAAAGAACAAACTGGATGGCCTTGACGGGAGGCTACCATCTGTCTCCCAACAGCTGTTCCAGTGGGTCCCCTCCCCCAGCCTTCTCTGAGCCTTCGGGGTCCATGTGACCTGGCCATTTAGCCCATGGTGTGCAAAAAAGTGCCGCTCAGAGGTAAAACAACCCAACCTTAAAGAACACGCTGGATGGCCTTGACGGGAGGCTACCATCTGTCTCCCAACAGTTGTTCCAGTGGGTCACCTCCTCCAAACTTCTCTGAGCCTTCGGGGTCCATGTGACCTGGCCATTTAGCCCATGGTGTGCAAAAAAGTGCCGCTCAGAGGTAAAACAACCCACAAACATTTAATGTACGTGCTGTTAGTCTTTGAAGAACAATAGTGGAGGTATTTGAAGAAGAAAAGATAAGTTTTTGAATAAAAAATAGTGTGAAGGAATAAAGTCTTTGAAGAGCACATGTGAAAGTATTTGAAGTTGAAATGGTGGAAGTCTTTGAAGTAAAAATAGTGGAAGTCTGAAGAAAAAATAGTGGAAGTCTGAAGAGTACGTGTGAAATTATTTGAAGTTGAAATAGTCTTTGAAAATGAAATGGTGTATTTGGAGAAGAGGACTTTGAACTAGAAAGACTGGAAGCTTTGAATTAAAAATAGTAGTGAAGTGTTTGAACTTGAAGTAGTGGAAGTCTTTGAAAAGCACGACTTAAAATCTTTGAAGATGAAAGAGTAGAAGTCTTTGAAAAGCACGACTGATAATCCTTTAAGATGAAAGAGTAGAAGTCTTTGAAAAGCACGACTGAAAATCTTTGAAGATGAAAGAGTAGAAGTCTTTGAAAAGCACGACTGAAAATCTTTGAAGATGAAAGAGTAGAAGTCTTTGAAAAGAACGACTGAAAATCTTTGAAGATGAAAGAGTAGAAGTCTTTGAAAAGCACGACTGATAATCCTTTAAGATGAAAGAGTAGAAGTCTTTGAAAAGCACGACTGAAAATCGTTGAAGATGAAAGAGAAGTCTTTGAAAAGCACGACTGAAAATCTTTGAAGATGAAAGAGTAGAAGTCTTTGAAAAGCACGACTGATAATCCTTTAAGATGAAAGAGTAGAAGTCTTTGAAAAGCACGACTGAAAATCTTTGAAGATGAAAGAGTAGAAGTCTTTGAAAAGTACGACTGAAAATCTTTGAAGATGAAAGAGTAGAAGTCTTTGAAAAGCACGACTGAAAATCTTTGAAGATGAAAGAGTAGAAGTCTTTGAAAAGCACGACTGATAATCCTTTAAGATGAAAGAGTAGAAGTTTTTGAAAAGCACGACTTAATATCTTTGAAGATGAAAGGGTAGAAGTCTTTGAAAAGCACGACTGAAAATCTTTGAAGATGAAAGAGTAGAAGTCTTTGAAAAGCACGACTGAAAATCTTTGAAGATGAAAGAGTAGAAGTCTTTGAAAAGCACGACTTAAAATCTTTGAAGATGAAAGAGTAGAAGTCTTTGAAAAGCACGACAGATAATCCTTTAAGATGAAAGAGTAGATGTCTTTGAAAAGCACGACTGAAAATCTTTGAAGATGAAAGACTAGAAGTCTTTGAAAAGCACGACAGAAAATCTTTGAAGATGAAAGAGTAGAAGTCTTTGAAAAGCACGACAGATAATCCTTTAAGATGAAAGAGTAGATGTCTTTGAAAAGCACGACTGAAAATCTTTGAAGATGAAAGACTAGAAGTCTTTGAAAAGCACGACTGAAAATCTTTGAAGATGAAAGAGTAGAAGTCTTTGAAAAGCACGACTGAAAATCTTTGAAGATGAAAGAGTAGAAGTCTTTGAAAAGCACGACTGATAATCCTTTAAGATGAAAGAGTAGAAGTCTTTGAAAAGCACGACTGATAATCCTTTAAGATGAAAGAGTAGAAGTCTTTGAAAAGCACGACTGAATATCGTTGAAGATGAAAGAGTAGAAGTCTTTGAAAAGTACGACTGAAAATCTTTGAAGATGAAAGAGTAGAAGTCTTTGAAAAGCACGACTGAAAATCTTTGAAGATGAAAGAGTAGAAGTCTTTGAAAAGCACGACTGAAAATCTTTGAAGATGAAAGAGTAGAAGTCTTTGAAAAGCACGACTGATAATCCTTTAAGATGAAAGAGTAGAAGTCTTTGAAAAGCACGACTGAATATCTTTGAAGATGAAAGGGTAGAAGTCTTTGAAAAGCACGACTGAAAATCTTTGAAGATCAAAGAGTAGAAGTCTTTGAAAAGCACGACTGAAAATCTTTGAAGACGAAAGAGTAGAAGTCTTTGAAAAGCACGACTGAAAATCTTTGAAGATGAAAGAGTAGAAGTCTTTGAAAAGCACGACTGAAAATCTTTGAAGATGAAAGAGTAGAAGTCTTTGAAAAGTACGACTGAAAATCTTTGAAGATCAAAGAGTAGAAGTCTTTGAAAAGCACGACTGAAAATCTTTGAAGATGAAAGAGTAGAAGTCTTTGAAAAGCACGACTGATAATCCTTTAAGATGAAAGAGTAGAAGTTTTTGAAAAGCACGACTTAATATCTTTGAAGATGAAAGGGTAGAAGTCTTTGAAAAGCACGACTGAAAATCTTTGAAGATGAAAGAGTAGAAGTCTTTGAAAAGCACGACTGAAAATCTTTGAAGATGAAAGAGTAGAAGTGTTTGAAAAGCACGACTGAAAATCTTTGAAGATCAAAGAGTAGAAGTCTTTGAAAAGCACGACTGAAAATCTTTGAAGATGAAAGAGTAGAAGTCTTTGAAAAGCACGACTGAAAATCTTTGAAGATCAAAGAGTAGAAGTCTTTGAAAAGCACGACTGATAATCTTTGAAGATGAAAGAGTAGAAGTCTTTGAAAAGCACGACTGAATATCTTTGAAGATGAAAGGGTAGAAGTCTTTGAAAAGCACGACTGAAAATCTTTGAAGATCAAAAAGTAGAAGTCTTTGAAAAGCACGACTGAAAATCTTTGAAGATGAAAGAGTAGAAGTCTTTGAAAAGCACGACTGAAAATCTTTGAAGATGAAAGGTTAGAAGTCTTTGAAAAAGCACGACTGAAAATCTTTGAAGATGAAAGAGTAGAAGTCTTTGAAAAGTACGACTGAAAATCTTTGAAGATCAAAGAGTAGAAGTCTTTGAAAAGCACGACTGAAAATCTTTGAAGATGAAAGAGTAGAAGTCTTTGAAAAGCACGACTGAAAATCTTTGAAGATGAAAGAGTAGAAGTCTTTGAAAAGAACGACTGAAAATCTTTGAAGATGAAAGAGTAGAAGTCTTTGAAAAGCACGACTGATAATCCTTTAAGATGAAAGAGTAGAAGTTTTTGAAAAGCACGACTTAATATCTTTGAAGATGAAAGGGTAGAAGTCTTTGAAAAGCACGACTGAAAATCTTTGAAGATGAAAGAGTAGAAGTGTTTGAAAAGCACGACTGAAAATCTTTGAAGATCAAAGAGTAGAAGTCTTTGAAAAGCACGACTGAAAATCTTTGAAGATGAAAGGTAGATGTCTTTGAAAAGCACGACTGAAAATCTTTGAAGATCAAAGAGTAGAAGTCTTTGAAAAGCACGACTGAAAATCTTTGAAGATGAAAGAGTAGAAGTCTTTGAAAAGCACGACTGAAAATCTTTGAAGATGAAAGGTTAGAAGTCTTTGAAAAAGCACGACTGAAAATCTTTGAAGATCAAAGAGTAGAAGTCTTTGACGAAGTGCAATCTTTAAAAAACGTGAAGATGCGAAATATTTAAAAAAAAGGTGTTAAAGAAGTGAGTTTACTTAGTGTGGTGGTAAAATCTTTTAAACAGAATTTGAAAAACTCAGTTTTTTCAAAGTTGATGCAATGAAGCATTTTTGAAAGACGTATTGTAAATGCAAGGCTTTAAAGATGACACAGTGAATAACTTTTTGTAAAAGGTGTACCGAAGGAAGGAAGTCTTTTTTTAAAAAGGGCACTGAAGAAAGGGAGTCTTTTAAAAAGAGGTAGGAAGGAGAGAAGTCTTTTAAAAAGAGGTAGGAAGGAGAGAAGTCTTTTAAGTGCACGCAGTGCAGAAATAATTATTTTAAGACGTACTGAAGAATGTCTTTTTATACGGCAATGACGAAGGTTGGGTTGGGTTGTATCACTTTTTTGCAAACCATGGGATAAATGGCCAGGTTACAAGGACCCCGAAGGCTCAGAGAAGGTTGGGGTAGGGGACCCACTGGAACAGCTGTTGGGAGATAGATGGTAGCCTCTCGTCAAGGCCATCCAGCGTGTTCTTTAACGTTGGGTTGTTTTATCTCTGAATAGCCCTTTTTTGCACACTATGGGCTAAATGGCCAGGTCACATGGACCCCGAAGGCTCAGAGAAGGTTGGGGGAGGTGACCCACTGGAATAGCTGTTGGGAGACAAATGGTAGCCTCCCGTCAAGGCCATCCAGCGTGTTCTTTAACGTTGGGTTGTTTTACCTCTGAGCGGCACTTTTTTGCACACCATGGGCTAAATGGCCAGGTCATATGGACCCCGAAGGCTCAGAGAAGGTTGGGGAAGGGGACCCACTGGAACAGCTGTTGAGAAACAGATGGTAGCCTCCCGTCAAGGCCATCCAGCGTGTTCTTTAACGTTGGGTTGTTTTTACCTCTGAGAGGCACTTTTTTGCATACCATTAGCTAAATGGCCAGGTCACATGGACCCCGAAGGCTCAGAGACGGTTGGGGAAGGGGACCCACTGGAACAGCTGTTGGGAGACAGATGGTAGCTTCCCGTCAAGGCCATCCAGCGTGTTCTTTAACGTTGGGTTGTTTTTACTTCTGAGCGGCACTTTTTTTGCACACCATGGGCTAAATGGCCAGGTCACATGGACCCCGAAGGCTCAGAGAAGATTGGGGAAGGGGACCCACTGGAGCAGCTGTTGGGAGACAGATGGTAGCCTCCCGTCAAGGCCATCCAGCGTGTTCTTTAACGTTGGGTTGTTTTTACCTCTGAGAGGCACTTTTTTGCACACCATGGGCTAAACTGGCCAGGTCACATGGACCCCGAAGGCTCAGAGAAGGTTGGGGAAGGAACCCACTGGAACAGCTGTTGGGAGACAGATGGTAGCCTCCCGTCAAGACCATCCGGCGTGTTCTCTAACGTGCACAGGGTATGGCTCTCCCGCATACGGGGCCACGGCTTAACGTCCCATCCGACGGACGGCGGCCTTTCCAAGCCCATCGGTGTCCCCTACTGACCTTGGGCAGGGCGGGGAGTTTTGCGGAGATAAATCTCAACGCTGACCCAGCTGGGACTCGGACCTGGAAACTGCAGATTACGAGCCTGGCGCGCTGCCGACTGAGCCACCCCTAAGGGAATGACGAAAGGACGTCACTAAAGAATATGTAGTTACTTATTAAAAGATGTACTGAAGAATGAGTTTTTTTTTTTTTACAAAGGTACCGAAGGAGAAAAGTCTTTTAAAAGGGGTAGGAAGAAAAAAGTAGTTTAAGAACGCGCAGTGAAAAATATTTGAAGATGCACTAAAAAAATGAGATCTTTTTGAAAACGACACTGAAGAAGAGAACTCCTTTAAAAGAGTTAATGAAAAAACGAGGTCTTATAAGAGCATGTAATGAAGAAGTTGAGTATTTGAAGTGCTGAAAATGAGGTCTTTTAAAAAAAAGCACTGGAGAAGTCTTTTAAAAGAGATGAAGATGAAGAGAAGTCGTTTAAGATCATGCATGAAGTTGAATATTTGAAGATATAGTGAAGAGTGAGGATTTTTTAAAGGAAGCATTGAAGAAGAGGTCTTCAAAAGAAGTGTGAAGAAGTCTTCAGAAGAAGTGTGAAGAAGTCTTCAAAAGAAGTGTGAAGAAGAGAAGTCTTCAGAAGAAGTGTGAAGAAGAGAAGTCTTCAGAAGAAGTGTGGAGAAGAGAAGTCTTCAGAAGAAGTGTGGAGAAGAGAAGTCTTCAGAAGAAGTGTGAAGAAGAGAAGTCTTCAGAAGAAGTGTGAAGAAGTCTTCAGAAGAAGTGTGAAGAAGTCTTCAAAAGAAGTGTGAAGAAGAGAAGTCTTCAGAAGAAGTGTGAAGAAGAGAAGTCTTCAGAAGAAGTGTGAAGAAGAGAAGTCTTCAAAAGAAGTGTGGAGAAGAGAAGTCTTCAGAAGAAGTGTGGAGAAGAGAAGTCTTCAGAAGAAGTGTGGAGAAGTCTTCAGAAGAAGTGTGAAGAAGAGAAGTCTTCAGAAGAAGTGTGAAGAAGAGAAGTCTTCAGAAGAAGTGTGGAGAAGTCTTCAGAAGAAGTGTGAAGAAGTCTTCAGAAGAAGTGTGAAGAAGAGAAGTCTTCAGAAGAAATGTGAAGAAGAGAAGTCTTCAGAAGAAGTGTGCAGAAGAGAAGTCTTCAGAAGAAGTGTGAAGAAGAGAAGTCTTCAGAAGAGTTGGGTTGTTTTACCTCTGAGCGGCACTTTTTTGCACACCATGGGCTAAATGGCCAGGTCACATGGACCCCGAAGGCTCAGAGAAGGTTGGGGGAGGGGACCCACTGGAACAGCTGTTGGGAGACAGATGGTAGCCTCCCGTCAAGGCCATCCAGCGTGTTCTTTAACGTGCACAGGGTATGGCTCTCCCGCACACGGGGCCACGGCTTAACGTCCCATCCGACGGACGGCCGCCTTTCCAAGCCCATCGGTGTCCCCTACTGACCGTGGGCAGGGCAAGGAATTTTGCGGAGATAAATCTCAACGCTGACCCAGCTGGGACTCGAACCTGGGAACTACAGATCTTCAGAAGAAGTGTGGAGAAGCGATGTCTTCAGAAGAAGTGTGAAGAAGAGATTGGTTGGTTGTTTGGGGTTTTTTGGCGCAAGAGCAACAGGGCTATATTGCGCCAAACAAAAAGATATAAATTGATAAAAGTCATTGAACCCATAACCAAAGTTAAAAACACACAGAAACATAACCAGAACAAGAAAGATAAGTAAAAATGGCAAAAAGTAACAACACGTGTAAAATCGACAATAAAATGGGTGTATAGGACCCAGTAAAAAACAGAAACAAGCGTAAAATCAAAGTAACAAGGTAAAAAGGTTCATAAACGCATAAAATATCCAGTAAAACGTAAAAAGTCAAAAACAGGAGTTAAAAACGATTCATCGGATAAAAGATGTCCGAGTGTAAGGGGCTCGGACGTAAAATCATGAGAGTTAAAAAACATTCGTCTTTCAAAGTTAAAACATCGACATTCAATTAAAATATGTTTGATCGTTTGTGAAGAAGAGAAGTCTTCAGAAGAAGTGTGGAGAAGTCTTCAAATGAAGTGTGAAGAAGAGAAGTCTTGAAAAGAAGTGTGAAGAAGAGAAGTCTTCAGAAGAAGTGTGAAGAAGAGAAGTCTTCAGAAGAAGTGTGGAGAAGTCTACAAAAGAAGTGTGAAGAAGAGAAGTCTTGTAAAGAAGTATGAAGAAAAGAAGTCTTCAAAAGAAGTGTGAAGAGAAGAAGTCTTCAAAAGAAGTGTGAAGAAGAGAAGTCTTCAAAAGAAGTATGAAGAAAAGAAGTCTTCAAAAGAAGTGTGAAGAGAAGAAGTCTTCAAAAGAAGTGTGAAGAGAAGTATTCAGAAGAAGTATGGAGAAGAGAAATCTTCAAAAGAAGTGTGAAGAAGAGATGTCTTCAAAAGAAGTGTGAAGAAGAGATGTCTTCAAAAGAAGTGTGAAGAAGAGAAGTCTTCAAAAAAAGTGTGAAGAAGAGAAGTCTTCAAAAGAAGTGTGAAGAAGAGATGTCTTCAAAAGAAGTGTGAAGAAGAGAAGTCTTCAAAAGAAGTGTGAAGAAGAGAAGTCTTCAAAAGAAGTGTGAAGAAGAGAAGTCTTCAAAAGAAGTGTGAAGAAGAGAAATCTTCAAAAGAAGTGTGAATAAGAAAAGTCTTCAGAAGAAATATGGAGAAATCTTCAAAAGAAATGTGAAGAAGAGAAGTTTTCAAAAGAAGTATGATGAAGGGAAGTCTTCAAAAGAAGTATGAAGAGAAGTCTTCAAAAGAAGTGTGAAGAGAAGAAGTCTTCAAAAGAAGTATGAAGAAAAGAAGTCTTCAAAAGAAGTGTGAAGAGAAGTCTTTTTAAAATAAGCAGTGAAGAAATATTTGATGATGCGCTGAAAAACGAGGTCTTTTTTAAAGAAGGCACTGAAGAAAAGTCTTTTAAAAGAGTTAATGAAAAACGAAGTCTTTTAAGAACATATAGTGAAGAAGTTAAGCATTTGATGTGCTGAAAAATGAGGTTTTGCGGAGATAAATCTCAACGCTGACACAGCTGGGACTCGAACCTGGGTTGGGTTGTTTTACCTCTGAGCGGCACTTTTTTGCACACCATGGGCTAAATGGCCAGGTCACATGGACCCCGAAGGCTCAGAGAAGGTTGGGGGAGGGGACCCACTGGAACAGCTGTTGGGAGACAGATGGTAATCTCCCGTCAAGGCCATCCAGCGTGTTCTTTAACGTGCACAGGGTATGGCTCTCCCGCACACGGGGCCACGGCTTAACGTCCCATCCGACGGACGGCGGCCTTTCCAAGCCCATCGGTGTCCCCTACTGACCGTGGACAGGGCGGGGAATTTTGCGGAGATAAATCTCAACGCTGACCCAGCTGGGACTCGAACCTGGGAACTACAGATTACGAGCCTGGCGCGCTACCGACTGAGCCACCCCCGCCCCCTCGAACCTGGGAACTACACATTACGAGCCTGGCGCGCTACCCATTGAGCCACCCCTGCCCCAAAGTTGGGGGAGGGGATCCACTGGAACAGCTGTTGGGAAACAGATGGTAGCTTCCAGTCAAGGCCATCCAGCGTGTTCTTCAACGTGCACAGGGTATGGCTCTAGCGCACAAGGTGACCATGGCCTGTCCCCTACTGCCCATGGGCAGGGTTGTGTTGTTTTACCTCTGAGCGACACTTTTTTGCACACCACGGGCTAAATGGCCAAATCACATGGACCCCGAAAGCTCAGAGAAGGTTGGGGGTTGGGTTGTTTTACCTCTGAGCGGCACTTTTTTTGCACACCATGGGCTAAATGGCCAGGCCCCAAGGACCCCGAAGGCTCAGAGAAGGTTGGGGGAGGGGACCCACTGGAACAGCTGTTGGGAGACAGATGGTAGTCTCCCGTCAAGACCATCCAGTGTGTTCTTTAACGTGCACAGGGTATGTCTCTCCCATACACGGGGCCAGGGCTTAACGCCCCTTCCGACGGACGGCGGGCTTTCCAAGCCCAGCGGTCTTCAGAAGAAGTCTTCAGAAGAAGTGTGAAGAAGAGAAGTTTTCAGAAGAAGTGTGAAGAAGTGTGGAGAAGTCTTCAGAAGAAGTGTGAAGAAGAGAAGTCTTCAAAAGAAAAAGAAGGTTGGGGGACGGGACCTACTGACCGTGGGCAAGGCGGGGAATTTTACGGAGATAAATCTCAACACTAACCCAGTGGCACTCGAACCTGGGAACTACAGATTACGAGCCTGGCGCGCTACCGACTAAGCCACCTCCCCCCCCCCCACACAAAAAAAAAATACAGTAAAGAAGAAAAGACTTCAAACTAAAAAGTAAATAAAATCTTTTAAGACTAGGCAGAGAAGTCTAAAAAAATTTGCATATAAAACTGCCTGTCCATCAATAAAATAATCATTGTAAAATAAAAGCCCATTTTGTTCTTACCGGATCTTAAGAAACCTCCTGAATCATCAAGCCAATAAAACGCGTTACCACCTGTATAAAAACAGGTAAAGGAAGAGTAAGAAATAAATTCTAACCAAGTTAACGTATAATTAGAAAATTAAGTCAACCATCTGGTACGTGAAGAGCAGTGATGCGTGAGCCACGAGGCAGATGTCTGCCACGTAACTTTATGAAGCGAATAACACACTTGGCCCACGCAACTCAAACTGTGGTTGAACGGATGACATTCGGGCTGAAAACCTCCTATTTCATTTTCGTGTAAGGTCATTAACTAAAATGCTTTCCCATTAGTTTTCATTTGGTGGTGGGGATGTAGCTTTGACGTAGGACCACTCAGAGGCAATTAAAGATATTCAGAATTCTTAACTTTTTGTTACTTAATGCTTATTTCCTCTAAGTCACGACATTTCATTAAAGGTTAAGCGTTTTCGTTGACGTTGCTGCTGTGTGGAGATTTGGAAGAAAAATTCTTCCAGTTTTTTTTTTATTTCAGAATGAACAGGATGATGGGTATTTTTTTCTTATTTAAAGAGTATTTTTTTTTGTGTGTGTGTGTGTGTGTTTAAATGGTTGTTTTAGTTCTGGGTTGGGTTGTTTTACCTCTGAGCGGCACTTTTTTGCACACCATGGGCTAAATGGCCAGGTCACAAGGACCCCGAAGGCTCAGAGAAGGTTGGGGACCCACTGGAACAGATGTTGGGAGACAGATGGTAGCCTCCCGTCAAGGCCATCCAGCGTGTTCTTTAACGTTGGGTTGTTTTATCTCTGAGCGGCACTTTTTTGCACACCATGGGCTAAATGGCCAGGTCACAAGGACCCCGAAGGCTCAGAGAAGGTTGGGGACCCACTGGAACAGCTGTTGGGAGACAGATGGTAGCCTCCCGTCAAGGCCATCCAGCGTGTTCTTTAACGTTGGATTGTTTTATCTCTGAGCGGCACTTTTTCGCACACCATGGGCTAAATGGCCATGTCACATGGACCCCGAAGGCTCAGAGAAGGTTGGGGAACGGGACCCACTGGAACAGCTGTTATGAGACAGATGGTAGCCTTCCGTCAAGGCCATCCAGCGTGTTCGTTAACGTTGGGTTGTTTTACCTCTGAGCGGCACTTTTTTGCACACCATGGGCTAAATGGCCAGGTCACAAGGACCCCGAAGGCTCAGAGAAGGTTGAGGGAGGGGACCCACTGGAACAGCTGTTGGAAGACAAGTGGTAGCCTCCCGTCAAGGCCATCCAGCGTGTTCTTTAACGTTGGGTTGTTTTACCTCTGAGCGGCACTTTTTTGCACACCATGGGCTAAATGACCAGGTCACAAGGACCCCGAAGGCTCAGAGAAGGTTGGGGGAGGGGACCTACTGGAACAGCTGTTAAGGTGGTAGCCTCCCGTTAAGGCCATCCAACGTGTTCTTTAACGTGCACAGGGTATGGCTCTCCCGCACACGGGGCCACGAATGCTGTTGAAAATCGAGATTTAAGTAGATAAAATTATAATCTTTAATTTATAGTAAGATTCCCATTCACATAACACAGAAATTCTCTAAAATTTTGTTAGGGCAGTGTAACTCAGTTCCATATATTCTACAGATTTCTGCGATTCCAAAATATTATTTGGGGTGGGGGTAGCTCAATCGGTAGCGCGACAGGCTCGTAATCTGTAGTTCCCAGGTTGGAGTCCCAGCTGGGTCAGCGTTGAGATTTATCTCCTCAAAAATTCCCCGCCCTGCCTACGGTCAGTAGGGGACACCGATGGGCTTGGAAAGACCGCCGTCCGTCGGATGGGACATTAAGCCGTGGCTCCGTGTGCGGGAGAGACATACCCTGTGCACGTTAAAGAACACGCTGGATAGCCTTGACGGGAGGCTACCATCTATCTCCCAACAGCTGTTCCAGTGGTTCCCCTCCCCCAACCTTCTCTGAGCCTTCGGGGTCCATGTGACCTGGCCATTTATCCCATGGTGTGCAAAAAAGTGCCGCTCAGAGGTAAAACAACTCAAAGTTAAAGATCACGCTGGATGGCCTTGACGGGAGGCTACCATCTGTCTCCCAGCAGCTGTTCCAGTGGGTCCCCTCCCCCAACCTTCTCTGAGCCTTCGGGGTCCATGTGACCTGGCCATTTAGCCCATGGTGGGCAAAAAAGTGCCGCTCAGAGGTAAAACAACCCAACCCAAAAGATTATTTATTCAAAAGTATCTCAGAAATTTTTTCCAATTACTCTTATCATCGTTACGTTGCCGACATACTGATGCAGTCACGTGTCTTGCAGATCCAGTTTGGAATCGATTCGATAGAAAGTGAGTTTCGCTTCTGCAAAACATCACACATTACTGCATGCATCATCGTTCAGACTTCTAGTTAGAAACAGCAGAAAGTAGACAGAATAGTAAATAATTACTTACGAATAAATCCATATCAGAATCCAATTTTGAAGCAAGCGGTAAACAGCGTAATATCCTTTACTGCTACGAAGCAAGTAACATGCAAAACAGCGGATCGCCAGCGCCAAGTGGACGAAAATGTCATTAGCGCTGATGTCGCTTCACGTCTTGAAATCAGAAAGGTATTCCCATTACGTAGGCCCCGGATGGAGTCTGGATTGTCGTTTAGAAAGCAAAGGGATTCCTTGAAGGGGGCGGGGGTGGCTCAGTCGATAGCGCGCTAGGCTCGTAATCTGCAGTTCCCAGGTTCGAGTCCCAGCTGGGTCAACGTTGAGATTTATCTCCGCAAAATTTCCCCGTCCTGCCCACGGTCAGTAGGGGACACCGATGGGCTTGGAAAGGCCGCTCAGAGGTAAAACAACTCAATGTTAAAGAACACGCTGGATGGCCTTGACGGGAGGCTACCATCTGTCTCCCAACAGCTGTTCCAGTGGGTCCCCTCCCCCAACCTTCTCCGAGCCTTCGGGGTCCTTGTGACCTGGCCATTTAGCCCATTGTGTACAAAATAGTGCCGCTCAGAGGTAAAACAACTCAACGTTAAAGAACACGCTGGATGGCCTTGACGGGAGGCTACCATCTGTCTCCCAACAGCTGTTCCAGTGGGTCCCCTCCCCCAACCTTCTCTGAGCCTTCGGGGTCCATGTGACCTGGCCATTTATCCCATGGTGTGCAAAAAAGTGCCGCTCAGAGGTAAAACAACCCAACGTTAAAGAACACGCTGGATGGCCTTGACGGGAGGCTACCATCTGTCTCCAAACAGCTGTTCCAGTGGGTCCCCTCCCCCAACCTTCTCTGAGCCTTCGGGGTCCATGTGACCTGGCCATTTATCCCATGGTGTGCAAAAAAGTGCCGCTCAGAGGTAAAACAACCCAACGTTAAAGAACACGCTGGATGGCCTTGACGGGAGGCTACCATCTGTCTCCAAACAGCTGTTCCAGTGGGTCTCCTCTCCCAACCTTCTCTGAGCCTTCGGGGTCCATGTGACCTGGCTATTTAGCCCATGGTGTGCCAAAAAGTGCCGCTCAGATGTAAAACAACCCAACCCAACTTACGTTTTTCATTCACAGTTTAGTTTTGCAAGGTCTTATTTAAAGGAAATGGGAACATACATAATATTTTGTCGGTCTTTGTGATATTTTGTTGAAACGAAATATGGGTGGTGGTTATTCTTGTGGTTCGGGAGGAGACACAGTGTAGGCAGGGGCGGGGGTGGCTCAGTCGGTAGCGCGCCAGGCTCGTAATCTGTAGTTCCCAGGTTCGAGTCCCAGCTGGGTCAGCGTTGAGATTTATCTCCGTAAAACTCTCTCTCATCCCTTACCACGGTCAGTAGGGGATATCGATGGGCTTGGAAATGGCGCCGTCTGACGGATGGGACACTAAGCCGTGGTCTCGTGTTCAGGGTTGGGTTGTTTTACCTCTGAGTGGCACTTTTTTGAACACCATGGGCTGAATGGCAAGGTCACAATGACCCCGAAGGCTCAGAGAATGTTGGGGAAGGAGACCCGCTGGAACAGCTGTTGGGAGACAGATGGTAGCCTCCCGTCAAGGGCATCCAGCGTGTTCTTTAACGTTGGGTTGTTTTACCTCTTAGCGGGACTATTTTGCACACCATGGGCTAAATAGCCAGGTCACAAGGACCCCGAAGGCTCAGAGAAGGTTGGGGGAGGGGACCCACTGGAACAGCCGTTGGGTGACAGATGGTAGCCTCCCGTCAAGGCCATCCAGCGTGTTCTTTAACGTGCACAGGGTATGTCTCTACCGCACACGGGACCGCGGCTTAACGTCCCATCCGACGGAAGGCGACTTTTCCAAGCCCATCGGTGTCCCCTACTGACCGTGGGCAGGGCGGGAAATTTTGCGGAGATAAATCTCAACGCTGACCCAGCTGGAAAAAAAAAACATAAGTCTACTAAAAAAAAAAATAAATACCCCCTCAAGCAGCTGCTTGCCACAGAGGTCTGACAGGAGCCTGTCAGTTTATATGCCAGTGTAGGAGATCTGAGAGGATGGCAGGACCTCAGCAGAAAAACGACACACACATCTACTAGGCGAAGTATATTTCCAAAAAATATGAAAACAAAAATAAATATTTCTCTGAGTAAAGCAACACGACTTTAACTCCCAGAAGAGCTTTTGCAGCAACATCAGGGACTGACCTTTTTTCAGGGGAAGGGAACTTTTTCTTATCTTGGAACAAAAACGCTATTTAAAGTCACTGATGCGAAGTATCAGAAAATCTGCAGGTTTTTCGTTGTTATGGTTACGAATCTGCGTTTACAAGGAGGCGCTTTAAAAAAGGGATTCGTTTTAAAACCAAAACGCAATTTTTCACCAACGTTTTACTCAAGGGAATATTTCTCGAAAAGTTTGGAAAAAAAATTTTGTTTAAATTTTGTTAATCAATATTTTTTTTTTCTTTCGAAGCACTGATTGCTGCTCTTGAATCCCTGAGCAGCACTTTTTTTTCACGCATTTGGTTAAATGGCCAGGTCATAAGGTTGTGTTGTTTTACTTCTGAGTGGCCCTTTTTTTGCACACAATGGTTTAAATGGCCAGGTTACAAGGACCCCGAAGTTCAGAGAAGGTTGGGGAGGGGATCAACTGGAACACCTTTTAGGCGACAGATGGTAGCCTCAGGTCAAGGTCATCGAGTGTGTTCTTTAACGTGCACCTTTTTTGTCCTTTTTTTGCACACAATGGTATAAATGGCCAGGTCACAAGGACCCCGAAGTTCAGAGAAGGATGGGGAGGGGATCCACTGGAACAGCTGTTAGGCGACAGATGGTAGCCTCAGGTCAAGGTCATCGAGTGTGTTCTTTAACGTGCACCTTTTTTGTCCTTTTTTTGCACACAATGGTATAAATGGCCAGGTCACAAGGACCCGGAAGTTCAGAGAAGGTTGGGGAGGGGATCCACTGGAACAGATGTTAGGCGACAGATGGTAGCCTCAGGTCAAAGTCATCTACTGTGTTCTTTAACATGCACGTTTTTTGTCCTTTTTTTGCACACAATGGTATAAATGGCCAGGTCACAAGGATCCCGAAGTTCAGAGAAAGTTGGGGAGGGGATCCACTGGAACAGCTGTTAGGCGATAGAGGGTAGCCTCAGGTCAAGGTCATCGAGTGTTTTCTTTAACGTGCACCTTTTTTGTCCTTCTTTTGCACACAAGGGTCTAAATGGCCAGATCACAAGGACCCCGAAGTTCAGAGAAGGTTGGGAGAGGAGATCCACTGGAACAGCTGTTGGGCGACAGATGGTAACCTTGCGTCAAGGTCATCGAGTGTGTTCTTTAACGTGCACAGAATCACGACTTAATGTTCCATCCGACGGACGGCGGCCTTTTCCCAACCCATCGGTATCCCCTCAGCGGTCAGCCAATGGCAGATCCGCCCCAAGTGTCCATGTGGTGGGTCGGGAATAAATTCGCCGCAAATGCCGCAAGAATCTTCGGGGGTTGCCGTCTTCAACCTTATGAATGGATGGATAATGTTATTTATGGGCCGGCGTTTGGGCGCCAAACTATTAATTTTTTTGAGATGGGTGACTTAATATTTTGGTGTCCAAACCAGTGCAATAGGTTAGAATGAGAGGAAACTGGGTAAGGTTTGCACACCATGGGCTAAATGGCCAGGTCACAAGGACCCCGAAGGCTCAGAGTAGGTTGGGGGAGGGGACCAGCTGGAAAATCTGTTGGGAGACAGGTGGTAGTCTCCCGTCAAGGCTATCCAGCGTGTTTTTTAATGTTGGTTGTTTTTTCTCTGAGCGGCAGTTTTTTGCAAACAATGGGCTAAATGGCCAGGTCACAAGGACCACGAATGCTCAGAGAAGTTTGGGGGAGGGAACCCACTGGAACAGCTGGTAGGAGACAAATGGTAGCCTCCCCGTCAAGGCCATCGAGCGTGTTCTTTAACGTGCACAGGGTATGGCTCTCTCGCACACGGCGACACGGCTTAACATCCCATCCGACGGACGGCGGCCATTCCAAGCCCATCGGTGTCCCCTACTGACCGTGGGCAGGGCGGGGAATTTTACGGAGATAAATCATAACGCTGACGCAGCTGGGACTCGAATCTGGGAACTACAGATTACGAGCCTGACGCGCTACCGACTGAGCCACCCCCGCCCCAGAGGAAACTGTATATCAAATTTTGGTAGCGTTAGATGTTTCCGTTTAAGAGGGAGGTGGCTCAGTCGGTAGCGCGCCACGCTCTTAATCTACAGTTCCCAGGTTGGAGTCCCAACTGGGTCAGAATTCAGATTTATCTCCGCAAAATTCCCCGCCCTGTCCACGGTCAGTAGGGGACACCGATGGGCTTGGAAGGGCCACCGTCCGTCGGATGGGACGTTAAGCCGTGGCTCCGTGTGCGGGTGAGCCATAACCATACAACAAAATTGTGTTTTATATTCTCTGCCGAAATAAGCTTTCTCAGAAACAAAATGTGCGTTACATTCGGGCTAAAATAAGCTTTCCGGAAACAAAATGTGTGTTCTATTCTGCCGAAATAGGCTTTCCCAGAAAGAAAATTTGCGTTATATTCTGCTGGAATAAACTTTCCCACAGACAAAATGTGTGTTATATGCTGCCGAAATAAGATTTCCAAAAATAAAAATTTCTTATATTGTACCAAAATAAACCTTCCCAGAATCAAAATGTGCTTTCTATTCTGCCGAAATAGGCTTTCCCAGAAACAAAATGTGTGTTATATTCTTCTGTAATAAGCTTTATCACCGACAAAATATGTGTTATATTCTGCCGAAATAAGATTTCCAAAAACAAAATTTTTTTATATTCTACCAAAATAAGCCTTCCCAGAATCAAAATGTGTTTTCTATTCTGCCGAAATAGGCTTTCCCAGAAACAAAATGTGTGTTATATTCTTCTGTAATAAGCTTTATCACCGACAAAATATGTGTTATATTCTGCCGAAATAAGATTTCCAAAAACAAAATTTTTTTATATTCTACCAAAATAAGCCTTCCCAGAATCAAAATGTGTTTTCTATTCTGCCGAAATAGGCTTTCCCAGAAACAAAATGTGTGTTATATTCTTCTGTAATAAGCTTTATCACCGACAAAATATGTGTTATATTCTGCCGAAATAAGATTTCCAAAAACAAAATTTTTTTATATTCTACCAAAATAAGCCTTCCCAGAATCAAAATGTGTTTTATATTCTGCCGAAATAGGCTTTCCCAGAAACGAAATGTGTGTTATATTCTTCTGTAATAAGCTTTATCACCGACAAAATATGTGTTATATTCTGCCGAAATAAGATTTCCAAAAACAAAATTTTTTTATATTCTACCAAAATAAGCCTTCCCAGAATCAAAATGTGTTTTCTATTCTGCCGAAATAGGCTTTCCCAGAAACAAAATGTGTGTTATATTCTTCTGTAATAAGCTTTATCACCGACAAAATATGTGTTATATTCTGCCGAAATAAGATTTCCAAAAACAAAATTTTTTTATATTCTACCAAAATAAGCCTTCCCAGAATCAAAATGTGTTTTCTATTCTGCCGAAATAGGCTTTCCCAGAAACAAAATGTGTGTTATATTCTTCTGTAATAAGCTTTATCACCGACAAAATATGTGTTATATTCTGCCGAAATAAGATTTCCAAAAACAAAATTTTTTTATATTCTACCAAAATAAGCCTTCCCAGAATCAAAATGTGTTTTATATTCTGCCGAAATAGGCTTTCCCAGAAACAAAATGTGTGTTATATTCTTCTGTAATAAGCTTTATCACCGACAAAATATGTGTTATATTCTGCCGAAATAAGATTTCCAAAAACAAATTTTTTTTATATTCTACCAAAATAAGCCTTCCCAGAATCAAAATGTGTTTTATATTCTGCCGAAATAGGCTTTCCCAGAAACAAAATGTGCGTTATATTCTGCTGGAATAAGCTTTCCCACACACAAAATGTGTGTTATATTCTGCCGAAATAAGATTTCCAAAAACAAAAGTTTTTTATATTCTACCAAAATTAGCCTTCCCAGAATCAAAATGTGTTTTATATTCTGCCGAAATAGACTTTCCCAGAAACAAAATGTGCGTTATATTCTGCTGGAATTAGCTTTCTCACAGACAAAATGTGCGTTATATTCTGCCGAAATAAGATTTCCGAAAAAAAAAATTTTTTATGTTCTACCAAAACAAGCCTTCCCAGAATCAAAATGGGTTTTATATTCTGCCGAAATAGGCTTTCCCAGAAACAAAATATACGTTATATTCTTCTGTAATTAGCTTTCTCACAGACAAAATGTGCGTTATATTCTGCCGAAATAAGATTTCCGAAAAAAAAATTTTTTTATGTTCTACCAAAATAAGCCTTCTCAGAATCAAAATGGGTTTTACATTCTGCCGAAATAGGCTTTCCCAGAAACAAAATGTGCGTTATATTCTGCTGGAATAAGCTTTCCCACAGACAAAATATGTGTTATATTCTGCCGAATCAAGCCTTTCCAGAAACAAATTTTTTTTATATTCTGCCAAAATACCTTCCCAGAATCAAAATGGGTTTTATATTCTGCCGAAATAGGCTTTCCCAGAAACAAAATATGCGTTATATTCTGCTGGAATTAGCTTTCCCACAGACAGAATGTGTGTTATATTCTGCCGAAATAAGATTTCCAAAAACAAATTTTTTTTATATTCTACCAAAACAAGCCTTCCCAGAATCAAAATGGGTTTTCTATTCTGCCGAAATAGGCTTTCCCAAAAACAAAATGTGCGTTATATTCTGCTGGAATAAGCTTTCCCACAGACAAAATGTGTGTTATATTCTGCCGAAATAAGATTTCCAAAAACAAAATTTTCTTATATTCTACCAAAATAAGCCTTCCCAGAATCAAAATGTGTTTTCTATTCTGCCAAAATAGGCTTTCCCAGAAACAAAATGTGCGTTATATTCTTCTGTAATAAGCTTTATCACAGACAAAATATGTGTTAAATTATGCCGAAACAAGCCTTCCCAGAAACAAAATGCGTGTTATATTCTTGCAAAATAAGCCTTCCCAGAATCAAAATGTGCTTTATATTCTCTGCTGAAATAAGCCTTCCCAGAATCAAAATGTGTTTTATATTCTGCCGAAATAGGCTTTCCCAGAAACAAAATGTGCGTTATATTCTTCTGTAATAAACTTTCCCACAGACAAAATGTGTGTTACATTCTGCCGAAATAAGATTTCCAAAAATAAAATTTTTTTATAGTCTACCAAAATAAGCCTTCCCAGAATCAAAATGTGTTTTATATTCTGCCGAAATAGGCTTTCCCAGGAACAAAATGTGCGTTATATTCTTCTGTAATAAGCTTTATCACAGACAAAATATGTGTTAAATTATGCAGAAACAAGCCTTCCCAGAAACAAAATGCGTGTTATATTCTTGCAGAATAAGCCTTCCCAGAATCAAAATGTGCTTTATATTCTCTGCTGAAATAAGCCTTCCCAGAAATAAAATTTGTTTTATATTTTCTGCCCAAATAAGCGTTCCCAGAAGAACTCTTTCCAGTCAAACAATAAAAAAGTCTCTAACTTGTGAACTTAATTAATGAACACTTTTACGGGGATGTTAAATACTGTGTAACCTGCATCTGTCAGTTTTGCTCACGGTGTTCTTATGCGCACGCACCCATTAATTCTCAATGCTGTGCTCTACCAAAAGAGACCGGAGTCGGAAAGCATGGTTGCCATGGATACAATCATTTCCCTCTTACGTTCCTCGAAGATTGTGCCGGATGGAAAAGTACTATTTTTAAATACACGTGTTGACAAGTCCGTTGAAATTTTTCAGCAACGTGAAATCAAACTTTTTTTTTGCTACGTGCACAGGAAATGTATTCGTCGTAACAGGATCCTTCATGGCTGCAGATAATTACTTTATTTTTTTCGAACGAAATCATAATGTCAGCGATTTTTATTTTTTGAGGAGTTATGTCTAGTATGGTGTTAAGTAGAATTGTTTTCCTTCAATGTCTTTTCAGAAATATAATAATGTATTTTTTATAAGATATAACAATACATATTGTACCGAAATATTGGGATTTGGGTTGTTTTACCTTTGATCGACACTTTTTTGCACACCATGGGCTAAATGGCCAGGTCACAAGGACCACGAAGGCTCAGAGAAGGTTGTGGGAAGGAACTCACTGGAACAGCTGTTGGGAGACGGATGGTAGCCTCCCGTCAAGGCCACCCAGCGTGTTCTTTAACGTTGGGTTGTTTTACCTCTGAGCGGCACTTTTTTACGCACCATGGGCTAAATGGACAGGTCACAAGGACCACGAAGGCTCAGAGAAGGTTGTGGGAAGGAACTCACTGGAACAGCTGTTGGGAGACGGATGGTAGCCTCCCGTCAAGGCCACCCAGCGTGTTCTTTAACGTTGGGTTGTTTTACCTCTGAGCGGCACTTTTTTGCGCACCATGGGCTAAATAGCCAGGTCACAAGGACCCCGAAGGCTCAGAGAAGGTTGGGGGAAAGAACTCACTGGAACAGCTGTTGGGAGACGGATGGTAGCCTCACGTCAAGGCCACCCAGCGTGTTCTTTAACGTTGGATGTTTTACCTCTGATTGTTTTACCTTTGAGCAACACTTTTTTGCGCACCATGGGCTAAATGGCCAGGTCACAAGGACCCCGAAGGCTCAGAGAAGGTTGGGGGAAAGAACTCACTGGAACAGCTGTTGGGAGACGGATGGTAGCCTCACGTCAAGGCCACCCAGCGTGTTCTTTAACGTTGGATGTTTTACCTCTGATTGTTTTACCTTTGAGCAACACTTTTTTGCGCACCATGGGCTAAATGGCCAGGTCACAAGGACCCCGAAGGCTCAGAGAAGGTTGGGGGAAAGAACTCACTGGAACAGCTGTTGGGAGACGGATGGTAGCCTCACGTCAAGGCCACTCAGTGTGTTCTTTAACGTTGGGATTAACTCTGAGCGGTACTTTTTTGCACACCATGGGCTAAATGGCCAGGTCACATGGACCCCGAAGGCTCAGAGAAGGTTGGGGGAAGGAACTCATTAGAACAGCTGTTGGGAGACAGATGGTAGCCTCCCGTCCCAACACCTAGTAAAAGTATCAGTAAAATCTTGAAAAACCGCATGACCTCAATCTGAAGTATAAGACAAAGAAATCATTTTTTTTTTTTTGAAGTAGGCTTTAAACAGAATCCATGCATAACTGTTCTGAAGTGACAGCGATAGCTTTTGATTCTTCTGTTACGTCGCCGAAACTGGAACAGGGACAACGGATTCTCCTGCAATTTTGAAATCTAAATGGGGAAGAAGATATAGTTTCATCCGGATAAAATGAACGATGACTCTTAGTGACTTCTCTGAGACCGACGACTGATGTCTGTTTAAAATGATGGATGTTCGTGAAAAAAAAGTTATACTAATGGTTGGTTGAGTTTCTCTTTTGGTCGCTTTGTAAAAAAATCTCAAAAACAGAATCAATATCAGAAGGGATTCTAGAAGGAAAGATTGTTAAATTTTCGAAAGAAAAATTAATTTTACGACCATACATACCAAATAAATTACATCGTTGTTTGGGTTTCTGTGCGGCACTTTTCTACCACCATGGGCTAAATGGCCAGGTTACAAGGACCCCGAAGGCTCAGAGAAGGTTGGGGGAAGGAACTCACTGGAACAGCTGTTGGGAGACGGATAGTAGCCTCCCGTCAAGACCACTCAGCGTGTTCTTTAACGTTTGGTTGTTTTACCTCTGAGCGGCACTTTTTTGCACACCATGGGCTAAATGGCCAGGTCATCTGTATCACTTTAGTTGGAGTAATTATTGCTCTTAATGCTCTTTTGTGGACGGATGTAAAAATTTCTGATCTGCCCACGCGCTGGAAGGATATTTAAATTACTTTTGCAAATCGAAGTCTGTTTTCCACCAGGGTTGGGTTGTTTTACCTCTGAGCGGCACTTTTTTGCACACTATGGGCTAAATGGCCAGGTCACAAGGACCCCGAAGGCTCATTGAAGGTTGGGGGAGGGGACCCACTGGAACAGCTGTTGGGAGACAGATGGTAGCCTCCCGTCAAGGCCATCCAGTGTGTTCTTCAACGTCCACGGGGTATGGCTCTCCCGCACACGGCGCCTGGCTTAACGTCCCATCCGACGGACGGCGGCCTTTCCAAGCCCATCGGTGTCCCCTACTGACCGTGGGGAAGGCGGAGAGTTTTGCGGAGATAAATCTCAACGCTGACCCAGCTGGGACTCGAACTTGGGAACTGCAGATTACGAGCCTGGCGCGCTACCGACTGAGCCACCCCACCGCAGATATGAGTGAGATCTTCAATTTATCCCCAGTAAAATATATTTTTAAGAAACATATTTTAAACTTAGGGAGCTTTAAATGTTTTTCTTTTCGCATAACACGAAAACGTCCAGTTACTTTTTGCAATAGAGTGTATAGGACGAAAATCAAATTTCTGTTATTTTACTACTGGTATACAAACATATCACAGACAAAAACAAAACTTTTTTCCCATTTATGAACCAAACATTTCCCGCAGAAAAGTATAAGAATTCGAAGCCTGGTGGAAAAATGGGGCGGGGGTGGCTCCGTCGGTAGCGCACCAGGCTCGTAATTTGTAGTTCCCAGGTTCGAGTCCCAGCTGGGTCAGCGTTGAGATTTATCTCCGCAAAATTCCCCGCCCTGCCCACTACAGATTATGAGCCTGACGCTTTACCGACTGCACCACCCCCGCCCCGTTAGAATACTCAATAGCTATTTGTACTGCAGTTAGAATACTCAATAGCTATTTGTACTGCGGGATTTGGTACAAATAGCTATTGAGTATTCTAACTGCAGTACAAATAGCTATTGAGCATTTGTACTGCAGTACGGTCAGTAGGGGACACCGATGGGCTTGGAATGGCCGCCGTCCGTCGGATGGGACGTTAAGCCATGACCCCTTGTGCGAGGAGCCATACCCTGTGCACGTTAAAGAACACGCTGGATGGCCTCGACCGGAGGCTACCATCTGTCTCTCCAACAGTTGTTCCAGTGGGTCCCCTGCCCCAACCTTCTCTGAGCCTTCGGGTCCATGTGACCTGGCCATTTAGCCCATTGTGTGCAAAAAAGTGCCGCTCAGAGGTAATACAACCCAACCCTGGTGGAAAACAGACGTCGATTTGCAAAAGTAATTTAATTATCCTTCCAGCGCGTGGGCAGATCAGAAATTTTTACAACCGTGCACAAAAGAGCAACAAGAGCAATACTTACTCCAACTAAAGTGATACAGATGATCTTTGCGAATGGCATCCGAGAACTCCTGGAGGTCCTCCCTTATTGCACCAGTGGGGACATCTCTTTATTCGTCATAATTATGAGAAGATAATACAGCAATTTGTATAACCTGAGTCGAGAAACTAAGATGGGAATCCCTCCCCTTAAAACCCTCATCCCCCTACTCCGTTGCCATAGTGATTAGAGATGGCTGATGTGCCATCATCCCTAGCAAGAGAGCATCCCACTGACGATACCATTCATAACAGAATTATTGGCTGCTGACGTTCACTATTAATTACCCATGGTGCACTGCGGGCGAGCGATAAGGCGTCTCCTCTGTTGCCACAATGCAAGACTTTGCAGCTTTCACGGATGCTGGTCTTTGAGGGTAAGGATCTTACATGCGCCCAATAATGGAAGGAACCAATAATAAAAGGGGGTGAAAGTGGTGATAGCCTCTCTTCATGATCAAATCTTTATCTAAAAGTAGCCCTTTTTGTGATGTTCCCTGCTACTGAACGCGAAAACTGGAAACCATTACCTTTAAAATATCGGTGATAGAGATAGGCGTCTTTACCCTCAGAATGAATGCTTCCGTATGGATTGATAATTCTTCATCATGGGGAACTGCAGTACAAATAGCTATTGAGTATTCTAACGGGGCGGGGGTGGTTCAGTCGGTAAAGCGTCAGGCTCGTAATCTGTAGTTCCCAGGTTCGAGTCCCAGCTGGGTCAGTGTTGAGATTTATCTCCGAAAAATTCCCCGCCCTGCCCACGGTCAGCAGGGGACACCGATGGGCTTGGAAAGGCCGCCGTCCGTCGAATGGGACGTTAAGCTCCGTGTGCGAGAGAGCTGTACCTTGTGCACGTTAAAGAATACGATGGATGGCCTTGACGGGAGGCTACCATCTGTCTCCCAACAGCTGTTCCAGTGGGTCCCCTCCCCTAACCTTCTCCGAGCCTTCGGGGTCCTTGTGACCTGGCCATTTATCCCATGGTGTTCAAAAAAGTGCCGCTCAGAGGTAAAACAACCCAAAGTTAAAGAACAAGCTGGATGGCGTTGACGGGAGGCTACCATCTGTCTCCCAACAGCTGTTACAGTGGATCCCCTCTCCCAACCTTCTCTGTTTCTTCGGGGTCCATGTGACCTGGCCATTTAGCCCATGGTGTGCAAAAAAGTGCAGCTCAGAGGTAAAACAACCCAACGTTAAAGAACACGCTGGATGGCCTTGACGGGACGCTACCATCTGTCTCCCAACAGCTGTTCCAGTGGGTCCCCTCCCCCAACCTTCTCTGAGCCTTCGGGTTTCTTGTGACCTGGCCATTTAGCCCATGGTGTGCAAAAAAGCGGCGCTCCGAGGTAAAACAACCCAACGTTAAAGAATACGCTGGATGGCTTTGACGGGAGGCTACCATCTGTCTCCAACAGCTGTTCCAGTGGGTCCCCTCCCCTAACCTTCTCCGAGCCTTCGGGGTCCTTGTGATCTGGCCATTTAGCCCATGGTGTGCAAAAAAGTGCCGCTCAAAGGTAAAACAACGCAAAGTATTCTAAATCAAGGAAATGTGTTCCTTTTCAATCCGTCGTGAATTGAATGTCATGTAACTATTTTTATAATTCATAATCTCTTTCTACTTATGGTTACGTAAAATTGTTAGAGAGAAACAAAAATTAATTGAGCTTTTTAGAAATCAATAATAGTGTATTAAAATCGTTATCCATAATATTAGGACACCTTTTTTTGCACGTTGGTTTGAGTTGTTTTACCTCTGAGCGGCACTTTTTAGCACACCATGGGCTAAATGGCCAGGTCACAAGGACTCCAAAGGCTCAGAGAAGGTTGGGGGAGGAGACACATTGGAACAGCTGTTGAGAGACAGATGGTAGCCTCCCATCACGGCTTGGGTTGGTTTGTTTTACCTCTGAGCGGCACTTTTTTGCACACCATGGGCTAAATGGCCAGGTCACATGGACCCCGAAGGCTCAGAGAAGGTTGGGGGAGGGGATCCACTGGAACAACTGTTGGGAGACAGATGGTAGCCTCCCGTCAAGGCCATCCAGCGTGTTCTTTAACGTGCACACGTTTCTCCCGTACACGGGGCCACGGCTTAATGTCCCATCCGACAGACGGCGGTCTTTCCAAGCCCATCGGTGTCCCCTACTGACCGTGGGAAGGGCGGGGAATTTTGCGGAGATAAATCTCAACGCTGACCCATCTGGGACTCGAACCTGGGAACTACAGATTACGAGCCTGGCGCGCTACCGACTGAGCCACCCCCCCCCCCCCCCATCAAGGCCATCCAGCGTATTCTTTAACGTGCACAGAGTACGGCTCTCCCGCACACGGGGCCACGGCTTAACGTCCCATCCGACGGACGGCGGCCTTTCCAAGCCCATCGGTGTCCCCTACTGACCGTGGGCAGGGCGGGGAATTTTGCGGAGATAAATCTCAACTCTGACCCAACTGGGACTCGAACCTGGGAACTACAGATTACGAGCCTGACGCGCTACCGACTGAGCCACCCCCGCCCCATTGTCATAAGGCTCTCTCCATTTTTATTAATGTTGTTAAGATGCCAAAAGCGCAGAAAAGCTAATCACTCCTAACCGTACAAGCCGCTTCCTGTGTGGCCGCTCCCATCGAAAGAGAGTAACAGCGACTAGGTTCAGGTCAGCAAGAAGTACAGGTTCTTGAACTCTGCCAATTTCCTACTCTGAAATGGCACGTGGCCATTCCAAGAACGAGTTATTTCAAGACTCGGGGAAAAGGAAATTCTGCTTCGCCAATCTCTGTGTGCTCTCAATCGACTGTGGGCCATAAAAATCACCGAATTTCTCTGCGAGGAAACTGCGCCTCACTGCAAGAGAACATTTACGAATGATCGCTTCCCATTTCGGTTTATAAAAGGAAAAACCTCCGTAAGAAGAGGACGAATTTCCCTGCCCGGTTATTTTGATGTTGTTGAATACATTAAAGTTATTATTAAAACCTGTAGGTGGATATTTTTCTCTTTTTTTATTTTCTTTCTTACTTTTTAATAGGAGAAAGGAAGCAATTATGGCTATCGATCGTGCAGTTGGCAACATTTTCAGCCTTTCCTTACAAAATTAGAATTCTCTTACAAAGAGTGAGTGTCGATCATCGATTTCCCGCATTGTTCACGAAAAGTGAGCGTCGATCATTTGTGTCCCTACATTGTTTTATGGAACGTGAGTGTCGGTCATTAATTTACTTCATTGTTTCACAAAAAGTGGGCGTCGATCATCAATTTTCTTCACATTGTTCACGAAAAGTGAGTGTCGATCATTAATGAAATTATTTATTTATTTATTATTTTTTTTTTTAATTTGTTTATTTATTCATTTAATGATGATCACAACAGATCAATGATCCAATATCAGTGAACACATAAAAAGAGAATAAATCAAAATTAGAACATATTGTTTTACGGAAAGTTAATGTCGATCATTAATTTACTTCATTGTTTCGTAAAAGGTGAGTGTAGATCATCAATTTCCCGCGTTGTTCACGAAAAGTGAGCGTCTTTCATTTATTTTCCTACATTGTTTTACGGAAAGTTAATGTCGATCATTAATTTACTACATTATTTCGCAAAAAGAGAATGTTGACCATCAGTTTCCCGCGTTGTTTATGAAAAGTGAGCGTCGATCATTTATTTTCCTACATTGTTTTACGGAAAGTTAATGTCGATCATTAATTTACTACATTATTTCGCAAAAAGAGAATGTTGACCATCAATTTCCCGCGTTGTTTATGAAAAGTGAGCGTCGATCATCTATTTTCCTACATTGTTTTACGGAAAGTTAATGTCGATCATTAATTTACTACATTATTTCGCAAAAAGAGAATGTTGACCATCAGTTTCCCGCGTTGTTTATGAAAAGTGAGCGTCGATCATTTATTTTCCTACATTGTTTTACGGAAAGTTAATGTCGATCATTAATTTACTACATTATTTCGCAAAAAGAGAATGTTGACCATCAATTTCCCGCGTTGTTTATGAAAAGTGAGCGTCGATCATCTATTTTCCTACATTGTTTTACGGAAAGTTAATGTCGATCATTAATTTACTACATTATTTCGCAAAAAGAGAATGTTGACCATCAATTTCCCGCGTTGTTTATGAAAAGTGAGCGTCGATCATCTATTTTCCTACATTGTTTTACGGAAAGTTAATGTCGATCATTAATTTACTACATTGTTTCGCAAAAAGAGAGTGTTGACCATCAATTTCCCGCATTGTTCACGAAAAGTGAGCGTCGATCATCTATTTTCCTACAATGTCGATCATTAATTTACTACATTGTTTCGCAAAAAGAGAGTGTTGACCATCAATTTTCCACATTGTTCACGAAAAGTGAGTGTCGATCATTAATTAATTAATTGATTTATTTATTAATTTATTTAATGTGCTCACAACAGATCAATGATTCAATAACAATGAACACAAATAAAGAGAATAAATCAAAATCAGTATATACATTGTTTTACAGAAAGTGAGTGTTGATCATTAATGTACTACATTGTTTCGCAAGGAAGTGAGGGTCGATTATCAATTTCCCACATTGTTCACGAAATGTGAGTGTCGATCATCTATTTTCATACATTGGTTTACGGAAAGGAGTGTCGATCATCAATTTCCCACATTGTTCAGGAAACGTGAGTGTCGATTATCTATTTCCCTACATTGTTTTACGGAAAGTGAGTCTCTCGCAATCATTAATTTACTTCATTGTTTCGCAAAAAGTGAGCGTCGATCATCTGTTTTCCTACATTGTTTCATGGAACGTGAGTGTCGATC